>JAOSBN010000178.1:19830310-19866509 GCA_027563595.1 Erythroxylum suave | reverse complement strand
ACCAAAAGCACTCTAAGACAATGAAATATATAAAGAGAAAAGAAAGAAAAATAAGTTGTCTTAATCTGTAAATCTGGAGATTTTTTTTAATGTCTCCTCATTGATCTTTAAATTTAGAGCAAGATTTTAACCTTAATTTTATGTTTCAAGAAGTATTTGATGTATTTGTTTGTGAATGGAATCAAGAAATCAAAGAAAAAAGAAGGAATGGCTTGCCCTACATTTGAATTGGCGTTGTATTGATTATTAGATTGCAGTTGTTATACACAACAAAAATCACGGTTGTTTTGGGTAACATAATTCAGATTATTATAAGACTAGTTAATAAAGTTGTATTAATGGATTCAAAAGTAAAACTTCATAAAGGACAATGCGAGCCAGTTAAATGGTTGTACGTATTTGTGAAATGATTCAGCCAATTCGTAAACAACAATAATCGGTTGGGACTTGGGGCCACGGAATGGATCCCCTCAGCCAGTAGTCTTATGTACAAGAAAACTATAGGCATGTACAATAACGGTATAAAGACAACTGTACACTCTTACGAACTGCCATCCAAGGTAAAGGAGTTCATATCTTGAACAGCAATAGGTGGCTAGCATGTCAACTAGCGGCTCTGAAAATCAATTGGAGTCAGCACCAAAGGTTGAACTTAAAGGAACTGAAGAAGGCATTTGCTGAGGAGACCAAGCCCCTTCTCTTGGAATTGCTTCGAGATTGGAACCATCCCCGATTGGCGAATATGGCTTTGTAACTTTATTTTTCAGCATTTCCTGAATAAAGATCAGAAGTTATTTACCCTAGACGATGAACTACCTATTTAGTCATAAGATAATGTACACCACATTCAACAACTTAAACAAATGCTCAAAATTCACCAAAATTATGTGGTAAACCAGACTTAGTGTTAAGAGCATAATAAGTTCACTCCTTTGTCCCCAGGAGAATAAACGTGTTTAGAAAGTACCCTGGTTAAGTTTCGCCCGTAAATGTTCATTGCTCTATCAATTGAAGAATAGACCTCAAGGGCCTCATCTGTTTCACGGCTGCATTTTAGTACACGAGTTTGTTCCTTTGCATCTGTTCTACTCCGTAAGTAAAGAATAACTTGCGATGGCGGAGATTTTGGTCCGTCCTTCTTTCTTTGAGTCAATTCCATTGTCATCAAATCATCCCAAAGCACATCCCAGAGAATTGAACATGGATCCCTAACTGGACTGAATTTTCGTTGACCAATAACATAGGATGGTTGCTGAAACGAACAGAAGGAAACACTCAATTTAGTTCATTAGCTAAGATACAGACATGCCACAACAATAGGTCCTTAGTCAACGTAACTTACTTGCAACAGCATCACCCTTCGATGTGTTACAACGACAATTTTTCCTTTAGGAAGCATAAAATGATCTTCATAAGCATCAGACAGGGCAAACTTTCCACGAACTTTAAATAAGTCAACCTGGCCCAAAAATGACCCTGATTCTGCAAGTTGTAATATAACCTACATGATGACCAAATGCGATGAGATTCAGAAGCATGAAGACCTTCACATGAAAAGTAATCAAACGAAAAAGAAACATACTATACGAATTATCAAAAGTAGAAGATATTTACGTTGCTGGAAAACAAAAAAGTAATGACAGAAAACACGAGAAGCATTTCATATCAAATTTACTAAAATTAATCTATCCATGGCATGCATTTCTTTTGTGAGGCCTGTAGCGATTGAGAAAAAAAGAAGATAATCATGGTCTTAGAATGTTGTAATTTTATCAGCTTTCTCACCATTTCATCACAAACTATTAAATAAACATGTTATGGTCATAGGATATACATCTACCGCAAAAATTTAAACATGAATTTATTATCCATACCTGTCCATTGGCTTTGTAAGAATTATAAGGGCGAAGCAAATTATCACCACCAATTGCACGAGGCAGTCTTCTGCGGAGAAGTTGTTCTTCTGATGTTATGGCTGATGCTATTTTCATTTTCATTGCATTGGCTCCTTCAGTAGTTTTCGACAGAAGATCCAAAACCCCACTAACTGGTTGAGCAGCTGCACCAATTATTCCTTTCCCAACACCTTGAACAAAGCCCTCAACCCCTGAAGATTTGGCTCCTTCAAGAGGCTTAGTTAAAATGCCGGTAACGCCTCTAAATAGGCCTTTTGCTAAGGCTCCACCTCCCTCCCTGATAACATCCCCCAAGTCTTCTACACCTTTGCTCTCCTGGAAATAAAATCAGATTGAGCACACAATTTAGAGATGAGACAAGCAAGCAAAACTTAGAATGCTATGAAGATGTTTCAACTGGAAAATAGAAACAAAGACAGAAAACAGGGGTCAAGATCAGCTAGGATGAACAAGTCCAGTGAGAATGGTAGACAAGAGAAGGAGAAATTGCATGTATTGGACATGACACTGGCTGTAATTTCAGCATCGTTAGAAAAAGACACCAGTGACACATTCAAGGAGACAAGCAAGCATAAAGTTAGAATACCATGAAGATGTTTGATGTGGATGATTTTGTTGGAAGAAGTTATCATCAGAGTTTATTAGTATTTTTACCTAATTAGTAGTTTTTAAGTTTTAGTATTAATACGTAATTAGTAGTTTAAGTTTGTTAGCATTACTACCTAGTTAGGAGTTTAAGTTTGTTAGTATTACTAGGAGTTTAGTAATTAGTAGTTTAAGTTTGTTAGTATTACTACCTGGTAAGGAGTTTAAGTTCGTTAGTATTACTACCTAATTAGAGTCCTAATTTAGGTAGGAATTTGTCTTTCTTTGCCTATATATATAGCAGGTATTACGCAATAAGAAAAGAAAGCAATATTCATCCTAAATTTAGTTCATAATAGCAGTAGTTTTAGAACAGCTTTGTTCTCTTTTCCCAACCAAGACAGGTTCTTCAAAGAAAGGAAGAAATACCAACAAGGGAAAAAAGGTGGACTTCACTGTTAATCCTCCAGTGACGAGGTCCTTTTCTCAGGCCCTTAAAAATGTTTCAACTGGAAAATAAAAACAAAGGCAGAAAACAGGGGTCAAGGTCAACTGTGTAGGACGAACAAGTCCAGCGAGTATAGCAGACATACGAAGGAGAAATTGCATGTGCTGGAAATGACACTGGCTCTAATTTCAGCATTGTTAGGAACACACAGAGAAGGAAAATGAGACACCAGTGACACATTCAAGCAGTACGGTGAGAAGGAAGGTAAGACATCATCAATAGATTCCAGAAATGGTAGTGAGATAGAGGGAAGAAGGAAAATAACACTGGTGGTATTTCCAACAGAAGTGATGAGGAAAGGGGGTTACATTTTCCTTGATTAGCCCACGTTTCCAAAAGGATATTTTTCTTATTCTCTATCCCCACTCCGTCACTTCACTTTAGTTGATGTAAACCACCTTTAAGCATGCTCCCATTTAATCCACTTCTCCTGTGCCTCTCCTTCACCGTTTGAATGACATCTTTTCGTCGAGCCCCCTTTGCTACCTTCTAAAGTAACTATGTCACTCAGCCGGTATAATACATAGCATAATTAGATGAAGACATTTACCTCTCCCAACAGAAATATGCTCTAAAATTGTGAGAGAAAATTGAATTGTGTTACAGATTATAAAGATTATAGATATCCACTGATAGGAAACAAATTATAGGCTTGATCACAGGGATTATATTCCCTAGTTAGGGTCGATATATATATATACATGACCCTATTCTGCACATAACATATTGAGAAATGTAATACCTTTTCTCCTAAGTTTATATGGTATAAGAGCTTAGTTTGGTCATTTGAGGGTTTCATTTTTCTTTCTGAGTGAGCAAAAGTTCTAGGTTCCTCTTCTTGCTTCAGTTAGTCTGCCAAGGGACAAAACATTGCAAGTGTTTGGGACACCTGTTCACAATGACTTGCTACTCTCGTCACCGGCACCCCTAGACTCATCAGCTACCGACCGGCCTCCGCCTAAAGACCGGTTGTCAGAAACCCCACAAGTGAGTCACACGCGCTGACTGGACATCATGTCATTTGTTCCACATGTCTGTGTATGGAAGCGCATGCAACAGAGCTGTGTCATCCCATCACCTTTCCCAGTATTGCCTCTCTCCTCTACCTCTCTTGGGTGATTGCTTTTTTCATCATCATTGACTGCCAAGCAGATTCTCCACTGTTTCACCATTGAGCCCTTTGCTACGAGTTTCAATCCTTGCTCCTCTGTATTCTTAGGCATGTTGAAGTTATTGCCACTCTAGGTCACTTCTTTGTGTTAAAATTGTGATATTGGTGTGGCTGCTGGTTCCTTAGTGAGAGTAGACATTCAGCCCTTAGGTGTGGTTCTTTAAGGACATATTTGTGGCTGGTCCCTTGGTGATTCCACGGCCTTGGTGCGGTAAGCATCGAACACTAAATTTTTTAGTTTGGTTTGGTTCACTAAAATTTTCAGATTTATCTACCAAATAGTTGTAACATGTGTTGGTATATTTGATTCATTTTACTACGGCTGATGAGTAGAAATCAACTATGGTTCAATAAATACTGAGGTCATCAACATGATTAATCACTTCAAACCTATTTTATGCATATTAAAAAGGTTTATGAAGAACTGAATATCCTGTTACCTTTCAGTTCTAATATCAAAGTACAACAAACGCAATGGGCAAAAATAACAGTTATGAGTTTTTTGGCAAGCTTCAGTCCTCAATTTGATATAGCAAAGTCCTAAATCCTCTCTAGTGTGGAAATTTCCTCTCTGCAGAAGGTCTTCACCAAAATTCTTCACACGAAAAGTAGTGTTGTTGTTGCTCCATTTATTTAGGCTTCAAGTGCCATATTTAGCTGTAATAATAGAAGGCCTTCTAATTTAAGTCAAAATAAAGGAGGTAGCACAGGGGGTTAAGAAAATGAAATTAGGATACATGAGTTGTTTATCACTACTTTCATAAACTAGGTCATATCAAGCGAAAATGTCCAAAGCTGCAAAACAAGTCTCAAAAATCCCACTCAGCTCATGTTGCAATTGTTTCCACTATACCCTGTACATGCTCAGAACAAACAATCTTAATTACCGCAAATGAATTTGCTAAATTCTGTTAGTGCCAAAAAGCATTAAAGAGCTCCTCTATCACCACTATTGTTGAGTCTAGGGATGGCAATTTTTGGCCCATGGGCCTAAATTTAGTTGTTTTTAATAGGCTAACCCATGGACCAGGCCCAGATAAACTCAAGGTTCAATTATTCTAACCAAAACAATATCGTTTTACTTAGAAGAGTTGGGTCTCGGGTAAGCTTGGGTCTGGGCAACCCAGACCCTAATATAATTTTAAAAAATAAATTATTATATATTTTTAATTTTAAAACAGTGAGTTTTTACTTGTTGGGGGCTGGCCCCATTGCCATCCCTAGTTGAGACAGGTAATCCCAATAATTGTCTCCTTAGGTAATCCTAATCTTTTTATCACGTTTAAACCCTCAAAAGTTATTTTGGCATATGGTTCTATCTCATCTGGTTTTGGTTACGGAGCTACTCATCCTACTCCTTTACTTTTACTATCATATGTTTTAAGCCTACCACGGTTTTCTCTTAATTTAATATCATCTAACAAATTGCTCGAACTCTAAATTGTTGTCTTATTTTTCCCAAATTGTTGTCTTTTTCAGAATCTTTTGAAGAAGAGGATTATTAGTAGTATACATGTATTGGGAGGTCTTTATATTCCTGAGCAAATGTGTAAACCCATTGCTTGCTTCGTGATCTTTTTCTATTCATAGCTTTCTAAAATTTCAAACTGTTTAGCCTTTACAGTATGAGTCATGTCAATTTGTAAAACACTGTTTGCCTTCTATTTCTCAACTCAATAAAAAGACCCAATTTCCCCCTGAGGGAGTTCATTCTGATGTTTGAGGTGGTTCATTATGATGTTTGGGGCATGTGTCCTATTGTATCTAAAGCTGGGTTTTGACAATTTGTTACCTTTGTTGATGACTTTTCTCAGATGACTTATCTTTATTTAATAAAAAATTATTTTGAGTTATTTTCCCATTTTACTACTTTCTGTACTGAAATAAAGAAACAATTTAATGTCTCTTTACATATTTTGCAAAGTGATAATGCCAAAGAATATCTTTCCGATTTCTTTTAGATTCACATGCTTAAAAATGGCATCCTTCAACAGACACAGTGTGTTGACACTGTCAAATGGTGTAGTTGAAAAGAAAAATAGACATCTACTTGAAACAGCCAAGGCACTTTTGTTCCTTAAGTGTTTTTGGCTTAATGCAGTTTCAACAGCCTATTTTTTGATAAATCGCATGCCATCATCCATCCTTTATAGCAAGATTCCTTACCATATCTTTCCACTAAACCCTTTTTCGCCATTAATTATCCTATATTTGGGAGTACATTTTTTATCCGTAATGTTCATCCTTAAGTCAGCAAATTAGATCCCAAGTTCATAAAATGTGTCTTCCTAAGGTTTCTTAAAAAAGGGTATCAATGTTATTGTCCCAGTCTTAACAAATAACTCATGCCTGCTGATGCTACATTTATGGAAAATCTTCCTTTCTTTCCTACTTCTTCTAACACTTCTAATAGTTAGGGGGAAATGATGATTTGTTAGCATATCAAATCACCCAGTAGTCATCAAATGTTACTTCTACTATTCTGACACCACCATCACTTCCACCTAGTCGTCATGTCTATTCCATTTGGAATTAGATCTTCAAGACACTAATCTTGAATTTCCAATTGCTTTCTGTAAAGGTAAATGCCAATAAACTTACTCAATTTCATCTTTTGTTTCTTATGATCATTTATCATCTTCTTTGTGTTCTTTTATTGCACCTTTTCATACTGTATCTCTTCTCAAAATTATTCATGAGGCCTTGACTCATTCTGGTCTACAGGCAATAATAATAGAGGAGATAAATACTCTAGATGCTAATGATATTTGGAATTTGGTACATTTACCTATAAGAGAAAAGGCTATCAAATGTAAGTGGGTATTTGTAGTCAAGACTTAAAGCCTGTTTTGTTGCTAAAGGCTAGGTTCAAACTTATGGCTAAGTTAACATGTGCTTGTTTGTTTATTTCTATGGAAACTATTCATTGTTGGCCCTTGCATCAGTTGGACATCAAAAATACCTTCTTACATGGAGACTTGAGGGACGTTTATATGGAGCAACTACATCGATTTGTTGCTCAGGGGCGTATGAGAAAGTGTGTTACCTTCGAAGATCTATATATGGTTTGAAATAGAGTCCTCATACTTGGTTTGGAAAACTTAGTCAAGCAATTGAATAGTCTAGAATGAGCAAGACCATTCAATCTTCTACAAACACACTACATTTGGCATTATCATTCTTGTCTACGACATCATGGGAATTTCATCTTTAAAAACGTTTCTTCATTAGCTAATTTCAGACAAAGCATTTTAGGGTATTAAGGTACTTCTGAGGAGTTGAAGTGACAAAGAATAAGAAAGGTATCTTCTTATCTCAAGGAAAATATGAGCTTGATTTGTGCCCAAATTTGGAAAATTACGGGCTAAACCATGTAGTGTTCCTATTCCATCTAACTTGCAACTTACAAAAGAGGGATGTTTGTTTGAAAAGTTTGAGAAGTATAGGAGACTGGTTGGAAAATTGAATTACCTTACGGTAACTCGTCCTGATATTACTTACTCTGTTCGCATTGTGAGTCAATTTGTCTTCTCCAACAGTCCATCATTGGGCTGCCCTAGAGCAAATCTTGTGTTACTTGAAGGGAGTTCTAAAACAAGGTATAGTGTATAAAAATCATGACAGCTCTTGTATAAAGTGCTTCTTAGGTGCAAATTGCGCAGAATCCAAGATTGATCACAAAATCCATCACAAACTACTGAGCTTTAGAAATTTGGTCCCACGGAAACAAGAATTGGAATATAGAGCTATGACAAAATTCATGCATGAAATAACGTGGGACTGAAATTGGTTCGAAGTCTCGATGCCAACAAACTTATAGTGTGATAATCAAGTGGCTCTTCATATAGCTTCTAATCCTATATTTCATGAACAAACAAGACATTGAAATTGACTGACATTTCGTTCAAGAAAAGGTGCAAAAAAACTTAATTTCTACAAAAATATGTGAAGACTGGAGAACAACTAGGAAACCTTTTTACAAAGGCTCTAAATGAGACTGGTTGAATATCTTTGTAACAAGCTGTAAATGATTAACGTTTATGCTCCAACTTGAGTGGGTGTATTACAAAATATAGAGATCATAGAGATATGCATTGATAGGATATATATATATATATATATTGTAAGCTTAATCATAAGGATTACATTCCCTAATTAGTGTTGATATATTTGTACATATATGACCCTATCCTGTACATAATGTATTGAGAAATATAATAGCTTTTCTCCTAAGCTTACGAATTAATGGAACCACATTCTAATATATCTAATAGTTGAAGTTTAGTTGAAAGTTCTAATATTAATTAAAAATAAAATATACGAGAAGACTAGAGGCAACGAGGAATAGAAGATTTACATGAGTAGATTGTAAATAGTACATCTACAAGTACAGAGAACATAAAGGTGGGAAAATGTATTATTAATGAAGTCGATATATAATTATAAGACAATAAATACATGTAATGATATAAATAAACAGGATATATAGAACATTCCTATATAGAACACATAATCATACTAAATTTGATGAGGAGTTCAAAATATTATGAATTATTTCTTTCCTTTGTTTTGCAAGTATGGTTGCTTGCAGTTAAAATGGTAATAGGAGTTCCAACCTTGAAAACAACTGTAAAGATTGCAGATACAAGCATGAATTAGAAGATTAGTTCACAACAAACCTGTCTCTGCCGGCTTTGAATGAACTTTTTATCCATTGATAAGGCAGCTACACTTTTACTCATGTGTCCAAGCGCACTGCTCGCGTTCCCCAGTATATCAAGACCAGAGAGAAGTTGAAGAGGCTGGCCAAGGATATCCTTTTTAATGTTTGAAATGGCAATACTAACCATTGCACTCTTTCTCATGCAGAGATTCTCATGAAATCTTTGATTTATCTTAACCTGGAAAACAGATCATAGCAACTCACACATAGCCCTCAATAATAGTCTGTAAAAGGAGAACATTTAGTATGCCAATAGGAAAAACCAAAATTCTTAATCTTACAGGCATGTTCTCAGTGTTCCCTAATGCAGTCATTAAGGATGACCAGAATCCAAGTACTCCCCTTGGTCTTTGACCAGGCGACATTGACATTGACACTTTGAATCGAACTTCAGAGATGTTAAAGACTCTGTAAGTTAAACATATTGCATTATAAAAACCTATTAAAGGAGATGCTAATACAGAAGGGAGACTGAGCAACAATGATTATTCAAAAAGGAATCATTTGCTTACCCAATCTGAATGATTGGATCAACTGAAACAGCAGTGGTTTGAGTATCGTGCAGCCTACTAAGGTTAACATGTTGGACCATCTCATGAAGTCGCCAAATGATTGGTTCATGAATGTTAATTAAGAAGGATGAATTGTCAGGTCCCTGAGATAATTGATATTAATACAATCAATGGACTAATAATAAATGTGATGACTAAACAAAATCCATTAACATTATGACCAGCTCACACTGAAGCCAATATAGGGATAGACACATAGATCTAATGATGCATTGGATTGTATCGTCATTGAAAACTTCAAGATATAATCCATCTCATCCCGAACTTTCTGTGGCCTGAAAAGAACTGGAGTTGGAGTAATTGGCAACTGGTTATCCATTTGAAGTCCTCGCATCCTCATTTTGAACCTGGAAAAAGAAATAGTATACAAATTGAAAAATCAGTTAGTGTTGATCATCCCATATTTGGAAACTGAAAAAGGAGATTCAACAGCTACAATAAAGAAACAAAAAGACAGATGCCGCACACTTTGAATGAGATATGTTGTAGCATGCTAACACCAAAATGAACAATGTAAAGCATGTTCTCATATGTAAATCACCACTAGTTCATGATAAAGATACCAGTAAGGAATGGACAGGCAAGATTTTCACCACTTAAGACATTATTAACTAGACAACCAAATAGGACTTGAGTAATTGATTAATCAGAGCCTGTCAAGTCCCTTCCTCTTCAGTCTTCACTATTTTTGTGGTTTTAAATATTTCAATGGAGGTATAAGAAAAGTATATCATGTAGGGAATGAAGTAAAAGACCTACCTACTGATGCCGGATCCTAAGCCAGTAGAATATGCTAGAAGAAGATTTTGTACAGACAGGTATAGAATTTCCTCAGGTGTATGGTCAATAACAGATATACCAAGCTCAGCAAGCTCAAGAATGACATGGAATTCACTATCTAACTGCTTCTGTTCACAGTCAGCGCTAGAAAGCTGTGAAAATGGTACAGCTGCTCCACTTATAATAGCAGTATGATCATCCTCAGGCATCCAATCACTAATTTTGACAACTTTGATTAAATCCTCCCTTAGAATAGTAACACGTAATGCTCTAGAAGGTCCACTTCCCACATGGATTGGCTGATGATCTGAAACCTCATCAATATCATATTTCAATGATTCTGACGAGTTGGCACCATCTATCAAGAGTTCCAATATATGCCGCCTACCAAGATCTTCCCATAAAAAAGAAGCAGCTGCATTGGGTAGGAGCAGCTTCCATGAATCACTAAAACCGTCCACTTGGCGAAAACGAATGGGTAAAAACATGGAACGATTTTCAATCCTGTTGAGGAACTTGTCATTATACGAGACAGAAAAATACAATTGCATATCTTTTCAATACCTATAAAATTAGTTTCCTAAAGGTCTATAAATACATTACTTTGCAGATGTTAACAATCTTCACATCAACTTCCATAAACAATGTAAAGAAGAAGAAAAACCAACATATTATGGTTTAGCAATCTTCACAAAATAAATATAATATCACTATACATCAAGTCACAAGCTATAAAGCTCACATCAAACTTTTCAGCGAGTTCAACTTTATCAACTTAACAAGAAAACTTATCTTATGCAAATAATTCTAGAAATAGTACAAGAATAAAAACATTTTAAGGTGAAACAGCTCAAGGAAGCTGTCATATCGGCTGTAAGTACCTAAGTTTCAGTCCTATTTTTAATGATTGAGCAATACAAACTAATAGTAATATCCTCAGAATAGGGCAATACTAGTATGTTCAGACAGGACACATAAGTAAAGTAAAAGTCCAAGAATACTTGGTCTTTAATGAATATAAACATACTATTTAATGTAGGCAGTGAGATTTTTAGAACTTGAAAGAGAAAATCAACAGAAGAAAAAAAAATTTAATAAAGAGGGTAGACATAAGACCTGTAATGACTGGATGAAGAATTTGGACGGAAAATAACTTCAAAGCGTGAAGCCTTTGTGCCACTTCTTACTTGCACCCTTAGTTGCATTTCATCAACCCCCGAGTCCTTCTTCAAAGATATGCGCATTGTACCTTCACTACCAACACTAAATGGTGTGCTCCATTTGTATCCGTCCACCCTCAACTGAAACATAAAATCCACATGGTAATTAAATATAGGCATTCATTCATTTTGCCAAAAAAAGGGTATTCAGTCTAAATAATAAATCCAGCCAACAGAAGTTTCTGCTTTGCACTTACCTTCAAAAGCTCAACTTTGGCAGAAGACTGCCATCCAAATGGCTTTGGTGGATTGTTAGAATGAATCCATTCCATCAATTGAGAGCCACACTGCTGTAAGCAGATACTAAAACCAACCCTGTTGATAAATAAGGTATGTGGCTGAAGATGAACAACCTGAATGATACCCAAAATAGAATTAGACATAGAAGGATCAATCTTTCCAGGAATATTTCAAATTAATTAGGTGCACTGTTGCTGGAAAATAAACACCTTTATGCTTGTTCACATTTATAAATCCGTTTTCAGTAACTAAGCAACCTTTATAACTCCTCCACATAATGCTTGTCTAATGTTAGTCCAATCCGCAGTCGTATACCTAGTGTTCTCACAATATTTGATGTCTAGCCTTAACTAAGCACTAAATACTGCTCCTATCAAAACTAGATATCTAGAAATTGTCAACACGGTAGAAATTTGTTTTGCGAGCAGATACTCGAAGACAAACTGAGACATTAACTTGGAAGGACTAAGAAAAAGGTTAGACCTTAGTTATTGAGATCACCATTACATAACCGCCATGATACTAAAGCCAAAGACAAACTTCAAAGAGTAGAAGCACTAAACCTTGGTTCGATCTGAGGTCTTCAGTAATGCTGAAAGCTTGTGGTAAGATCCATCAGAACCAAAAGCCTTGATATCAACCCTTTCCTAGAATAACATTTATTCAAAACTAGAAATTATTAGACAACTTTTATAGAGGAAAATTAATTACACACTACATTACCTTGTTTTCCAGCTCAAGCAGAGGAATCCCAGGACTGTAGACATCAGAATCACGAATAGCAACAGAAAGCCCCACACGGTGGGATAAATGCAAGTCTTTTTGAGATGAAAATGAAATAACTCCACTCCGACCTGCAGAGTCTTGTGGGGAAAGCATGCTAGGTATTGGGCTTGTGTCCTCAATTGTTTCAATTACTTGAATGTTTCTCTTCACACCAGAACGTCTCCTTTCCAGTATGTTTGAGGGGCTTCTTAAAGCTGTTTTTGCTGTCTTGAAAGATCGAGATAATGAATGGGAATCTGTATCTACATTATCCATTGGCTCGATCTCCACCATTCGATAGGTCAATGGCATAGATGAACTATTCACAATCCAATATGGAACAAAAAACCTAATTGTCTTGGGTGCAACAATGCTTCCTCCCATGTCTCGTTCAATGCTAATACGCAGTCTCCTGCAGAAGCAGTTCTATAATTAAAAATCACTAGTTTCATTACGTGATACAAAAGGTACGAATTTTGAACATTTCTTTATGTAGAAGCAAAAGTCTACTGTTTGACAAACATGTTCTACATTATTCGATTTGTTAGAATACTTTATATTGACTAAACATGAAAATGTTAAAGGGTTTATAAGTGGTAAGGGCCAACTATCCAAATGACTAGGGATAGTTGGCCCTTATCACTTATAAACCCTTTAATAATTTCATGTTTTGTCAATATGAGATACTCTAACACTCCCCCTCAAGTGCAACTGGGACTGGACATCCAGTTGTCACTTGAAATAAACGCAGCGATAACCGGACCAGACCGCTAGGACTAGACATCCAAATGGACATCCGGAAAATTAATAATCTGGACTAAACTTGCTCTAATACCATGTTGAACAAATTAGAAGAAGAATTGAGGGATAAGTCGTTCACCATGACCCTCATCTAATTTATATAGCAATAGAGAGCTAACTACATAAGGAAAAGAAATCCTAGGAGATTTAAGAGATCACTAGAATCATGGATACATCAGGATTCCTAAGACTTTCCTAATAGGATTATCAGAATTGCTTATGCAAAAGGACATGATTCTTTGAAATAAAAAAGAAGAAAAAAATCCTTTAATGTAAGAATCCCACTGATAAACAATTAATTGTAAGATGAAGCGACAAAGCTACACTGCAGAGCTCTGTTTTTCTGGATTTAATAAAAAGGAACAAGATTCGTGTCATGCATACACACCCTTAACTAGAAACCAAAGAAGTTTGACCACTATCAAATAAAGGGGAAACAAAGTAGAATTCCATGGTTAGGTAGCTTTTTAAGAAAATTAAATAACTCATCTAAAACTACAAGTATCGCCAACCTTTTACTTTGATGGTGGAATATCCAGAATGATGAGGCATGATCATTGGAGGTAAGATCAAGAATAAGCAGAGGGTCCTGCAGATAAATTTATGCTCATTATAATTAGGAACCCCATATACACAATTTGAACATAAAGTGAACACGCTTCACAAAAAAGACAGGGCAAATGATCTAGATATCAGTTTGTAATAGTTGGAGGCATAATTGTTACCTTTTCAAGAGTCCAACCACCCTGAACAAGTAATGTAAGATAGATGGGCTTATGTATGTTAGCTGCATATATAGGTACACTCTTGCGCGAAAATATTATTCCATGTTGTTGCTCAATCCAACCCCCTTCTTTTGCTTTTTCCCAAATTGTGAATTCAGCTGGGCAAGGAAGCTGGTTTTCCAACTTCAGTGGAGAGTTGATAGATATTTTCCAATCATAAACAGGAGCATTTAACTCAGTGTGAAGAATTGAGGCATCAGCCCCTACACTAATCCAAAACAGTTCATTTCCAGGTGTGGCAGTGCAATGTAGAAGAACATCTTTCTTCTCAAGCTGATTCAACTTAAAGGTGCCAGACATTTTGCTTCCTGGGTGTGAACTATTTTGTCTACTGAGCAAGCCTTGATCAACAAAAGGCTGTTCCTTTCCAAATGCATAGCCAGAACCAACTGTTGTTGCACGACCCCATGAATAAGATAGCTGAGTATGATCCTCACAAGGACGAAATTGTAGACACTGGTCAGAATCTTTGAATGTGCTTCTCCATGGCAAAACAGCTGAAGACCCCGGATTTATTGTGACAATGTAACAATTGTTATGTGATCCTTGTCCATTAGATTGCTCTCGCCTACGAATCCATCGCCTTCTGCGAACAACATCACGAGGAGATCTTGTGTAGGCGTTTGACCGAGGAGGCCAGCTCAAACTACGGAAGTTAGGCCCATAAGCCCAGCCATCACTATCAACAAGCTCAGATTTATCAACAATCCATGTAGAAGTCCACTTCCATCCAGGAGGAATTGGAGGTTCAATAAACTCCTACAGGAACAGAGGGGTGAATAGACACACTATATCACTAGAAATAGAACAATGTTATGACAAGCTAAAGAATTGCTCTGTACGTACTCACCATTGAAGAATATGAGAAGCCCCTGTCACTCCATCGAGCTGGATCATTGCTTTGAGAGCCAGACCACTTGCTAACCCAACCAGAACTTGGGTGATAATACTGATTCTCAAAAATCTCTTCTATCACAATATTACGATTGCTTGCTCCAGAAGAGGGATCATAACAATGAATTAAAGATATATGGCACACAGATATATCCATTTTAACATCTGAATCATTTATCACAGTGGCAAGACCCCTGAAGATTGCATGTTTCTTTCCATTTTTTAGGACAATTTCCATGGCAACAAAATCATTACATATTGATTTAGGGACCACTGACAAAGGAAGCAATGACCGAACACTCTCCCATGCATCCTCTGGGCTTAGCCGAACCCAGAAACCTGTTTCTCTATCAAAAGTGTCCTTTGCTTCTTTCTCTTTCTGAATGTTTGCTAACACAGTCCTCTCAAAATATGCAGTAGAAACTACCAGGCATCCAGATTCATGTAAGTCATCAATATTTTCAAGCTGCACCTGTAGGTGACAATGGTAAACGTGCAACAGGATGCAAATACCAAGGTGAAACATACAACGGCCACAGAATCATAAATATATCAACAAATATGTCTGGAAAACATTGACTCACCTTTCTTCTTAAAGGACAAGATAAAGTATTTTGGAAATCTTGTGGTTGATGTAGCATTCTAACTGAAGCCACCTTCTTTAACATGTTTACTCCATGCCCAACAGGCAATGAGAATGCACCAATAACTTCACCTTTATGATTAACATATCATTAACCAAGCGTAAGTAGAGTACTCAGCCAGTTGCCTCCATATGATAATTTGGACGGACAAAAAGTTTAAACTAAACTAACAGGAAAACATAGGGAAGGAAACAATTGAACTTTAATAGGGAAAAACTGATATTTGAATGAATGAAGATCACAATGCAAGATTGTCCAATAATTGAAAATACAAATAATACATAACGAAATCTCAACTAGGTACCATAATTCCAGAAGATGACAAAGAAATCATTGATATGGCCTGGTAAGATGCTTTGTATATGCAAATAGAATTTTCAATCTAAGAAACTCATAAATAGAATGTGGATCAAGCATCCAAGTTACAGAAACAAAAGAATAGAGAATGAGATTTGTAAATTCATCAATAAAGCATATACCCTTCCCAGCCTTTGCTCCAAGATTTGTCACCTCTACTTCTAATTTAGCTGGCCCCTGGAAACCAAAATCGAGACAGAATCACATCCATGATTAAATAATATTGAACGAATAACAAAACAAATTAACTAAAAGTGCAAACTCTAAGGTGCATCTGGAGTACTTCCATCATCATGGCAACAACATGGAAAAAAAAAAACAGAAGGCCTGAAAGATCAGTAGGAAAATAAGCAAGTTAGGAAAGTACAACTAAATATGGCCAGAGTCTGTCATAATTGCCATATAGTTTAAGATGGTATCTAAACATTAAAGAATGTTCAGAAAAGTAGCTGCAAACCACTGCACTAAACAAATGGAATTTTCCTCTTTATATCATCGCAAATGTGCAAGATATGAAATAATTAGAATCTCTCTCTCAATAATTCCAGGTACTACATGCGATAACACACATTTGCTCAGGCCATGTGAGACAATGTCTTGTATAACGATATTTTTCTCTATGCAGCCGTCTACCTACAATTCAAAGTGCTTGTTGGACCTCTGAGAATGTATTCGAAGATGATGAAACTACTAACAGTTTAACTAAAACCTTTACTTCATACAAGAAGTCCTAAAACCACATTGGAGAAGCATCTAGTTATAATTCTAATGGATTCTCCACATGGGTGAATTTCTCAAATCAAGAAGTATAAAAAGCTTAACTTGGAAGACCCTAATAATGGATCTGTTATTATCAAAGCCTTGTTTACAAAATTCTACTGCAACCAAAACACAAAAGATAGGGTGTGCTAGCCCATGTAAGCATTCCAATCAGCAAATATCCCAAACAGCAGCAATTCTTATTGCTGTTGTCTAGTCAAGATAAACAGAAGCCAAACAAGTAACAGCTTAACACTAGAGTAGCTGATTGACATAGACAAAAATAAGAGGTATCATCAATCCTGGTGGCTCTACGAGGGAGGGAGTTAAAGCCCTGTTCCTCCACTATGGTTCATAGCTTGGTGAAGCCTCTATTCTTTACCAGTGTACCAATACATCAAATAAAGTAAAAGAAAACAACAACCAAATTTAGAAATGGACATTAGTCCAATAGATCATAAAACACTCACCTGACTTCAGATATAAAAGTATCACATGTTATTGAGAAACAGTGGCAAATTGCCTCACATATCCAAGAAAGGGAAATATAAAGTATAGTATCAGGTATTGATTGCAAAACACGTGTCAAGATTATCAATAAAAGTTAGCAGAAGACTGTTACATCACCTTCTGTAAGAAAAGGTGGAAAATAATTTCTCCTTTGATGCCAAGGAGCATTAAATTGGGGGAACAATAGAAATCTACGATGCCTTTCTCAGAATCACAAATAACAAGCACTTTATTACAGAATGAGAAAACTAGAATCATGGCAAACCTTTCTTGGAATTTCAAATATGAAAAGTTCATTCCATTTTGCACTAGCATTCCCAACTGCATTTTCTTCTGGAAGAAAAAGTTTCACGCATTTGGTCCTTGCACTCTGAGGAAAGAGCTTTTGCTGCTCTGCTGCTTGACTATTAACAACAAGTCGTAGAGCACAAAAGAAATCGTGACTACTGCCATCATCATTGACAAGCAAATCCTGCAAAATTTATAAAGGCTCATCCTCACCTCTAAATGGCAGCAGCATATATCTACAATTAGGAACAGGAACTAAATAAACTCCAAAAAGTTAATAAATTCCAAAAAGTGGCAACCTTGGCTTCAACTATTTGTATAGCAACATAACATCGTGCCTCCTTAAATTCATCTGCAACCTTTAACCTGTCTGAAAATCTTGGAGGTGGTAACCATACAGAAGCAGTGTCACCGTGATGTAGTTGCTCAAGCATCTCTGCATTGTCCTCCACCTTCTTCACATACATGTCACATCCAAGTTTATTTTCTATTGTTATAGTCTGAAAATCATCTTCATCCAAAGCAGAATAAGTTGGATCCTGTCCACATCTATGTTGACCACTGGCTTCCTGCATATACCAAGTTCATATATATTACCAGAGTATTTCTTTTAATGAATCAACTTAACTAAGAACCTGAGAGGATTTAGAGGATATTGCATTTAGTTGACCTCGTTTAGCTTGGTTGCTTTCAGGTCCAGTTCTAACTGTTTTCTCCAAGAAAGGATGGTCCCTATGTAAGTTTCGAGATTTGCTGCACTGACATTTATATTCAAGATGCTAGTTGCAGCAACTCGCACTCTCTTAGCAAGTTTTGATGGTGGATGCACATTGTTATCGTATGTCTCAAACCTAAAAGTGAAAGTCAGAGCACCAGTTTAGATAGTTCATATACAGAAGACTTATATAATGGAAAAAATATATATAACAAAACAGAAATAGCAAACAAGATAACTTGAATATTCCATCAAATGGCTCCACAAGAGGCTCCCATGCTTCCAATTGAGTGTTGAAGGTTGATGCAGCAATAGAGGAAATCAGCACAGCATTCATTGCCTCCGGTCGACCATGTGTTGCAAGCTTGATATTTGTAACAGTAAGGTCAAACAGGGGTTTCATCTGCAAGGACAATAATAGAACAAGATGAAGGAGAAACTTTAGTGGATCAACATCCAGGTATTTTGCGCTACAAAGGTGATTTACCATCCCACATAAACTGTCTAAAACTGTTACAGAGAAACATCTTAGCTTCATCTCAGCAGTTATATTTTCCCGTGACTTGGGCTTCACGGCATCACCAATTGCAAATGCTAACCGGTTTGATGGCTTTTTAAGATCAGACCGAGCGAGAAAAGTACATGCCTATACAAGCATAGGAGAGCATGCATTACAACCTCTAGTGAAATAAGTATGCAGCAGTCATCAGAGTCCGAGTCGGTGATTCAGATAAATAAGCTGCAGGAAAGTACAATTCTAACCAGTGAAATATCCAAACCTGATTCTCAACTTTCCAAATGCTCCAGCACTGAGATGACCTTGAGCTGGATGATCTAGAAATGGGAACTTCAACAATATTAGCTTGGTTAACGAGATCCAACCTAGGACAGCATATTGAAGTTATTCGAGGTGCTTCATCAACTCTGGTAACAACACATCCCAGTGAAGCATATCCGGGAGGAGCAACAGGATACCAAAAGAAAACTTCATCAACACCTTTCCCAACAATATGTGCCACTTTAGTAAACTGAACAGGCTTGGAAGAGATTTCAGCATCATCACCCTTAAATGTTATGCCCAAAGCAGGCGGCTCTAAACTGCAGAGAGTAAGATTGCAACACCAACTATTGATTAGTAACAATTCAAAATAAGACAACAATCCATAGTACAGTTGGAAGAATGAAAAATAAATGCAGAAGTGATAGGCTAACCCTTCAGTTATGCAATCTCCCAATATGGCATAACCAGGATGGCCAATGGGACGCCATATAGATACTGGTCGGCGAACATCACTTCCTTTGTCCCACCAAATCCTCTCAAAGTTGGGTGTTGACATGTAAAAATTTGTTGCTCGGGTAACCGAGCGAATGACATCCCATCCAGAAGAATTTGAGCTCGCATGAATTTTTTGTTGACTTCCATGGTCATGGTCAACAGTCCAATCTGGTGCACTTTGCTGGGAAGAAGAATGATTTAGAATGGAATTCCAACGGAGATGATAACCAAGATCACAGCTCCTGTCTCTGGGGGGGTATTCAGTTGAAGAATGGGCAAAAAACGAGGCAATAACATTATCCAGGCGCCATATGCTATACCCACATGCAGACAAGGGATTTGGCGGGCTATTATATATGCATTCTGAATATGATGAAGATGCTACAAGATCAGACCGTAGACAATAAACAACGTGATTGCACGGTGGATGACTTCCTGTATGTGCCACACAACCCAATGCTGTATAT
The DNA here is from genome assembly GCA_027563595.1 of Erythroxylum suave. Classification (NCBI taxonomy): domain Eukaryota; kingdom Viridiplantae; phylum Streptophyta; class Magnoliopsida; order Malpighiales; family Erythroxylaceae; genus Erythroxylum; species Erythroxylum suave. Next base: position 19,846,533 of record JAOSBN010000178.1, on the reverse strand, counting down.
CCTGGCGGTGCCACAGGCATCCACAGGGAACAAACATTGTCAAGATTAGCATAAGCTTCATCACCAGATCCTTGACTACTGGAAAAGAATGTAATGAGATCAAATCTCACAGGCTTCTGCACACGTCCATATGTGTTACTTACTGCCATGACTGCCTGTGTAGGAGGAGTTGTCCTAGTATGGAATAATAAAAGCATAGATATCAACAAAAATAAGGGGAAAGCAGTAGAATTTTTTTAAAAAAATCAAAATTGGCAGCCATGAAAAGAAAAACAGAAGTTTATTGATAGACCTGGTCTGTAGAATGAAATTAAATAATACACATTGTATAGAAGTCTTGGAACACCATTAATGAGGTCAAAATGTTAAAATATATATATATATATATATATGCACAGGACAATCAAGGGGATGGACGTTTCCAGCATTTTACAAAGCATAAAAATGAGAAACAACTAAATAAGATGCTTCAAAGGTCATAAAATAATTGTAGAATGTCCTATCAAAATAAGTTCCAAATGGCATTACATTAAATTTGTAAAAAATAGACTTCATATGTCATTTGCTGAATTTGAATTGAATGAAGTTATATAATAAAAGGAAAGAAAGGAATTCAGTAATGAAATGGAAAAGTACAGTTGATTACTGAAAGCGATCACATAACCCATACAACCATTTATTTTGTATATCATTCATGACCTCTATTTTCAATTGTCAATGAGACCTTCAAAAATGGTAAAAGATTTTCCAAAAGCCAGGACTAGAATCCATTTTTTATACTTGAGAAGTAAGTGGAAAATGAGCTATCTATTATTGAAATATAACAAGAATGATAGGTCAAGAAAATACTATGCTATTCATTTATTCTCTTAATGATCACAGTCATTTCATAACAATAGTGGACATGCAACTTAGTTTCACAATATTAAGCAACCCTACCAATCTAAAGGATTAGTAATTTTGCATGCAGGTATGACGGTAGCAAACAAGGGAGGAAATTTTGAAATTGTAGCTATGTGACAACAGTCTCCCGCCAACCCTCTGGCAAGTTGAAAGAACAGAACCCAAGCATGTGAGTCATGTGGAATATCTCACCTTGTTGTCACACAATCCCCCAGTATAACATAGTTTGACGGAGCTCGGGGTCTCCAAAATGTAAGGTTGTTACAAGGGCCATTTTCTGCATGAATATTCCCCAAATCGTTGGTAAGAAAGGCAAAAGAGTTCGTCAAGCCTCCAGACATATATTTTAACAATATATGACAAACAAGGCTAAGATATATTAATATAAAGAAAAAACATCATCACATTATTCATGTCAAATTGAAAAAAAAACCTTTATGGGACATTCCAATTCGATCAAAGCTCGTGCAAGGTACAAGGGCAATTGCATTCCCAAATTGTAAGGCAGCAGCAACCTGATTCTGCAGGTTAACTAAAAGAGAAATGACACTCAAGGAAAGGTGGACACAAATATCCGTTGATATCAGAGACATGTTTGTTTTCTCTTTAACAGATGTGTATCCCCCTGATATATCCACTGGATCCAGAATAATGAGACCAGAACCAGACTCAATTGTCAGATCCTTAACCAGTGCACGAATCCAGGTATCATTTTCTTTTGATGCATACCTGAAAAGGAAAGAAAGAAACTAAAGAGATAACCACCACATCACAGTTGATGAAGAAAATAATGATGCGAAACAAGAAAAGGATTTGCAAGACAATTGAAGAAAAGCACAAAAGGCATAGACAATATTCCGAAATGAAGAGTGCATATTGCACTAAGTCCCTGCAGCTACATGCTTCATATCGTAAAGACAAATCCCAATATGACTGGACTTGAAGAGCACCTAAAAAATATAGGACACAGCATGCTTTTAGACCACATAGGAGAAGGCTTAGCAGTTGCATTCATACAGCTCCAACCGATGCACGGAATAATATCCCATAACATCATAGGAAATACCATATGGTGAAACAGACAGACAGAGGCTAGAGAAAAATTCAACAAGATTCTCCTTGGAAGGCCCCATGAATCTGGAGCATAGGCTACATAGAACCTAGATCTGCATTCTCACAGTTTATTCATGCCCTTATCCTAGACTAATTCATTTAAGTAATTATCTATTGTCACCAGGAATAAAGAAACATGAGAAATGAAAGAACTCGAAACACTTGTTCCCATAGATAATATTAAAATACGGATGGACTATGAAATCGCATTTTCATGTGAGCCCAATAATAAGGATAAATAAATTCAAGGAACTATCATCACATTCCCCAAGGGAATGGTTTTCTAAGTTCCAATATGGGCTCCAAAGATATAAAGGGAACTGAAAGCTCTAAAACATTATTTTATCAAATGCTTACATGAAGCTCAAATCCATTTTCGCACGTAGAAGCTTTTCTCCATACAAGGAATCATCCAGTGAAGATTTTGTACCATCATAGAAGGTAAACTCGGGAGAAACAACCTGGAAACAAGTTTTAAAAATAATTACCATCACATACTTGTGAATCACACCGAAAGAAACACTAATGGTTAATGATTACTTACAACAAAATTCTCACAAAACACTAAACCTTCAAAATGTAAAGCTCAGGAAAAAAGTTAGTCAACAGAATGACTTAGAGTTGAATTTTAATATCAAGAAGAATAATACAGCATGTCTGAATGAGGAATCAAGCGAAGTTTAGTGCTGTTATGGCGAAATTTATTAGATTCTTTTTTTTTTTGGGAGAAATTTGTTAGATTCTTTTTTGCTCGACCTGAAGTGAACCTTCAACTAATTCTACATTTAAGACGGGATAGATTCTTTTAATTTTTCCCAAACTCAAGTTGAGTTGCAATATTCAACCAGCTAGTTTCTAATCCAACAATCTATGGAAAGTAATGTTTGACAATATGAACGTTGAAACATTAACTAGGAAAAATAGTTTAGAAGCTTGAAGACTTATTCCACTACAAGAGACCCATAATATAGCTATACCAAATTTTCTGATCCACGAATAAGGTCCATATAAACAAGTAATATCATCAGTCTCTTCCAGTATCCATAGAAAATCGATAAAAACAAAGATCAATTGAGAGACAAATCTTCTGTTTATAGAAAGGACCAGTGTTGAATGACACAATTAGGAACAAGGTCATGTTAAGATACAATAAAATTTAACATAATTTCTCTAGAAAAGGTTACCCTAGCATACCTGCAATAGCTCAACAAGATAACATTTCTCAAATGAAGAAAATTTTCAGATGCTAAGATGATAAAACCTGATTGCTTTTTACAGGTGATATAAAATTTTAGAAGCTGCTAGAATGTCACAGTCCCTGGCCATATGTTAGCCCTTGGCCATATGTCTCAACTACTTACAATATATGGCAGACAAACATGAAAAGTGAATGGAAAGAAGACAATGCCAACATCACTACAATGTAATATCTTCAAGAACAATGAAGAAGCTAAGAGCAAACTAAGGAAACAAAAAATTCAAAGAAGATTTAATACCTGGGCTTCAAAAGTAAAACTTTGTATCACGTTAATATTGTTTTGAGCTTTCGAAGTATTTGATGTGTCTGAAGGTTCATGCGCGTAATCCAGACTCCTCATCTCATCATCAGAAACATGATTATCTAACAAAATCTCAACACCATCTTCTGGAGAGATTGAGTAGCTGCTATCGTTACTCATGTATACATGCTTCCTCAAAATGGAACCATTCTGATGGACATGAACACATCAACAAGAAATTCATTCCATTTTGTTGTGATTGGTAACAAGATAGGAACATATTTTAGGAACTACATTCTGAAGATTGCATCAAACTACCAGAAATTTCTGAAAACTCGACATAAAATAACAAAAAAAATCAGGGAAAAAAACAATAGAAGAAAGTAGAATATAGTAGATCAAAGGTTTGGGTATTCCCTAGCACAGGTGCCTATGGGTATATGTCTGGAAACTATGTTCTAAGTATGATTTATACAACTTAAACATATAAAAAATATTGATGACTATCAAGAAAAGTTCTTAAGAATCAATAAAATTGAAACAAAAGGTTTCATTTAAATTATGGTACCCCATCACCAATCTCCTTTTCAATGCAGAATTATCCCACTTCATAAGGAAACTATAGAAATAGAAATTTAATAACCCCATAAGCAATTACAACGTAGAAATCATACAGCAAATAAATGGGAAGAAGAGTACCTCAATTTTCACATTAACAAATCGCAGCCTCTTACCACGTCCTATAATTATGATTGGTAGAGTTCCCACTGAATGGAATTTCTTTGTATTGGTTTCTTCACTTAAACATATAGTCTTCCCACCTCCATCATATATGAACTCGTCAACTCCCATTGCATCAGCTACTAACTGTCTAGTTGGGGAAAAGTGCACCACTTCTTCACTCTGTTTGTGAAAAGGTTGAGAGAGCACCAAGCCAATATTTCTACTGATAGGATCCCTCTTAGGATCCATTGATCCCTCCCTGCCAGTTATTGTTCCAAGTGATGGCACAAAAAACTCAGCCACAGCTATAAGGAAATCTGGTACGACAAGTAATCGCGGTTGTTGAATTCTAACTACATATGATTGGGATGAAGGCCGCCATCTATAGTCCATCAAGAACATGGTTGAAATTGGCACATCCCCATCAACAACAGATTCCAAATTCGTCTTCCTGGAATTGTTTCCATTAAGAAAGTTTGGAAAATAACCACTCGAAGATTGTTTGAAGGCATCAGTAGATGATCCAAGCATCAGACGCATTTCAGGTTTTGCATCAGGACGGTTGTCCAAAATAGAAAATTTAGGAATAGTAACATAAAGATCTGTTTCAGACAATGAAGTCATGCGATATGACACCCAAAGCCCTTCAAGCTGCAAACGCAAGCATTATAGACGTGTCACTAAAAATGTACAGAGGTGTGATTATACAAGTGTATAATGCAAGGTTAAGTAGTTTTTTGAGTAGCTGACAAGCAATATCAAGGGATCTGAAGACATGTGAAAACGAGGACTCACAGCAAGAAGAGCTAAAGCTGACTCATGAACACCATTACAAAGCTCCAAAAGCGCATGATTGATTTCAACTGCCACTATGTTAACAGTTTGAGACAGTAGAATTTGACTGTTCATGTTGACCTTATCTACCAGCAGCCTCATTGTATCCTTGGAAGCAGATTTGCTGCCACGGAAACTCGGAGGAAGCTTTGTCTCCTCACATAAATTCATGCACAAACAATCCACTATAATTTCGTACTCTTTATTGGACATAACACCATGAAGGAAATCAACCTGCTCAAAGCATAGCCTTCAAGAATTAGGGAAGTACAGGACACTCCATGGAAAAATATCATAGATGGTACAATATGGAAATAATCCAAAAGGCCTCAAGCAATAAGGACTGATTTGATCAATCTGTTACAGGTAGAAAGATAATAGTTTTGAACACTTTTTATTGACAGACCAAGTCAAAGAAAGAACATAGATAATAGTTTCATATATCAAGTTGTAAAGAACCCCCTTTCTTTTTGGTCCTTAGAAGGCAACAAGGGCTAACTCTCTCCTTACAAAACCCCATCCCATCTGACAAAGAGGTTCTAGAGACGGAATGAAGGAACCTTAACAACTAGGTTACTACCTCAACCTCATCAAGAACCTATATAACATAAAGAAAATGTGACTCAGCTTGCTTCTTGATTTTATATAAGTGTGTTGAATCTGTCTTGCCAAGACACAAATTCCAGACCATCAACTCATCATTCAGTCATGAATAAAGTTTCCCAGACCTAGCCCTAAAGAGAAGACCAATAGCAGAATGACCACTGGAAATAAATATTGAATTACCTTCACTTCTAGTGTAAATGTTGGGACCTTTCTGAAAACATCCCGAAGACTACGGCGTACATAAATATCCAGCCCTTTGCCCTCCCGTATCATTGGTTTTCCCAAACAACCATCAACACCAACAAACATGTTGATTCCCAGAATCTACAGTTTTGAGGCACAGTAACCACAAATCAGGAAATGTTCTCACATTATGAACAAGTGACTTTAGAAAACTTACCTCAGCATGAAGAACATCCATGTGAACCGCATAAGGATCTTTCTCTGGACAGCCATGCCAGCTCAGTTGATTTGCAACCTGTAGTTGGCCTAAATCAAGTTGTATGAAGCTGCAATCATGACCATAAATTTTGTTGTTATCACTCTAAAGGGCCAATCATAACTCTATAAAGAAAAGTTACTATTCATCTTATCATAACTGTCTGTAGGTAACACGTCAACAAAATTTAACTTTCATTCATTAAACCTCTGCACAAATTTCATCTGTAATGTTTAAAGTACGATGGAAGGTTCTGTTTATTAAGCACAATCTTTCAACAACTTCTACAAACAACAACACCTAGGCACCAGAAAAGAAATAAACTAGAAACGAAACCAACAAGAGAGCTTACGTACTCTTTACTCGTAGAATTTCTGGGAACAATGATAATTGGAGTATCAAGCGAGAGGTCCAGCTTTAAAGCAGTGGCTCCATCAATCTCATACTTTTGAATCAACCACTCAAATCCTCCAACTTTGTCAACAAGTTTGATTGCTTCTTCAGGATGTGGAGTAGCAAGTTCCATAAAGTACACAGTTATCTGCATAGACAAGCAGAAAGTAGGCATAACTTCTAGATAAAGGAAAGGCAAAAGAACAGCTGACTTATTCATCAGAATGCCAAAAGCAATTAATGCTCATTCCGTAGTTACAAACGCTAACCAAAGAACTAATAATTAACAAAGCTATTTATATCATACCTCTTGGACAAACCTATAAAGGAAGACTATGCGCACAGCAGAGAGTCGCCCACTCAAGCTGTAATCGTATCCTTCATAATCATCATCTTCAGAACTGAAGGAACTAAATTTGAACTGGGGAAGAAAACATAGCACTTATGTACCATCCAAAGCCCAAAAAGTAAAAATTAACATAACCAAAATGAGAAAATTGCATACGTTGATAAGAGATTCGAGCCCTGGATTACGCAAGTCACAAAGCCAACTCCAACCATGATCTGCCCCGAGCGACATATCACAAAGTCTAAAATTACCTAAGGTGCCTTCAACAGACAGAGAACTAGGGTGGACCTTGAAATAGCAAAACCAATGAAGTCAACTTACAAAACAGCACCAACAATGTGTATCCTAAGAATTAACAGTCGGAAAAATCATCAAAGCAGAAATGTTCATATTTACCACTAGAGAGAACATGCAAAAATTTGAAGAAAATACGGTTCACTTTTGTCAATGTCCATGAAGTCTACTGACTAGTAATTTGACTTCCAAAATAACTCGTCAATGTCCATCATTTTCACGATAGCAACAAAGCCAGAAACATCCTTAACAGAAAGATTACCTTAAGATCCAAGATAAAACTCTCTTGCACAAGCATAGCAAGCTGAGAATCATCCTCTTTGTTAAGAAAAACAGTGACGCTATCAACATTCATGCTGAAATAGAACACTACACGACTTTTACCATATCCCAGTAACCCTTTTATGTGTCCACTGTCTTCAGTCCTTTCTCTGATACTCAATGAGTTGTCATCTGAGATTTCAGTCTTACTTGAACTGCTCTCAGTAGAACTTGCGGAACTTAGATCAAAGCCAAAGCCCATTAAAGCAACAATAGTAGGTCTGTTGCATAAAAACTCTAGCTTGGACATGCAAATGCTCATCTGTCAATGTGCAATATATGGTCGGTAATGCAAATGAATCTTGATTATTAGAAAAGAAAATTGATGTAGCTGAAGGTTCCATACCTGCATATCTATGCCATCATAATGAGGTGAAGAAGAACTCCTAGTTGTATAGATGACAGATACAAAATCTGAAATATCACCCCCCTGTGCTTCATAAAATATCTCACGAGAAATGTTCTTCCCGCGTAAGAGATCTTCTTCATTGAGTAATATTTCAGCAGACTCGAATTCAGAAGCACCCATAGTTCCACAAGGAGACATATATTCCCTCGGTGAATAGAGGTTAGAATCTGAAACAGACAAGAAATCTGGCAAAGCATCCTTAAAAGCATCATCATCATCGGGCAGTATTGTACTCATTTCCTTCACATGAGGGTCAAGAGAGTGTCGGGAAGCAAGAGATTTGTCATTCTTAAGAACAGAGCAAACTAAATACTGAGGGTGCATAGACAGTCGACCTTGAAGCTCATCTTTAATTTTCAAGGAGTGCAGCTTCATCTTAATTATCAGGTCACCCCCAGAACGAATCATGTGCACCTGAAACACAATATTGGTAGAAATGAAACCAGATAAAAATTTTTTAAAAAATGAAAAGAACGTCCATCCAGATTGTTTGTTAAGTAAAAGAGGGGAAAAAAAAGGGATTCCAGATAGAAAAATCAAACCAATTCAGGCAATGATATATGTAAAATGTTACACCAAATACATGCCATGCCAACACAAGAATTACCTAGTCTATTGTTTTGTGCAGACAATGTGGCTTGAATTTTTCGATTCACCAAAAATAAGTAGAAAGATGGTTCAAAGCAATGACGCTGCAGCCTCACGGCAAATTCGTTCACATATTAAGGAAATGGATAAAGCATGGGAATAACAGAGAAAGGTAATGATGAATATCTAACGCATAATTTTATCAATCAAATAAGCCCCACTAACCTTTCCCCCACTGGCAAGAACCTCGATAATTATAATCTCTTCTCTTTTCTCATCATCAATATCTACATTCTGCACAATAATATGAATAGCCATGAGGTAAATACTGGAAGTGATGAAAAACATGATAGGTCATTCAATCAAGAAGCTAAATAATAAATGTGTCAACCACTGGAGCATCATAGATTGTACGAATATGAAACCACTCCATTTCCTTGAAGCCTCTACACAAAATGAACAATCTACACCCTCTCTATAAGAAAAATTGGAAAATGCACTACCTTTCCATAAATGCATAACTTCATCTCTACCAGTGCTCCATTTACAACAAGGTCAGCTGCTCTCACACTGGGACTTTGCGGGACAACAAACTCAGATGCAAAATCACGAGTTTCTCCCAGTACATCAAAGGATGGAGGAGCCTTTACAGGGCATGAATAAGACAGTAATAGTTAGAACAGAATAGTACTAATGGATCACAAAATCTAATAATCTATGACAATGTTCTTGCCATACAGAAGCTTGGTATGTAGCCTGTATAAGTCTTTTTAACCATGTGGCTTTCTCCCCCTCATCATGAAATTCTAGAACCCAGGTATTAGACGATTCCAATGCCTGGAAAAAGAATATAATACATGTTACGGCTCCACAAATCATCAAATTGTCAGCTCCATCACGTAGAATCAGAAAGAGAAACTAAAAGTTAAGACTTAAATAATTTGTTCTTAGTGCCCACAACATCATTATCAATTCAAGCTAAAACTGAAATTTCTAAGAACTATCTAGCGAGATGTCAACTTCTAAGTTCTTAGTTGTTTAAAAATACTCCAAACATGAAAATGACTTTAAAAGAAGAACCACAAAATGATCTCCAGAACAATCATGTATACTAGTTAGAATGTCAACATAAGACTCTTAGGTGAAATTCGAGAAAGATAGTGAGAGGCTAATGTATTGGTTAGCCTTGATTTTAAAAGTCCAAGTTTCCCAAACATATCAAGAACTAGGACACTGACAAGCCCAGCCTGAACCTGTTTGAAATAGCTCAGGTATGGACCAGGCTAGTTCAATTTCAGGTTCAAATGCTGGCAGAGTAAGGCTTGGGCCTGGTGTTGAAATCTCAAGCCTAAATACGGCCCAACAACAGCCCAATGTTAGAAGCAACCTACATCTTCAACATTACCTGACTTATAAAGGTCTCCTTATATACAAATCTTCATAGGGAAAAGCAAGTGGTCAAGTCACACAAATTGAGGGATGAAAAATAGAAAAAATATTAACTAATAGCTAAAACACACAAAAATTTGGAAAAATGGCTAATATTAGGCTGCTGGAATATCAAATTTCAAGTCCAGATTTAAGCTTGGAATGTTGGAATTTCAGATTCGTGTATAGCAGGATTTTAGCGTTTGATTGCTGGAAATTTAGGCTAGGATTTTAGGATTTGATATGGCTGGAATTTAGGGTCTTGGCTGCTAGAATTTTAGTGAGATAAACAAGTAATGAAGGCTAGGAATTAGGAATCTCTCCTAGGGTCCAATAATCACTCTTAGAAGAAAGCATCACAGCTTCTAATTAAAAACTCAAGTTTGTAGAAAAGATCCAGGATATCTTGTTATTGAAGAGCTGAGAACACAAATATTTATAGGGAAATTGCTAGAACCTTTGTTTTAGTAAGTAAGGATTCTCAGAAAATTTAAATCCTATTACAATAAAAATTCTGTAAGTTTAATTCCTAAACAACTAAGATAACATATCTACACCTAGAAAAACATATATAATTTACTATTACTTCCTATCTAGTAAAGAATCCTAGCATAATCTAAATATCAGTGTTTAATGTGTTTGTTGGCAACATAATTCCCACCCTTTATCCCACCAAATTAAAGCTTGTAGACGACTAATTTTCCCTCTTTTACTTCTTTTATAGACTTTAAGCTCTTTTGCATCACTAATGATCTGCAATTATTTGCTGAAATTCGTAGCATTACCTGTTGTATGTCCATTCCTCTAGAACTAATAGAAATACATAATTGTGAACCACCAACATTTGATGGGGGAACCTCATTAACCTGTCTCCCAGCCATGCTGCATAAATTCCAAGATTTTTTTAGGAGCAGAATACCCCAGCATACAAAAAAGTTACGAGAATTAAATAGTTAAGCAAAAGGAATGGGAAAAAAAAGAGCAACTACACAAGGAAAATGCAAGAGGACTCTGACAAAGCAATCAATTAAAACCAGACTATAGACCACCGAGGAAATTATCAAAAGCCAGGATGGAGTTGATAAGTCGCAAACCTCAGGTGCCGGTGGTAGCTCTGAGACTTTTTAGAGTCCATAACATAGAGATATGATCCACATAACACAAGGAAACAGTTCTGCCAAGTAGCCATAGAATTGCCAAGACCCTAAATTATGAAACTACGGATCAATGAATAGACATGCAAGCCATATATTTTAAAATGCTTACTTTGCTCATAATTGGGAGTTTTAAGGACCCAGGGCATACCTTCCAGACAAGGATTCTTGCATTAGTAGCAATATCTATGGAACGCCAGAGGTCACCACTTTGAGTTTCAAAATTATTCACAGCAGGCTGACTACAGCTATCCATTGTGCTATACAATATGTTCAATAATTCCGCAAGTCGATTATATCTCAGAGGTGAAAAATGTATGCCAAGGTTAGGCACTTGAACAGATATGCGTGTTGATGGATAACTAGGATGAGGTACTTTGATCTTCAATAAGAAAAAATAATAAGTCTGACTACCACTTCTCATATATCATAACTAAAACAAATAACAAGAGAAAAGGAATTTCAAAAGGAAAACAGAAAGAAAAAATTAATAATTTGGTTAATACAGTAGGGTTTTAGATCCTACAAATATGCAAACCTCGATAGGTTCCACAAATCTGCATTGTTTAAACCTATTTTAGCAATTAACAAGAGATTGATCTACAAATCTGCATTGTCTAAACACCATTTTAGCAATCACCAAGAGATTGGTCCACATATTTACTCCTTGAGGTACTTTGATCTTGGAATAATGGCATATCTACTATAAAGAACTACTATGAGTGGAGTAATATATAAATTAGGTAAAGCAAACTCATACATAAACAAGAAAACACTTTAGCATACCTGATCAACAATTACTGCCATTCCACATCTATCAATGAGAGAACAGTAGTCGTTAACTTTTTCTGATGCATGAGATGTGAATGGAAAACTATTACTATTCATGGAAAGTGCATCAGGATTCTGACAGGTAGCATCGCAATCTGTAAATAGAGCAGCTATGTCTCTCCCAGATATGAAGAAACGAGAATATATACTCTGCCTCTGTTCATCCAACTGACTTTCCTGTAGCATTAAGCATTGTGTTTACTAACAACAAAGGTGAAAACTTCATGGAAGGTCAAAATGAAGATGCATACCACAGTGTGCAATGTAAAATGACCAAAATCCAAAAGAAAATGCACATCACATTTGGCTGATCCACTTTTCCTTATAGGAACTGTAACTTTCGGAGCATCAAAGTCAATGTCAAGGGCAAACCTGAAAATGAAATAGAACAGGGGTAAGTAGACCAGGAATAGTCCTCATCACTTTCAAGAGAAGTTTAACTCCCAAAAGGAAAATCTATCAAATGTTCCTGAACATGATAACCAAAGCAGCTGGCCGAAATCAAACTAACAATTAGAGTTCAATTTCTTGAAAAAAATGTATTAATAGGTATTTCAAAATGTCAATAGGCTCGCAAACCACCAATTACTAGCCACAAGTCTTTGCTCCACTTAGGAGCAGAAATCCTTTCTGAATCATCTACAATCCAAGCGATTTGCAGAGCACCATCTCGCTCAAGAAGATAAAACCTAGCACTCATGTTGTAGCATAGAACGAACTAGGCACAACCAAAAAAGAACAAAAGATTCAAGCATTGCTGGAAAAACCTCCATAAATAAGAGAAAGTCATAATAGAAATAGGAAAGAACACAAGAAAGACACAGAAACAAGTAGAATTCCTAGCTTACCATAGGCAAAAGACACCAACTTAGTCAAACCAATTGAAAAGTCACATCAAACAAACAAAGAACCATTGCTGGAGGAAAAGAATTTAGACCACTGTTACCAAGGATGCCAACCAACAGTCCCCGTTGATGGCCAAACAATGGCCACCTGTCAAGCTCATTAAAGCTATATGATGGAGCAAGATGACTAATCTGAGCCCAGATCTGGCAAAGGGCAGTTGATACAGTAAGGAAGAAGCAATGCCTCAGAGACCATACCGGTGGCCAAAAACCGAAAACTAGAAAGAAGCAAAAAGGGGAACAAACTTACAAAACGAACAAGAGATATTGCCCGGACATTCAAGCCTAGTTACAGTGGTCACCTAAATTCAAGCATCATGACAGCAACAACAAGAGAAAGAGGGCTTCTAGAGAGGAAATGTTTGAAATTGGGGCTTCTAAAAGGGATAGGAAAGGGTAAGCTATCACTTAACAAAATTTGGCACCACTTAAAGTACATTTTAATAGAAATGACCTTCCAAAATATAGGAGCAGTTACAGTAATGTTCACATCAAACAGATATTTTGCAAAGCTTTGTTTTTTTTGTGCAATTATAAATAGAAGATATTCATCGACAAATTCATCAATCACAAATGGATATAGCTAAGTCCCAATTAACAGACAAATATACCAAGATGTGGCAACACCAAACCAAGCCATTCAGGAAACAACATATATTCAAATGCAATAAAACTCGGATAAACATCAACAGATCCATGACTGTTATTCTTTTTGTTAAAAACAAAGAGTGCACAAAATGTTACACTCCGCATTCCTAGCCATTCACTGTATTTTCTTCTATAAAAGTATCAGCCAGAATGAAACTGATAGTCAATATAAGTTCTAACAAGCAACCAAACCTTTTCCACCACAGGGTTCACCTTATAATCCTGCACCATTCATTTTCAACAATCCAGCACTTGCACATAACATAATCCCAGTACATAACTATGACCCAAACTATTGCAAAGTAATTAGAGTAGGTCCAATCAGCAGACAGTTGTTACCTTCCAAGAATTTTGCATCACAATACTCCAACTCAAACCAACCACAATAATTGTACATGGGATGGTGAGGAACATTTGTTTTTATTCAAACCCAGTTGACAGCCATCCAAAGCAATAAAGAAAACAATACTGGGAAGAAAAAAAAGCAAGAGAACCTGCTTTGTTCTTCTAATACCATCTGAAATTGCTCTTGTGCTCTACGAGTCACCTTCTCAATCTTCATCTGCACACAATTTTGAATTAATCAAGCATCGCTCATTTCAATTTCTTTATTATTTATTTATTCAAGATATAACAATGAGGCAGCAATAAGCAAAACCTGGACCAGATCAACTGGTCCAATTGATGCAAAATAAAATAACTTAATTTTCCTTATCAGAAATCATTTTTATTTTGATTTGACATTGTTGGTTCCTCTTTTTATTCCTCTTGTACTACTGTTAGATATCGTTGAGTCTCCAACCAATATAAACCTTACAGCTACTTTTTTTCCCCATGATAGATTTTGCTCTCTCTCTCTCTCTCTCTCTCTCTCTCTATGCTCTCTTCTTTCTTCTCTCTGTTTCTCTTAAATCCTCCCAAATCTAGCTCCCTTCTTTATCACATATCAATTGGTATTGGAGAAATGATCTTGTTGCCTGAGACCTAATCCTCCTTCTGGATAACTGATTGGTGCACATGGCATAAGGAACCAGGCCCGAAAGCATAAGAAGGATGGAGGAGACATTATGCAACCAGATTAAGAACTTCACAAAACTCGAGTGAAACAAGGGCAGGAGATGGCAGAACTAAGAGAAATGCTCCAACAATACATGCTTGCACACAAACTGCAATCACACCTACAATCGCCTGATGCTGCTTATCTGGAAACAGGTAAACATAAAACAGCACCAACTCATATGGAAGCACATTCGTATAGAGAACAAGATTTAGCAAAGTTGAGTTCCCAACTTTCGATGACTCTACGATACACAATTGAATTTCTCAAGCGGAACAATTTTCATGCTTAACTGAACACCGCTACAGATGACAGTAAGGATATGGAAGGAATAGTAGCTGAATGACACCAACTATGCTTGAGGCATCGACTATCCTTAGATGAACCAAGTTGGACTGAATATCTAGTAGCCATTACCCAATGATTCAAAGAAGAAGCATACGTCAAATTCTTGAACCATACTTAACTGGGTTTTTTCTTAAGGGATTGAAACTTGAATTGGACTTAAATGTTAGAGTTGTTATTTAAGTATGATTAGAATAAAGAAGAGAGACAGTTTATGTATAGGACTTAATGTTTCAATTATGATGGAGTCAAGAGATTTTTTAGACTATTAATTTGAAACACAATCAGCATTGTGATGCAAAGAGCTTTGCTTGGAGAAAGAGAAGGGACATTTTTCACACATGCAAAATCTAAGAAAATAGCACACGAATTTTCTAGTATATCAGGTATTCAAAAATCAGTACACAAAATTTTAATGAATTTGAAATCAATTGTATTGAGAAGTAATTTGTATGGAATTCATGATGCGTCTATTTGTGTCAAAGGTCCTAGATATGTAACTTCTTAGAGTTGTTATTTAAGTACGAATAGAATAAAGAAGAGACACAATTTATGTACAGACTTAACGTTTCAATTATGATGGAGTCAAGAGATTTTTTAGGCTATTAATTTGTGAAAGTGTGATGCGTGATTCTTAAATTCTATGAGTGATTCCTAGGCACTACGTGTGATGCCTAGTTCTTTATAGACCTTAGATGTGATTTCTAGTAGTTCTTAGATGTAAAATTCTATTCTTCATTAATATTAATAGAGACATTTAGAACAATTACATTTACTCGTATCCTTTTTTTTAGGCAAAATATTTTGTTTCCTCTCAATTTCTAATTAGCATGGAAGTTATCCTCTGTTCACCATACATCATAACCTTTTTGAATAAAATGGTGGAATGGTGGGAGGCTATAACTTGAGACAACAGTTCCACCTGTTCGTCCATCTACATAATTCAACCACTAATAAAAATATATATGGTGATATCCAAAATAGTTAAAATCAAAGGTAGGCTACTGTTACAGGGAACAAAGTGTCAACTAAATATTTACCACATTTATTACAATGATTATGTTAACATGTACAATTATTTCATGAATGTTGTATAAGATAACTGTTGGTAGTATTACCATAGGATTTGAATATTTACATATCATGTATAGGGGTGATTAGGGTTAACCAACACACCAAAATTCTACTTTAACATAGAATCAGAGCCAACAGCTTAATTATAGGGGTGATTAAGGTTAACCCACACACCAAAATTCTACTATAACCTAGAATCAGAGCCGAGATGACGTAGTGTGGTAAGGAAAAATGAAGATAAGTAGAATAGAATATGCTATAATTGATGTAGATTGTAGCTGGAACTTGAAAATAGGGCTTAGGGTTTGTA
>JAOSBN010000178.1:19808407-19829290 GCA_027563595.1 Erythroxylum suave | reverse complement strand
TGAAAATCAAGCATAGGTAGCCTATTTATATTAGTATAGGACCTAATTCAACTCCTAATAGGAAAAGGAAATACTAACTAAAAACTAATATGCTAATCCTATGATAACTAGGAATCCAAATAACTTAAGAAATACGAAATAGTAAGAAATCCAATATTAACTAGGAAAACTAACTAACTGCTCCTACATCACGAGAGCTTAATTCTATTATACTTCTCCGATGAATTTATTTCTTACAACTATCTTCTCAGCAATTCTTCTCTCTTTTCTAATTCTTCATTGGCGCCTTCTCTCTATTTATTTTTTGTTCACAACTCATCTATGTCCTTTTTTGGCACTATTTATCAACATTGTTCACCACAATTTTTATTTTCTATCAATTAATATCTAAAAAAATATAACATGTTTGCCACTCCTACTTCAAAATCTACCGATGCTACATCCTCTATATTAGCTATATCTTTTCCAAGGTTTAGTGTTTTGCAATTTTAGCTACACCAATTACCACTACAAAGCATGTTATGGATCTGAATTATAATTTTTGGTCTATGACTATCCTTATATGGTTGGTCAACAAATTGAAAATTATCTCACGACTATTTTTCCCATTTGTGGAGATGAACTCTGTCACCATACACTTATGGATGTATTAATATTGTCTATGGCAATCTATGGATAGTTTGATGCTCTCTCTCAGGCAGCTCAAATGTTTGCACGAGACTCTATTGGTATCTTTGATAAGGTTAGTGCTATGACGACAAGAAACCATAGATCTTACTACCTACTTCAGCAGCTTCAAACAATTGCATTGATTAATATGACTTGATGCCTCTCACTACTAATCTCACAAAGTAGACTTGTCATTGCAATATTTTCCTTACTATTGTCTTTTTATTTGGTATCTTAACGTGGACTTAGCATAGGATCTAGTCATGGGTTGACTAACAGGTAAGTTCTCTCCTCCCCCTTCATTGATGTTCTCTCCTTCCTAAGACTTGCCTATGTTGACTGAAAAGAAAGAGAGCTTTCATAAACAAACCCCTTTTGATTTTCTACTAAAATTCAACTCCCTTATTCAATAGAAACATTCACTTTAAATACGCATTACACTAATAGACTTATTAGGAATTATTATAGAGATTTTAGGATCCCTCTAATTTAGGAATTATCCTAACTAGAGTAGGACCTCTCTAATTTAGTTTGCTATTAAAACAAAACTTGTTAAATAATAAACTTTTCCTAATAGTAATGCTGGAACAAAAAATACTGCAACAAAAAATTCCCAAAATTCATTATGATTTGGAAGTTGTTCATGCTTACATGCATAGTTATGAGGTTATATCATATATCTCTAAGGCATATGCTTCATTGCTTCAAGTTTCATCCTCTACTCAACCTACCTCACCTCTTAGGATGCAATCTACTCTAGCCGCCCAGAAGACTACCAGTGGCTCAAGTAACTAGTGTCCTAAGGTCTATTGTGTAGTTATGTAAGAAATCGGGTTCTGTACTAGAAGAATATTATGCAACTACTCAGCCACCACTTTTGCCTACACCCACTCTAAAGACTACTACTACACCTCCAACAAAAAGGATTATCTCCATTTTTTATTACTTAATCCTTCCATGTTGGGGTCTCAATCAACTATCACTGCTACTCGCATGTTTTTGGATTTTCTATGATTGGCAATATCTCCTTTCAATCTCCCCTCACTAACTCTAGAGGACTTCTTGATGCACTCTTGTTGATGGTTCTACCACAAGAGAATTGGCTAGGGACAACTCATCTTACATCCTCATTATTGTTTTCATCTATTTTTTATGTCCCTAATTGTTCTTTTGATCTTATTCTATAATTCAACGAACATGTTCATTGAGCTGTTCTATAATCTTCTTCCCCCAATGTCTCTACGCAAGATCTGAAGAACAAACGAATGACTAGTATAAGATGTTAGCAACGTGGACTATGCTGCCTCTTTGCCTCCACAGGATATTCAAGTCTACACATGACAACAACATGCTACATAAGATGAGAAGGCACCCTCACTAGGTGAGGTTGGGATAAAAGTTATACTAGCCATGGTTTGCTCATCTAACGACCATGGCTCTACCTCTCGCTTTAGATCCATCACCATCAAATACTGATATAACTATTGAACTTTGGAAAGATTACTTGTTCATGCACTACTCAACCCATCTTTAAATTAGTATCTTATCACCCTTTCTCCCAAATATATTGTTATACTTTCCACCTTGTCCTTTTATTTGTTCCTAAGACATTGGAAAAGGCTCTAGCTCATTATGGAAGGTGGGTCATTGTTAAGGAGATGTTGTGCTCCACTCCAATGGCACTTGGTAAGAACCTTTGTCCCCTGACAATTCCACTATTTTTTGTAGATGGGTTTTCACACTTAAAAGTTTGTTAAGATGCCAATTTTGATCATATTAAGACCCAATTAGTGCCCAAAGGTTACACTAAGATATTTGGCCTTAATTATTAGGATACTTTCTCTCCTATGGAGATCACCTCAGTTCCCCTTGCTATCTCACTTGTTGCCCATTTTGATTGGTCATTACACCAATTTGATATTGAGAATGCATTTCTTCATGGTGACTTACAAGAGAGTTTTATATGGAGCGATCATTAGGTTTGTTAGGTATTTCATGGGAGATGATTTAATATGCATTTTAATAGGCATTTTAGAGTTAAAAGGCCTATCTACAACAACAGTTTCAAAACAAGGATCTTGGTGGCTTATAACAACTTTTGGACATGGAGGTAGCACAATCTAACAAAGGCATTTACCTCTCACAAAGGAAATAAGCTCTTGAATTGTTGAAGGAGACTTGATTGTTAAGTCTAAACCAATGGATCCTCCTAAGGATCCAATTGTCAAACTTGCACCAAATCAGGGAAAACCATATTTTGATATAAGTAGTTACTACAAGTTATTTGGAAGGTTGATATATGTCACTGTCACAGGACCAAAGATGACTTAGTAGTTAGTGTAATAGGTCAGTTTATGTCCTCTCTTTGTATTGCACACTACAAGGCAACATAAAGTATTGCATAGTACGTTAAAAGAACCCTTGGACAAGGTCTACTTTATCATAATCAATGACACAATGACATATTGGGATATGCAAATGCAAGTTCACAGTTTGATAGGCATTCTACTTCAGGTTATTGCATATTTTTAGGAGGAAACCTAGTTTCAAAGAAGAGTTCAAAACAAAGTATGGTATGTGACAATCAAGCAGCACTACATATAGCCTCTATTTCAGTTTATCATGAAAGAATAAAACAGATTGAGGTAGATTGTCATTCCACCAAAGAGAAGGTTACACACAGGGAGTTTATTTCAAAGATTGTAGTTTTTACAAATTAATTAGCAGATCTTTTTCACTAACTCATTACAAGGTCAAGAGAATTATATCTTTGTAACGAGCTAGGCCTTGACAATATTTATGCTCCAACTTAAGGGGAAGTGTTGGTACTAGATAATTATTTATGTAATTTATCCTTTTATATATATATAACACATCGGGTGACTAAGGTTAACCTCATACACCAAACTTCCACTTTAAAAATAACAATCAGTTTGAACACAAAACTACAAAATAGGGAATAATAAGAGCGTCAAACTTTGAATAATAAATTCAATTCCATTTTTTAAAATAAAAGCATCAAAAGTTCCAACAATTTCTAAAACCATCAATAAAAATTAACATATCGTAACATTATGCAAAATAATTGCATCAAATTCAATAATTCAACTTATTCATAATATTATTAATTTTTTTATATTAAGCATTTTATGCTTAACAATTAACTCTTTTGAAAACCAGGTTGACCGCAATTGATCCTTTAACACTATAAGATTATGCTCAATATCTGAGGCTAAGTTTGAATATACTGGAGAAACTTGAAAGAAGGATTGAAAGAAAAAAGCAAGCATGCACATTAATGCAAACAAATTAAGGACCTCCACTTGCATAAAACTGTACCAACTCTATAGCCCAATACCTGTAAAGCATTAGCAGTTTCCAATGCAACAGTGGGGCTGAATGCATTGCTTCTCTTTACAAACTCAAAAAAACGATCAAAACTTTTCGTTAAAACCTGCAAACACACACAAAAGAATGCAGAACCTTCAAATGACAAGAAATTAACCACAATAAGATAGGATTGCTATCAGCAAACTTAATTTCATAATTATTCCTGTAAATTATCAGACATTTAGTATAACAAAAGAAATGTCATGTGTAACTTGCTAAAGAGTGGAACAGCCTCATTCCCATCTCTCAACAAAAATTTAGTAATCACCGTAATATGGCAGGGAGAGATTGTAGCTGATAGCTTCCAGGCAACATTCTCCCCCACTGGTGAGTGCACAAAACTGGCTGATAATGCATTAACCTTCTTTTTACTAGATACGCTCTGAAAAACAAATAGTAAAAGCATATAAGATCACTTAATTATAAGCAGGCAATTTTAACAAACTCTACCCCAAATGAATCCATAGCAAAAATAACGAGTCTCTAAAGCACCAAAAATGACAAATATAAATCAAGAACAATTTCATAAGATAACAAAGTGAAGGAATATCGCAACAAGTCTACATTTTTTTCCCTCTCAAGATTTCAACACTCCTTGAATCAACAACTCTAAGACTTGTCATGTCAATCAGAGAGTAACAGCAAACAAACCTGAGCAAGTGAACCTTCAGGGGAAAATAAGCCATAATATTTCAGTAACACATCATACTGGGCACTGCGACTCTTGAACTTTGTTGACACGCAGAGCTCCTCAAATCTACCACAAACAATCTCAGTCTGACGCACATCAATGATCCTAATAGCAGTCTGCCCAACAGATACAGTCACCAAAAATTGAATCGTATTATGCATGTCCTTTCCATAGTGAGACATTAACTCTTCGTCCGGCTGGTAACTGAGTAAATTATTTATTGCCTGCCATTCCTCTTTTGTTAATTTTTCTTCAGTTAAATGTGATGCCTCAGATATATCTCCATCAGAGCTATCTCCAGATTCAGTATGCCTAAATGGAAGGATATCAGAAAATTAGAGGAGATTACAAGCTGAAATTACAAACCAAACATGGTATCACCAACAGAAGTTAACATAAAATCTAATGTGGAAAAGCACCATCCTAAAGGCTAGGGAATAATATTCCAATAACCCAAAAGAAAGTTCTAAATTGCTACCAACCTTCTAAAGGAAAACCAACTTTTCTTTTTAAGCCTCCTTTGTTCAGCAGCTTCCTTTGTTTTCACAGATTCAACTTTTGCATGAGCCAGTAACCTAAAAATATACATCCAAAAGGCATGTGGAAATATGAAATATGATCATCATAACTCCTCAATATGTCAATCAAACTTCATGCTCAATGTTAACTCATTGAATTGAACTTAGTTCAAACCTGAAAGGAAACCCATGCAGGACCATAGAAGCCTTTTAATGTAGGCTTATGACTAGTTCCATAGAAGCATAGAAGTAATATCTCTAACTCAACTTGTAAAGCAGGAAAGGTAATCAGTGAAAGAGTTTGGTTCACCTAGAATGCGTGGTAGGACCTTAAGATCAAACATTTTCAACCAATTCAAATCGCACTTTTTGAATATTTTAAATCGGAAACCTAAAGTTCCTGATGGAGAATGAAACACCTAAAGTTCCTGATGGAGAATGAAACAACCGAACAATAATCACTTATTCTAGGTTTGCTTCAGAAGATGATTAAATGTAAAAGGAAGCATTTTTTCTTTTGCACCTAAATTTTTTCTTTAGCATTTTAACCCAGAACACTTTTCCCTCTGCACCAAATGCAATAATAATGCTCTTATGGTTGATCACAAGTCACACATTAAACTTAACTGATATGCAACTGTGTCTCTATTAATTTAGACAAACAAAAAATTTGCCCGATTAACAGACTTTAGGTGACTCATATAGAGAAAATAACCAAGTTAGCATACCTCCACAAAAGAATTACTTTAGAATCCAGATCTTTTTCCATTTCTCGAAGTTCTAAGGTACTATTAGCGGATGATTGCTGCAGTAAACTAGCATACAGCTGAACATAACGACGACGAAGCTGGCAGAGATGCCGAATTTGGTCCCAAGAAAGTCGATAGCTGAGGTCAAAAATGAAAATATAAGAGCAAATTTAATTTCAGAGCAATTAACCTTTCAATAATCTCAAAATTTGTAAACCATGAGCCTATACCATATTTTCTTCTGCTGCAAAACAGCTTGAGCAGCATATCTCCACCAAAGATGAGGCTTCTCTAAAACAGGCACTTCAGGCCTCAAATGGGATATCTCAATATATGTCTTGTATCTTGAAACAACCTCAAAAAGTTTTATCCAATCATGATATTGCACCTACAACAGAGATGGCATATGAATCAAAGCATTATTTGCTTGACAATAAGGGAAATGAAGTTCTTGAAGTATTCAAGATTTCTGTCTCATATAAGCCTAGGAAAGCAAAAAAGAAATAATGAACAAGAGACACTTATTTATGTCTTTCAGTTCCGTAGCCGAAAACAAAAACAGAAATAGCATAGTTTATTTATGTCTTTCACTATATAACCATGAGAGTCAAAAAAGGATAAGTGAATAGTGACATAAAGCATAAAAATATGAGAGGAAGTCAATACCTCAGTGATTGTTAATGAGACATCAGTTAGAACAAGAGATACTTTCTCAAAAGGAATCTGTGAATCACTTCTTTCTTGCTTCCCAAGCCGATGATATTTGAGGACTCCATTGATCGGTGACACAAAATAGTTACGATTCACAGCCCATTTAGAAGTCATTCCATTATCAGCAGAAGCTTCATTTATGCCATCTTCAAATATCTTAAGTATAAAAAAGAGCACATGAACGAGATGATACAATCCAAAAAGCTAACTAACAAATAAAAATAGGGATAAATGAGAATCTAAGTGAAACTACAAACCTCAACCCATTCCTTGGGAGTGAGATCTTCCCATCTCTTATCTATTTCCCACGGAAGACTATCAGAATTATGATAGACAGCAAGCCTTTCAAGTTGTAACGACTGTTAAAACAAAAGACATTCAACAAATGTCCAACTACATAGCAGGATTTAGATCAACAACTGTCCGAAACTCTTATGTTGATGAACTAAATAGCTTATGAAAGGAGCAACCCAATAACCACATTGAAGTACATAAAAACAATTATAACTAGTAAAGCCATAGCACAATCGTCAACTGTCATTGCATAGTAATTTCTAACCCAATAGTATGAACCAAATAACCAACGTTAAAGTACATAAAGACAATTATAACTAGTAAAGCCATAGCACAATAGTCAACTGTCATTGCATGGTAATTTCTAACTCAATACTATGATAACACTACTGTACTGAAACACTACAGGGTGTCAAAAACATGCACTTTATTCTGAAGCTAGCTGGGTTTTGGTAAATTTGATTTTGTTCATTCCTAAGAAACCACATCTTGCATAAACTAACAGTCAAAACCCACAATTCAATTAAGGGCCAGTTTTCCAGCTAATCATACCATCTAAATCTCATTAAAGACCTCATTTTTGGGTTTAACATATTAATCAGTTTCATTGGTCCTATCACTCTTTGTACTGAGATTACAACATCCATTCTTCTTAATTCTCTTTTCTCAAATATTGTGCTACTCAAACCATGTTGCATATTTGCTATACATGAGAAAGAAGTCAAAACATTGCTGGTCCCCTAAATGCTTATGAGCACATGACATCACTGACATCATATTGTTATTACTTGTGATTATAAGAATGGTATTCAAACTAAAAACCATTCATAAATGAAAATGCTAAGAAGACAAGATGAACCTTCCGCAATTTGTCCAATGCTCCACTGGTATCAAATGTTTCATTTCCATGCTCATCTGTCGTAACGGCTGCTAGTTTAGCCAAGGTAACACCACAGGAAAATGGATGCCCAGGATTACTGAAAAATAGATTATTAATTCCACAGGACGATGGGAAACTAGGATAAATGCAAACAAGACAGAAGGTAAGAAATGATGAGTGAAACATTCAGAAAACAATAAGAGGAGGGAAGAAAACATACTGAAACAATCAACAAGAGGAGGACAATCTTAGAAGATCACAAACCTGACTGAATCCTCATATCTGACATGGACATTGGTAATTGATATTTTAAGATTTCCAATTATAGTCGCAATCAAAGAACCTAACCATGAATTTCCAGAAGAAGGCTGCAAAAAGACCATACATCAATTGATTGGACATAAAGTTAACGCGAGAATTCTTATAAATAGATGATAAAACGAATGAACATGTTCTTCTACTTGATTAAAAAAATTCAATTATTTAAAGTATAATCTCTAGATCTTTGAAATAATCTCTATTTTTATGTGACCACATACATCCTTTTTTTGGAAAAAGCCATGTCTATAATTGCTCAGCAATGTACCATACCTATGAATGATAGCATGCCCTAGCAAATACGCAGGACAATCCTACCTTTACCTTAGGAATCATAAACTTTACATTCCGAACAACCACATAATCTGAAGCTTTCTTCATTTTCATTTTTATTTCCTAGTAAATCTAATCATACATAGTATATGCTCAATGTGATGCAAGATCAACAAGACTTCAAAAGCGTACATATAATAAAGTGGATAAGCAGTATAATAGTAAGCACACTTATGACAGCAACTTTCTTCCAGGAGATAGCACCCCTCCATAAGTTGCCTTTTCTGTGGGGATTTGGCCAAATTTATCATGGTCGAAAGTGAAACTTGTCAACACTACCTTAATTGAACTAAACAAGCTCAGCAAAAATTGCAAGCTGCAGAAATATTTTGGAGCCAAGTCATCTATTAGAGTATTAGCTTACTTCATGTTTCCATAATTCTTCACCCAAACAAGCTAGACAAATCACAAGGATTATGTAATCTATCATTAAATTCACTCTTCATACTTTGGTCTCTGACAGACAAAATCATTCCAATATGACACCCTTTGCAACTAAGCAATTGCAAACAAAATCATAGTACACTATCTATCCAACAATTTTTATTTCTACAAATTACTTATTCATCAATATCCATCTCAAATATTAAACTCTAGCAACTAATCAGATATCATCCTTATACTAAGGAGCCTTTCACACAAATAATTGTCTCAGATATTAACAAGTTGAGTACCATACGCAACCAACAAGATGAACTCCATGTGCACATTTCATAGAACAAGATTAATGCCAAAGGCAAGCCCATCAATCCAATGAACATCTAAAAGCTGAAAACAACATTATCCAACTAGTTCATAGCAAGATTATGGAAGAGCAATTATAACAGACGAACTAAAAGAGAACTAAAATTCCACAGGCCATACACTTCCCAACTTAGACCTAGATGTAGCTTCAAGCGTTGCCAATTCTGCTTCCTGCCCAAATAGGGAAAAGGATGAAAAGTATCAATTGGAATGACAAAAATGAATCACACTATTTTATATGCCATGCCAGACTGATTCAAGAAAATTAAATTATGACAATATGCAGAAACTGTTCAAGAAAATTAATTATGACATTATGCAAAAAAATGGGAGTACAAAAAGCTTAATCATTTGGAAGGTGATAAATCATTATGACATTAATACAGCAACACAAGTTATGGTAGTTACGAGAATGCCACAAAACACACATACACACAAGTAAGGAAGCATGAAGCTATAACCTCAATCTGGTGAAGCTTGGCTTCAAAAAGTTTTCTTCGGTCCTCCTCCTATCATAAGAAATGTAGAAAGTCAAAGACCAATTAGAAATTCAAAACCAGAGGAACAGAGGGGATTTATAGTTGTAAAACAACAAATATCATCTTCTTACTTTTAGAGTGTGACCATCCGTAGCAGGTTGAGCAAGAATGAAAATGCGATCAATAAGAACAATAACTGGTTCTTTGCCTAAACTCTTCCATGGAACCTGTCATCATAAAAGAAAATGGAGAAAAAAAACAATTCAACTAAAGACATAAACATGAAGGCAAAAGATTGAAAAGCACACTATAGAGCAGCGAGAAACAAAAGGAATAAAGAAGAGATCATGATTCTTATGCCATTTCCAGTTTGGGACAATTACAGTAAGACAATTACAGTCAATTTATATGGTCATTACACTAATTATCAACCATTCCAAACTTGTTCATTAGCTCAACTCACTGCCAATCTTCGCTAGTCACACGAAAGACACCAGTCACGAAGCAAGTCACGAATATACCGACTTAAAAACTCATATAAAATGTTAGCCCCTTATAAGATTTGAACATACAATTTACCTTCAATAGCAATCCCTCTAACCAATGAAGCCGTTCAAAGCAAAAACAACAATAAGAATGCAAACTAAGGGTGGCATGCAAATAATTAAAGAAGTGGATAACAAATTCATATATTTGAAAAGGCAAGATATAGCAATCAACATGGTTATAAGAATGCTAAAAAAAGAAGAAAGATGAAGGAAGAACAACTCTTCTGAATTCTGCCCTAAATTGAAGTCAAACTTGGTAGAAAATTTTCAGTCTATCTTTGGTAGTCACCGTTGAAGTTAAGTAGGGGAGAAATGAAAAAAGTTCCAGTGGTTGATAATTTAGCTACCTTTAAAGTGATGGTCCCAACAAATCCAGCTTTAACAGTGACTGGAAGTTTTAATGCATTTAATGCTTCTGCTTTCAATTTCAAATCCTTTAGTGTAACATCACCTGGGAAAGAGAAGGAATTCTTTAGGAAAAGTTAAAAGTACCAAAGGGATGACGAGAATGCCATCAACTAACATAATATAGGGTTCAAAGGCATAGAGTTGGATCCCTGAGATTCACAAAAAGATAAGAAACTGATCAACACATGGAATTTAAGGATTAGGAGACAAACCTTTCCACACACTGATTCTTAAGGCATCTAGAGAGAGCCCGTGAACATATTCACCTAAATATCTCCGTAGCAAATGCAAAACCTACAAGTAATAGTGACACTTCTTAAGTCCATATGATGTAAACTTTCTTACCACACAACATCCAAAAGTAAACCACCATCCTAATATATGTTACAAAAATGCATCAGACAAAGCATAAATTCAAGACAATTATGCATACAACACCTACGTACACCCACAAGCGTAAAAATATTTGCTCACCCATAAATTAAAATTTTTCAAGCTAGTGCAACTGGCTGTATCCATCACAATTTACACATCCTAGTTTGAAACTGCTTATATCCATCATAAATTAACCATCCTAAATGACGTAAAATGTAGTGGAATTTAAATAACGGAAAATGTAATATAGCCGCATATGATTTTAAACATACTGCTTAAAGTGTAGAAAACAGGTCAATTAATCATAGCTAAACACTGGTTAAAAATAGCAGCAGGCTCAGTATGACTAGGTCCAAGGTTTCTGCGCCAGAAAATAGCTTATGCCAAGCTATTAAAAAAAATGAAGCATTCATATCATTGTAGAAACCGTAAAGCAGCATGAACCGAAGGGAAATTTCAGCTAA
Organism: Erythroxylum suave; assembly: GCA_027563595.1. Taxonomy (NCBI): domain Eukaryota; kingdom Viridiplantae; phylum Streptophyta; class Magnoliopsida; order Malpighiales; family Erythroxylaceae; genus Erythroxylum; species Erythroxylum suave. The sequence continues at coordinate 19,817,719 of JAOSBN010000178.1, read as the reverse complement.
TCTAAGTAAAATTAGACCAAAAGGAACAAAAATATAAGGTGAAGAAAGCAGCTTAATCAATCACAGCAATACTCACATTTCTCAGGCAATACTGATCAACTAATAAAATAAAAACGGAAAACGAACCTGTGGTTGAACTCTACTCATTTCTCCAGAGTAATTACGAAAAGAATTGTCGCATAAATGATAATTGAATAAAGTAAATGAAAACAATAAAAGAACAGAGAGAGAGAGAGCGAGAGAGAGAGAGAGCTTACGTGAGATTCGAACATGGTGGTGGTGGTGGTTGCGATGACTGATAAGAGTTGAAGAGTGGTTTAGCAGATTGACGACGATCGAGGTGGTGGTGGACGCACCGCCATTTAACGACGAAGAAAGTGGACTCTGATGCGAAGTTTTGGGAGGTTAGGGATTTCTTCACTTTTGATCTGTTCTTTACACACAAAACACATAGAGAGGGAGAGAGACAGCAAGGGAAGCGGACAGTTTCAGGAATTGACAGGAATGATGTGTGACGAAGAAAATATAGAGTTTCGTCCCCATTCCTTTTTTCTTTTTTTCTAAAATAATTACATTTTACGCATCGCCATTTGCCAAGCTACTTGTCTCTCTTGTATAACGCCAACTGACCACTGTAAGCATGTTAATCGCTTGAATCGAGTTTTTACTTATAAATAGTTTATTTATTAAATAATTTATCTAAATTAATTAATGTATATGTTTGGATAAATATACATTTTACTGATATAAAAATAATATTTCTGTAATATCTTTTTACATTATTTTTTTCAAGGTTTTTGTAGATTTAGAAATTAAAAAATAAGTTGGTCAAAATTTATTTCTATTTTATTTAAATTGCATTTTTATTAAATATTGACGAAGGAGAAGTATCCGTGTAATCATTAGTGAATAGGGTAAACCTCTCAATCTCAACTGTGAAACACGAAGGTGTTGAATTAAATGATTAAGGCCTGTTTGATTTTGTTTATATTGATATTTTTTAGTTTTGCTTTTAAATTACTTATTTTTAATTTTTTCTAATTTTAAAATTTACTTTTTATGTTATTTTTTAATTTGGTTTAATATCAACCAAATATATATTATTTAATTATTAATAAAAATTATGACTAATTTAATTTAATTTAATACTTAGATTAAATAAAATTAACTTACTAATTATTATAAATATAATTATAAATTTTGATTTAATAATTAAAATATATTTAAAATAATTATTATTTTATAAATAAAATTTAGTTTTAAATTATTTATTTTAATGAAGTAAAAATTTTATTGATAAAAATATTATATAAGAGATATTAAACATATATTAAATAATATTTAATCATCATCACTAGGAAAAGTAAGACTATATTGGTGTTAAAATCAAACAAATTTTTATTTTTATTTAAAAATAGAAAATTAAAATTAAAAACCACATCAGCGAAACAAATCAAAAGAGTAAATTTGACTAAAACTTTAAAATGCTTCATAGTTCCTCTTTTTTAAGTGAATATTTTGTTTTCGTTTATTTCTTTGTTTAATAGAAGTCGTTGTCTAGTTATTTTGCTTTTCTTCTACAACTAATTATAGCTGGCTTTTGTTCACTCTCTCTTTCGGATTAAGATTAAGCGTCCGATTGAATGATCAGGTTACGTAAACTTCAGTTCATGGTGGCTTGAGTATGGACGCATAGTGGTTTGCAAAAGGTTGGCTAATTTCCAACAACTGAATGTTACTTTGCCCCTTTCCTTTAGTTTTACTTGAAATTGAGATTTCCTTCCTTCCATGCCACTTGTAAATAGCAATGTGATCATTTAATTGCCACACGATTATGTAAACAAATATAAATACGATTCGTAATACAATAATAATCGATTATTAAAGTTTAGCTGGAGAGTAGCGGCACTGAAGTTAAATTGAAACCACATGTCAAAACACGACAACTAATATCCATTCAAATTTTTTTAAAAAAAAGAAAAAAACCTATAAAATAGATTAAAATGCTTTTATCAATGAATTGTTTTTTGTTCTATTGCTACGTATAATCTAATTATTTCAGCACTTAATAAACTTTAGGCGGTGTAGGTATATTGGGAATAAACATTCCGTCTTCTGGGGGACTAACGCATGCGGGATCTGCCAAGTTCCAGGAGCTTCGTAGGCTCAAGTGGATAGACATCCTGCGTCCGTTTTTCTTTCAAATTCGATAGAACATAAGACGGTCAAACCGGAACTGATTGTTTATTCTAGCAAACGCAATAAATGCAAAGACCTTTTCACTTAAATTACTGGCCCCTACCATACATAAATGTTCTAGCTTCTTAATTCTATTCAAGACTTTAGCCCAATTGCTACACAAATACTAAGACAATAACTGCCTAAAGAAACGGGTATTTGTTTAATGTGTCTGTAACTGGCTGATGATTTTTATTTCCAATTGTTCAACTGTGGCTCCAGTCTATTACTACTATGAGCGGGACATCATTCTTGACAAGTGGCTGAGGCTTAGCCAATCATGCGCTCTCTCAAGCCTCAAACCCTACTTCTGGGACCCATTTTCTTAATTGTTTTTCCATTCTGATAATATTGGCACTGTGTTGTCATTGTCGGTTAAATAAAATTATCCAACATTTCACGTATTAGCCAAGGAAACAGAAATTGGTTTAATGTGGATATTATTGCAAGTTGGACGGGCATTGAACAAATTATAAATTCAAAAAACATTAGAATAACTTGAAGAAGCAAAAAAGAGTGCTGGAAAAAAGAAATCAGATCAAAACTTGCCGACTTTTCATTCCAAAAGTAGGCAAATAGGATAATATTAAATGCCTATTTCAGTGAGCTTCTTGAGATAAATTCTACAATTCTTCTTCCCACGCCGTTTGTGGTGACAACGAACATAGTAAGTTGCGTTGGCCAGACGGCATACCAAAGCGGCAGTGATGCTAGTGTCCAACACCTCTTACAGAATTTCAGGCTGCTCTTAGGCAGAAAATCGTAAATGAGTGCATACATGTACACGTGGGGTGTTATCGTATTTATTCACTGCCAAATCGTGGGCCAACGGAATCTTTGTTTCTACTCCCAAACCTATAAAACTCAATTAATCTGCTCACGACAGAAGTTGGTGGATGCATTTGCTCTAAGTTGCGCTTCCATTTCAACGTGATAAAAAAAAAAGTAAAATAAGAAAGACCGAGAAGTACTGAGCATTGTGGGGAATGGGGGCCTCGCAATACCAACCTGGACGATTATTTGGAGTTGAGATCCCTTATGGCATTGATAATGGTTCATCCAATGGGCTTGTTTGGTATTAAATTGAGTTCATTTTCCTCAGTATACAGAGGTTTGAACTTTTGATGGCGACGATAGCTCTCCTTTATATATAAATAGTTTAGAGAAAGAGATTAATTCATATAAGCCCAACTTAATTCAAATAATGTGGATTCTACATTTTATCCCATTTTATGCAGAGGAACAGAAGACAGAAGCATCATACGGCTGATTGAAAGTGCATTTTAAACATTATTGTTTTTATCAAAATATAAGTTGAATTATAATATTTTATAATGTTTAATTTGAACATAATATTTTCAAAATGTTTGAAATAAATATTAAGTTGATGGAAAATCAAACGAATTTAGAATTCCATAATTTAAGTTTTGTAACAATGATAACATGATACTTATGTAATACATATCCCGGATTAAATGTGAAAGGACAATAAACGAAGAAATACAGAAAATACTTTATTTCAGTTTCATAAATTCAAATGACTTTTTCAAAGTCGAAACGAGCACCAATTTACCACTGTCTTTACAAGAACTGCTCATCGGGACGTGATCAAGCCTTTTTACAGCTTTATTAAAACGTAAGCTCTTTTAATATGTCAAAGAATCCTTATGCTTACGAATGATATGAGCAACTGCAAGAGACCTTAACCTTTATATATAGCATCCATATTAGGCTTTCCCATCACAGGCCCGATATGAGTTTGGTCCACACTGATCGGGATTCATTTTCTACTCAAACTTTGACCCATTGACTTAGATCATTTATCAAGTCACTTTATTATCTTTATCTGGATCAAATTACGTAACTTAACCGATAAATTATTGAAAAACTAAAAAATACAATTAAATATTGTCCAACTTTATGAGAAAAGTCAAAAATATCGTACATTTTCTCCTTAGACAATACTTAATTGTAGTGTTGACACAAGTTTAAAATAATTTTAAAATACTCAGTTAAGCTATGCTACTGTATTAGTCTACTAAGTTTAAAAACAAAACGTTTGATCCAAAGATAACGAAAGTCTAACACTTTGTCCTATAAGACTTTCGATACCGAAAAGTATCAAATAGACGTGTCATGTGTGACACAAATCTAATACAATCACACAAATTTAATACCTCACTAACATGAATGGGAAAACGGAGTGTGGAAAGCTAAGATGATATCTATATGATCTAAATTATATTCTCTCCATTTATAGGTCTCGATTTTTCCAACTTTATGCTAAACTGCATTAGAGAAATCTTATTTTCTCTCACTAAATACTACATTGCATTAGAGAAACCCTTTTTGTTCTCCAGATGAATGCTAAACTGCATTAGAGAACTTTTATGAGATTAAAATTTAGATACCCTTGTGTCATGTCAAAATTTATGGATATTCGTATAAAACTATATGTGGCTAAATGATATAGGCTTAAGGTCAATCTGTATATATGCCCAACGATCTTTAAATGCTTAAGATCAACACAAATATTAAGACTTATAGCAATGTATGATAACACGTATTACTGAGAATAAATGATGATCATCTTTGTTGATAAACTACCATACTGTCATAATACATTAAATGTATAAATATACAAATGTACATGGAGCAAACATAATGATCTCCTAACTAATAATGTCTAAACACTTCGAAACACCCATACTATATACTTGTCTTTCAAACACAAATGGGCGAAGTCCTTCAGTTAAAGAATTAGTTTACACTTTCTCAGTATTTAAATGCTCCAAACCTTAATGTCACCTTTCTAAATCAACCCCTTTATGGTCAAATAATTGACCTTCAAATGCTAAGACCATGTGATATTCTTTGTTGTTATTAAACAACACAGCAACAAGATTATCACAGTACAATCAAATGGGTCTAGCCACTAAATCAACCACAGATAACTCAGAAATCAAGTTTCTGAGCTAAACCGTCTATGAAGCAGCACCATAGCATACACTCTGCATGCATGGTTGAGGAAGTCACCCGTGTCTACTTGACATTCTTTCACAACATTGTACCATCTACAAACATAAATAAAATGTAACCTTAAATGGACTTTCGATCATCCGAACACATAGTTAAAGTTTAAATATGGATTCCTTACGAAGTTTAGACTATTGACTTTTCTTTAAGTATCTCAACACTTGCTTGATTGCATTTCAATGGTCTATACCTGAGTTAATTAAATATTGACCAACCAGCCTAACAGTAAATGCAATCTTTGCCTAATACCTACCCGAGCATATATCAAGCTATCAATCGTACTACAATACGAAACATTCCTTATAACCTCTCTCTTTACTTTATTCTTAAGACACTATCACTAAAAGAAATTTGTCATTTTGCGATGGAACTTACCGACGGAAAATACAAACATTCTGTTAGTAATATATATTACCAACAGAATTTACCAACAAACAAAAGCATCGTAGAATCGACCGTAGCTAATAATTACTGACAGTCAAAGTAGATATTGTCGGTACATTTACCGACAATAATTTTCTTACCGTCGATAAATTTACCAGCGGAACATTTTTAACCGACGATAAATCTATCGACGTTTTACTTTGTACTTGACCGTCAATAACAGTTAGCGACAGATGTTTATGTTCCATCGGTGTATTTACCACTGGTAACAAATTTACCATCGGTACATTTTCTAAAATATTACCGACGGATAAGATGTTCTGTCGGTAAAAACTGAGAGGGAATTGCTTATTCTTTCTGTGATTACCGATGGATGAACATGTAGACCGTCAGTAAACAGTGGGTGACGTTACCAATGGACATTTGTTTCCATCGGTAATTGCATAACATAACTTTTTTGAAATATATAATATATATTGTCATTATATTTAAATTATGGTTAATGCATAATTTTAACAGTTATAAATTTATAGCATACGTTTAATTTGCTTAAATAGAAATTTTGATTAATGATTAAAAGTTAAAATATCTTAATTGATAATAAAAACATTACATTGTAAATAATAAGTATTTGTAATACAAACTAAATGACTAAAAGTACACTATTGATTTGAAGACGGCGAATGCTCTGGTTGGTGCGATGACGTGCTACCCCTCTCCTTCAACTCATCCATCTCTTGACGGAGCTGAGCAATGAACTGCAATGACTGTTGATGCTCTTCCATCGACTATTGCAACTGTTCCATCGACTATTACAACTGAGTCACCAATGTCTGCACTGTGCTCCAAAGCACTTCCACTTCATTGGTGGTGGACTGCCTAATAGATGCTGCTGTATTAGACATGGAGGATTGCGAATAACATGTGTTCGCAAATAAACCTAAGCCGAATATGCTCCCACGACGGTCCCTACTACCCACTGCTTGAAGATAAGTTTCAGTCTCATTAACATCTTCAGATTGTTGAGACTGTTGTTCAATACTTTATTGTATTTGGTCCTATTAGAAAGCAATGTTTATATTAGTAAGTGATAATTATTAAGCATTATTAATATTAAATCATAAATTTTACATACATTGAGTTCTCTACAACGATTATTGACGAATATCACACCGTTGTGCTTCTTAGTGGGAGTGTGCAAAAATAGCTGACAGGGTGTAGGCCTCATGCCCATAGACTTTTCCTGTATAAGAATAAAATATTAATTATAAGTGAATTACATTTTATAAAAATTTAGAGTTTCCTCTATTTTTAAGAAATCTACCCCCTATTGAACAAAGAACAAAACTAAAAAACACAGCCATATATGGCACTAGACATTTATAACATTATCATTCTCAACAAGAAACACATATTTTCATTCCTAATTTTAACACATTAAATTTAATTAAAATACAGCAAAGAAAAGAAATGAGAATATAATTGTAAATTGTAGATATTTACAAGTCTCTATGCATGCTCTTGGTGGGTAATAGATCCTCTCATATGTACAGGAAGACTCTCTCCCTCGAGTCCTCCACGTCTGTTGGCTAAATTACGCTGTGAAATGGACATGGCCTTAGGTGATGTCCAATACCGCAGCCAACGACTCCAAATTTCTTCAGAAATATAAGGCGATCGTACACTCACCCTGCATATCGCACCAACAAAGTCATGATAACGTGTACGCAACGCGACTCCCATACTTTATAGATGATCCCGTCAAATTGAGAATCCCAAAAAAAGTCTTTCTGTAAGAAAAGGAAAAATATTTGATAAATACTTTTGAAGTAATAATATTTATCAAATTAATGTATAAAAATGTTAATTAAAAAAGGAAATAATTTTTGTCGTATCTCAAACTTGTGATAGTAAAATTCCTTTGTCGCCTGAGAGATATTCTTCTATACATAGCTCTCAGGATCAATCTTCTCCTTAAATTTCGATGTCATGTTTCTTGAATAGGGTCCAGATGGAAATAACCTAATATAAAAACAAATAAATTTATACCATTTTTAAAATTTAAACCTATAACTTAATTATAACATATAGTGTTTCATGTATTTTTACTTACATATTATTGACAATTGTGATGTATTTTCGTCCATCGGGTCCTCAGCTCCAGGTTAGTGACTGTCTCCTTCATCTACATTGCTTACCCTTGATATCTCTGTTGGTATAGGGGTAGTAAATGATGTAGGAGTGGCGGATGGTGTAGCCTCATCTACAAGTGTAGTAGGTAGAGGGCGAGGAGGTATTTCATCTACAACTACTACACCATTAGATCATTCACTTGTACAGTAAGTACCTCCGAATCGTAGTTTAAATCTTGGTCGCTGAATATCCTATCTTTTCTTTGGTATCATATTTCAACCTGAAATTAATATTTGATTCAAGTTTGTAGAAATATTACAATTTCATTTCAATAATTTATATAATATATTGAAAAAGAAATAATTGATTTGTTCATATAATATTCAATTACAAACACAAATTAATCGCTATCATCACTTAATTGTAAATCAAAATCATCTTCTTGTTCTAAAGCATTTGAATCAAATTTAGGCTCTTCTTTAGATCTCTGGCCCTCCTCATCATCTTCAGATAAAATTTCAACATATTTATTACATGGATCGTTCAAAGGTTCATTATCCTCATATACGACAGATGCATTTATTTCATAAGTCTCTTTCTGAAACGGTTCAATTGATATTCTATGTTCTCCTTTTTCACGTGATTCAAAAATACCTTTAGGTTTAACTTTGCAAATAACCCATCAATCTGACTTATCTTGTTGTAAGCTAGGAAAAGCGACATAATACACCTAGATCGCTTGCATTGCTAACATGAAAGGTTCAAAATATCGAAATCTTCTTCGCTTGTTGATTTTAACTAGATTGTATCGGATATGCACTTTTGTACTAACATTTGGAGTTGGATCAAACCATTGACCCTTAAATATCATAGTTCGCTTTATTGACAATGCAAGGTACTCAATTTCAAGTATCTAAATAATTTTGCCATAGTAATCAATCAATGCTCCTTGTATGCAAACTCCACTATTTATTGTTGTTATGTTATGACCATGATATTCTGTATGATATTTGTATCCATTAACGAAATACATCGGATATGATTTAACAGTTTGCAAGGAAATATCATCTTAAACAGTATAATGTCATTTGAACACTTAAATCTTATAATTCAATCATTTCAATATTTGTAAGTGAAAACTTATATATTGCTCGAACCATCGAGGAAAGTGTCTTCTAACTTCTTTATTGATATCATCCTGTGATTTGTCGGGTATAAGCTCACGTAACAATTTCTCGTATAATCTAAAAACATTATTATATATTCCAGTTATGAATAACATAACTAAATTTTAAAACCGAAATAATCACTTGATACTTACTGCACGAAAGGTTGAACCTATTCATAGTTCAATAAAATGTAATCATGGACAGTCTCAATTTCTTTCTCTGTTAACATTCTTCTTGTTGATCGTCCCGGATATGTGAAAATGGATAAGTTATCACAGCATCACTAGTTCCTCCCCCATCGTCATTACGAGGAACTTTTCTTTCTCTTGTGTGAACATGCGGCTCAAAATAA
>JAOSBN010000178.1:19765993-19808307 GCA_027563595.1 Erythroxylum suave | reverse complement strand
TTAAGCTCAAAGATTCAAACTAACCCATAAAAACACTTAAACACACAAACTAACATAATTACACCCTAAATGCACAATCAACACTTAAACTCACACTAATTACATAACAAATCACACCCTAAAACATCATGCTAAACACAACTATCAACATCCCCACACTTAAATGTTTGCTTGTCTTCAAGCAAACAAAACGACAAACACATCGCAACACAAAACACGCAATGCAATAATAATGCAACGACTCTAATCTTTATGAAATAAAATTAATCTTGGACATAATCATTTAATTTATTTCAAGTCATTAGCATGCCAAAAATGTGTCTAAGGGCTTTGAACTAAATATACAACTAAATCAAGGCCTAAGTGTTAACTTATTTACCCTTTTCAATTGTATACACATATTAATAATTTTTCGGTCTTTCAGACTTTGTAACTGTTCCTAGGTATATTCCATGAAAATTTAAGCTCATCACAAGTCTGGCAGATTTTAAACACACATTTTTTAATTATTATTAAAACCTGGACTCAGTCTTTTACTCGGAGGCAAACATTTGTGATGAATGTTGATCCGATTACTCAACTAAGTCATTTATTAAACAGCTTGGTTGAAATGTCATTATAGTCTTTTACGTGAAGGCACATATTTGTGATTCATATCGATCTGGTTACTCAACTATTATCGCGTTTTTAACTGGTTACTAGTTCTATTCATAACCCGAAGGTCAACAGAATAACAATTTATTTAACTAACATTTTTTTTGAATTTATTGCCTCCCTTGTTGCTCTTAGCTATTTGTTTTCATGAAAATACTAGTTAAGCTACTTAAGCTAAAAGGCCTCAAATTATGAATGAATGTGACAATCTAAAGGGTGTTAAATTCACCATAAATCTTAATTAGGCTGTATATTTATCCAAAGGCTCCCCAATTCACTAATTTCGCAGGCTAATGATCGTTCATAATCTAATAGACTATGTCCAAAAGTAAAAGAATTTCACTCAGTTTAAGCCATTGACACATTCACACACTTTACACAATGCAGTCTAGCACTATCATACGACATGCAAGAATCACATACAAATGGAAAAACATATAATCCCTCCCCACACTTGAACAACACATTGTCCTTAATATAAGAAGGAACACACACAAACATAGAAACAAAAAGGGAAGACGAAATTAAAATAAACAAGAAATAATTGAAAATGGAAATAAAAATAGAAATACCAAGAAACAACCTAGAACTGAAGGCTAATTTGGGAAAGAAAATTACAAACAAACAACTGGGTTAGAACTAAATCCTAAGGAGAATGAGGTGGTGATGATGTTGAAGGTGGTATTTGAACACCTTGAGATTTGAAATACCGATGCAATCATCAGATCTCTCGGCTTTGGTGATGTTGTGTGTGCACCACCTCCTTTAGTGTTATGTTAGTTTCGAATATTGCATCCAAAACCTTCGTCTAGCATTGGTCCTCTTTGTCTTCTTCAAATTCTTCACTTGTTGAATCCCCCTGCACTTGCCAAGATGGCGCTGAGCTCATATGTCTTCTCATTGATCTCCCACAGACTCATGTTGGTGGAATGGATAATCTCTGTCTGAAATAAGTGATGGTGGTCGAGGAACTCGGGTAGAAGGACTGTCAATCTACTTTGATCCACCCCAAAATGGTCTGCAATTGCGAACACTATGTACCCCATTCCAAGATGACTGCTCCACTTTCGCGGAGTCACAGTAAGCGCATTCAACACATGCTTGGATGTGCATACTAGAATACTATGGTCCATGCACTATAGTATGAAAAGTTCCTTAGTTGAACACTTGTTGGTCTTTGATTTGTCAAAGACCAGCTGACACATAAATTTATGCAGCAGTAAGTGTTCATAAGACCGAATAATATTGTTGTGTGCATTTTTGGCATAAAATTGCTCAATCCAGGCAAGCTCCTGTCAGTATCGGGAGGCATGGAAATCGTCATGTTGGTCAACGACGGAGGATTCAGGGAATTCACACATCTCACATATGATCTCTACATTTGGTTCATACATTCACCCCCTAATCAAAACCATAATTTTCTCATGTTCTTGGGTTCAAAGGTCATTGTCGTGAAAAATTCTAGTGTCAGTTCCTCATAAACAGGAAATTGAAACTTAATGAACTGAATCCAGTGAATTTGCTCTGCTAGGTTCTCTACCAGCTCACGCACTTCTATTCTATCCAGTGTATCAAAGTCAAAATACCTAGGAACTATAATTTGCCTAGAATGAAGGGATCGAAAACAAACACCTTCCTCCTCGGTGTAAATAGGAAATGGAGTTCTGAAGTCCGCTGCTCGGTTCCTTCTCCCTTGTCCTGCGACATGTTGTTGTCCATAAGGCTCTTGTCGGGCTGTTTGCTTGATACTAGGCATGATTGGAATAAATTTGGAAGAATTTGTAAGGTCAAAAAATTTTAGAGAGATGTTGGAGCGTTTGGAAGTTGGAATTCTATAAAGATAAAATAAAAATGAAAGTGAAGGTGAAAGTTAAGTAAGAATTGAATATATAGGTGGTAAAAAGGGTGAAATGGTAAAAATCTCATTTAAAAAACCGTTTGCCCCTTTTGGTGCATAGTCGCAGGCCATGATCGTGGCATGTGGCGTACCACCAAGGAAATCTCAATCGCAAGCTACGATCATGACCTGCTAGGCCATAGTCGTGACCAACTCCTATACCCTAATGCTAAAGTCCTTCTTTTTCCATTCCTTTTCTCTTTCACTTCTCTTCATCTGCTTGCGTCATCTTCCCCATGATTTCAAATTCCTATTCTTCTTTTCTCTTTTATTCAAAAAATTCCAAAAATTAACTTAATTACGGAATTCTATTAATCTAGCAAGATTCGACATGGAACTATTTTTTTCCATGGGTTGCCTCCCATGTAGCAGTTCTTTTAACTTCAATAACTCGACGCTCTTTTAAGCTCATAGCGGTCGATATGATTGGTTTGATAGTAGTGTCACTATTAGTTGCAAAGTTTGTACCTTAGCTACCATATTGCACTTTCCACCATCCTCGCAATTTTCTTGCCTCGCCTTCTCCTTCGCAAGCGCTTCTTTCGGAAAGCATTTACAGAATCCTCGATGTCTTCTCATTCTCCTCGAGGTTCAAGTTTATTGCGGTCCACTGGAGTTGAAGGAGTTCCATACTCTTTCATAATCACTTTGAAAGTCAATTTCTTCTTCCCTACTCGTAGAGTTAGTTCGCCCCCATCCACGTCAATAATTAAACATACAATGGCTAAGGATGGGCGTCCAAGAATCATCGGGGTGTCCTTATCTTCATTGATATCCATGATATAGAAGTCCGTGGCAAAGAAGAATTTACTGACCTTTACCGACACATTTGGTATGACTCCCATTGGCCTATACAAGGTCTTATCAGCCATCATAATCACAAATTTAGTGGGCACTAACTCTCATAACCCCAATTTAAGACTGAGAGTGTAGGGCATCGCATTTACACTCGCACCTAAGTTTGCGAATGCCTTGTTTATGATGATCCCGTTGATACTACAGGAGATAAAAAAGTCCCCTAGATCTTCCTTCTTTACTATGTTAGGCGTGTCTTCCGGTGGTTATTTCTTACCCTTTTTTTTTACGAGCTCTTGTAAGTTAAGTTTCGTATGAACTAATTCCGTCATGTCCTCTATCTTATTTTGCTCAACCTTCTGCAAATTTTCTGCTTCCCTCCTGACATATAATTCCTTCTGAGCAAAAAATTGGTGCGGGAATATCCGTCGAGTTAGTTACACCGATTTGCTCACAGTCTCACTTGGAAGGTCCTCCTTAACCAATTGACCTTTTCCTTCCTCCTCTTTTTCCAGCTCCTTGTCCTAAGTCTGGCTTATAACCATGATATGCTCCTTCGGTTAGATTCAATGTTGCTTGGAAGAGATCTAGCATTTTGAGTAGACATTGCCTCCACGAGCTGCCCTATTTGAACTTCTAAATTGTGGATGGACGAGGTATGATTCTTTGTAACTTGCTCAAATTTACTCTCGAGCCTCCTATGTGCCTCCTCCATACCTCCTATCTTATCCAAAATTCTGTCTAACTTCGAATCCATCGAGCTTGTTTTGTCCTGTTGGAAGCTTGATTGTCTTTGGGGTCTGAACTATCCTCCATTGTTGTTATTAGACCAGGAGAAGTTAGGGTGATTCTTCCACCCAGGGTTGTACACGTTGGAGTATGGATTATTACCCCTTCCTTGTCTAAATTGCGCACCCATGTAGTTGACTTACTCCGGGTTCTCTTCTCTCATTAGGTAGCAATCCACCGTATCATGATACACTTGACTACATAGCTCACACTTCAATTGCGCAACCTTTACTTGAGCTGAAGATGATGCCTTCATATTGCTAAGTTGTCATGTCAAATTGTCAATCTTAGCTTACATCTCCATCATTTGGTCGACTAAGACAACTCCCTTCTACTCTCTAAAGGTAGCAAGTTGCCTACTTCTCTCACTCGCCCATAATCACCTATTACTGACAATCTCCTCTATTAGCTCTTTTGACCGTTTTTCTCATTAAAGATCCTCCCAACGGCACATCGATGGTGCCTCTCGCATGTGGGTTCACTCTGCTGTAAAACATCTGCAGCAGGAACTCCTTGGGTAAGTTGTGTTATGGGCATCTCCTCTGCAGGTCCTTGTAACACCCCCACGCTTCATAAATAAACTCCCCTTCTCCTTGTTGGAAATTAGTAATTTCCTTAATTATCTTCATGGTCTTTGTCAGCGGGAAGTATTTATCTAAGAAAGCACGCACCAGCTATTCCCAAGTTGTAATGTTAGTGGGGCTCAGTGAATGATACCAAGCCTTCGCTCTATCTCTAAGCGTGAAGGGAAACAACCTAATTCTCACTGTATCTTCCCGACATCTGGTGATACCGGAAGGTATCATAGATATCGAGAAAACTCATGATGTGAGCGTTCATGTCCTTCTTTGTTAGTTCGTAAATTGGACGTTTTGCTGAAGCATGTTTAGGAGGGATGACTTAATCTCAAATGAGACCGCTTGAACAGGCAGTCTAGCCACTCCTTGGTTCACTAGATTGAACCCTGACCTAAAAAAATCCATAAGGTTCCTTTGTTGTTGTCTCCCAGGGTTAGCTTCTTGATCCATGTTTCTCTGAAATTCCTCGACCGTTTATAATTTCTCGATCTCTTCTTTTTCTCGCCGAGCTTTCCTAACAGTTCATTCTAAATGCGTTATGTTTAAGTCTATTGTCTCTGCTGCATGACTCGAACCCCTTGTGACTTATGTTTGTACAAGAGCAAGATTCCTAAAATAAATGAACAAAAAATGAAAACAAAAATTAAAAACTATTATAACGCCTTAAACTATAAAATTAAGTTGCCCTCCCCGGCAACGGCGTTAAAAGGTTATTTGCTCAAGGTTACACTAGCTAAGTTTTACTGTTTATAACCTTGGTAATTACTGCAAGCGCACAAGTCGTTCGCGTAGTAGTTAAGGTGAAGATCCCACGAGGAAGGGAAATAGTCTTAAAATCTAAAGTCATCTTACACTACAATAATTCGAAACAAACATTAATGCAGAAATTTAATCAATCAGTAATCGAATATGAGAAATTAAAGTGCCAAAAGAGTAAACAAAACAACAATTCACACAACAATATGAAAATCAACCTAGAAATAACCAAGTGAAAGGAAGGTGGATTTAATTCGAAACTAAAGAAAATCTACCCAATTATGTAATTTCCAATACAACGGATCTAGAAGGTCCTAGGGTGAATTATTCTATCTCGAGTTATAATTCTTAACCCTAATTAATAAACCTTAATTCAAATTATGGGAATTGCGATCTCTCGATCCGCAATTGATCCAAAACCTAAATTAGTTCTAAAATTATCTATTAACCTACCGGGAATCTATGCTCGATCTCTAGCTACACGACTCTACCGGTTTGATTTAACTCTCCACCTATCGATTCTCCTAGCTATTATTAGCCCAAACTGATGATTTTTTCCTGGATCACTCTCTCAGTTTGTTGCCAAGTTATGAAGAATCGAAATTGAATCACAATTAAATCAAAATAAAACACAATCGAATAAACTTTATTAATCTCAAGAACCAAAAACCTAAAGGTGACTGTAGATAGTAAATCGATACTCAACACTAGTAAACCCAATCAATATTCAAACTTCATACATCAATGAAATCAAAATACAAAGAGGAAATACTATCATAATGGATCTCAGAGGTAGTGACTGTGAGAAACCACCTGTTCCGGGAAGTACTTCGTCTCAAACTTGTCTCCTTGTCTCTCTTCCTTTGTCTCCTTCCTTAATCACTTAATCTCTCTTTAGGTTTTCGCTTGGAATTGATAGAATCTCACTTTTTACACCACTCTCTAAGCTCTCCAAAGATTGATGGTGACTGCCAATTAATGTTCTATTTATTTTAAGGAAGCACTAAGTTAAACTTGGGGTAGAAACGGTTCGAAAAATCACTCAAAAATTAAGTTTTTATCTCAGCCCGACGTAAGGCACAATCGTGGCTCTATGTGTCATGATCATGCCCAGCTCTTTAACCTTTCTGTCACGATCATAGCCCAATGTGCATGATTGTGTCTACACTTGATGTTTTCTGTCATGATTATGGCCCAATGCATGATTGTGGCCTAACTATTGCTGGCTATTCCTTTTTTGTCACGATCGTAGCCATTGTGCACAATCGTGACTGATGTCCTTTGGCCCAAAACTCTTCAATCTTCAACATTCTTCCCTATTTGCCATGTAACACTAGCACGCACATCAAAGTACCTTAAAAATATAACAATTAAGCTCAAATATTCAAAGTAACCTATAAAAACACTTAATCATGCAAACTAATATAATTACACCCTAAATGCACAATCAACACTCAAATTCACACTAATTACATAACAAATCACACCCTAAAACATCATGCAAAACACAACTATCAAATTCCATCTAGATCTTGAAATCCTTCAAATTGTACCACATATAGAACTCTTCATAAAGGTCTTTGTTCAGGAGAGCGATTTTGACAACCATTTGGTGTAAGTCTATATCATTATGAACTACAATTGTCATAATCACTCAAAATTTATCATACGAGGACACGAGAGAAAAAGTAACATTAAAGTCAACCTTTCTCCCTGAGTGAACCATCAGGCAATTGAGCGAGCCCAAAAAATGTTAAACTTTATCCCTAAATCCTTTAGGTCTTAAAACTTATTTATGACTGACAGGTTTGCAATTCTACTGCAAATTATCTAACTCCCAAACCTTACTATGTTTCATGGCTTGCATCTTATTAGTCATTACATCCTACCACAAATCCACATTAGGTTCAAAAATAGCTTCTGTAAAAGTAGCCAGATTCATAATATGTCTAATATCATAGTCCTATTCACCTAATAAACTGTGTAATTAGATGAGATAACAGATCGTCTCACTCTAACAGATCTACACAACTGCATTAGATCTTTTACCCTTAGGAACCTCTATTTGTACAGGTATGGGTTCCTATTCTTATACAGGCACGGTACAAAGATCAAGATCCACTAGATCTAACTGTATGATTCGCGGGTACATAATAACTGTAATATCTGTACAGCTATCATTTGAAGGGTCAAAAGGCCCACCATCATCATAAACATCGTATTCTAGAACCTTAGTTATTTATGATTCCATTGATAAGACCTTGATTACAGCTAGTAGTCAGTTGAAAACGTGATATAGCTGAGTAACTTGATCGACACACATTAGAAATGTGTGCCTCCAAGTAAAAGACTCAGTCCTTGTTTAAAAAAATAATAATAAATGTGTATGTTCTTACTAAAAAACCTACCAAACTTGTAATAGCTTGCATTTTCATGAAATTGTACTTAGGCACAGTTACAAAGTATGAATGACCAAAGAATTATTAATGTATGTGAGTAACTAAAAAGGGTAAATAAATTAACAATTGGATCTCAATTAATTTGTATATTTAGTTCAAAGCCCTTAGACGCAGATTTTGCATGCTAATGGTTTGATATAACTGGAATGATTGTGTTCAAGATTAAATTTATTTCATGAAGTCATTACCTCATTGTTGCATTGTGTATTGTGTATCGTGTGTTTGTTGTTTTGTTTGCTTAAGGACAAGCAAATGTTTAAGTGTGGGGATGTTGATAGATGTGATTTGCATCATGTTTTTAGGGTCTAAATTATTATGTATTAAGTGTTAAATTGAGTGTTTAGTGTGTATTTAGGTTAGAATTTTGTTAAGTCAGATTTTGAGGGATTTTTTGGACCGTTTTGACCCCAAATCAACTCTAGGGCTGCCAAGGTATTTAAGGAACATAAAGAGTAGAAGAAGAAGCTTTTTGAATTATCCATAATACCGAACCTTAGAGAGAGCTCTATTAAGAGATTGAGGAAGGAAGCGAAGGAAAAGAGACAGGGAGAAGAAGCTTCAGCCAAAGTGCTTCCCATAACAGGAGGTTTCCCGTTGTCACTGCCTCCATCAGTCTATTCCACTAATATTTTTTGGTTTATTTCAATTTTATTGATGTATGGAATTGGGATAGTCATTGAGAATAAGATTTTGAATGTTGATTTATGTCTAAACTCACATTCGAGAATCTATTCCTTGATATTAATGAAATTTGATTTATTATGTTTTTATTGAATTATTTATGATTCAGTTTTTATTTTTAATAATTTGGTAATAAACTGAAAGGGTGAATCGAGTGAAAATTATTAAATTGCATTAATGAGAGTTAGGAAGTTTAATAGATTAAAAGTTGAATCAAACCGGTAAAATTGTATAACGAGAGATCATGCATAGGTTTCTGGTAGGTTATTGGACAAATTCATAACTAATTTGGGTTTTGGGTAAATTATAAATTGAGATGTTGCAATTCCATAATTTAATTAGGTTTAAAGATTATAACTCGAGAGCGATTAATCCACCCTAGGACCATCTAGACCCAATAATTCATTAATTTTATTATCAATTAGGTTTCCATTAAGGTTCAATTAAAACCCCCTTTCTCTCAATTGGTAGTTCCTAGTTGATTCTTGATTAGGCTGTGCAGATTTCTATCTTGTTTATATTTTTTGAATTTGATTATTGCAATTGATTGTTTGATTGAATTAATTTTTGATATACCATGTGTGAACATCAAAAAATCTTGGGTAGATGTTCATGAAAAGAATTCTATCTTATGGTCAAGTAACATTCAACATAAATAATGTATTAAAGAATCTGAAGGATAGTAGCTCATTGAGGATAATTGATGGGTTCAAATCTTTTGAAGAACAAAAGGACGCAGAACAGGTGACAACGGACATCAAGTTTGAAGAAGTTATGAAACTCTTTGTTTGGGAAGGGGCAGAAGCAGAGGAGACGAAGGTGATTAAGGAAGAAAAAGAGCAACTCACCTTCATACGGGACAAACTGTTGGATTCAATAAAAGATTCAGAGTGTTTTGTTATTATCTGTTATGTCGACAGTTCACTCAAAAAAAGGACATTATTGAGCTTAATTGGTTTTCATAATGTTATCCATATTGTCCTTTTGATTATTTTGCAATTTGTAGCTTACTTACAAGCAACAAAATCGATGTTGAACAAAAAGGGTGGAAGCAAGCCACTTATAATTGATCCTGGCTAAGTTTCCAAAGATAGAGCATTGAGCTACTGATGTTAAAAAGAAGTGTTGCATGGGAGACAACCGATGAAATTCTATCTTCTTTTGATTATTTATATTAACTTTTTTATTTGATTTATTTAGTTATGATTAGGTTTTATTTAAGTTTGATTGGTATTAATTTGGATTTGTTTGAATTTTAATTTGTTTTCCCTTCAAATTTCTTATTGGTAAGATGATTCAGAGGTGTTTGTAGGTTGCGAGATCATTGAGAATGCATGGTAGGCTCGGAAGAAGGTTTATAAGTGGAAAAATTCCATTAACCCACGATCATGAGAATTGGTGTGATTCCCACAACCGTGGAAAATCTCTCCAGAAACTTTCTTGATAGCAAACCCACGATCATGGGAATGATGCATATTCCCACGACTTCCCACAGTCGTGGGAATCCCATCCGAGGGAAATTTTAAAATTCCCTCCCCTTTCTTCTTTCAATTATTCTTCAAAATTTTCATCCATCCTCTCTCTAAACCTATGAAACTCTTCTCCCACTCTTTAAATTCCTTCATCTTTCTCTAGATTCTTGGTATTTTCTTCATCTCTTTTCATTAATGTTACAATCCTTTACTCTTCTCATGCATTACTTATTCAAAAATACAAGGATTTGGGTAAAATTTTTCCCTCCCTCTCTAATAAACGAATTCACGCCTCTCTTTCTTATTTTTGTAGGTTTTCTTCTTCCAATGGCACCAAAGAAGATGTTAGCTCAAAAAACTACGGATGAATTGCACCTTAAAGTCTCTAGTGAAGGTAAGCTCAATTTAGCGGTAACTTATTGTGCTTGATCTCGCATGTCCCATTTATTCGGCGGAAGAAGGTACACGTTTATGAGACCTTAGAGATAAAGAATTAGTTACTCCTCGGTACTTTGATTTTGACTTGTTAGAAACCATAAAAGTAAGGCAAAAAATTGAGCAATTAACTGCGAACACAGGTTGGAATATGTTCATTTGTTATGATGTGCCTATTTACCCTATGATGACTATAGAGTTTTCACTACAGTATACTATAACTCTAAAAGGGATGTATTCTGGTTTAGGTTAGATGGTAGTGTTTATCAACTTGATTATAATGTCCTGTGTAAAATTTTCCATTTATCGAATACAAAAATTATAGATGATCATGCTTACTTTGATGTCGATAAATACTAGAAAACTCTAACGGATGAAGCACATTTTGTCTCTCGCAACGCACCTAACTCTTTAATTCGAAGCAACGAGCATTTACTTTTACATAAATTTATGTGCTTAACTGTGTTTAATAAAACTGAAAGTAATAGATGTTCAACCAAAGAACTTTTCTTTTTGTGGTGGATGGATCGAAAAATAAAAATCAATAATCTTTATAAGATTTTTCAATCAATAGTGAGTGTTGCGAATAAGAAGAGCTCTTATTTTGGCATGTCTCATATTGCATCTGCTTTGGGTTTGTTTTATAACTTTAATGTGGAAAATGTGCATACAACTTAGTATGATATGTTTGACATATCTTATTTAAGGTGCTTTGAGATTTTGGAGTTCCACTCTATGGAAATCTGAAATCCTTAGACACGTACTGTTATGCAGAACAGGAGGTGCAAAGATAGAGCTACTTCCTGACCCTCCACATCCCGAACAGTCCTAGAGCCAAAAGAAGAAGCAGTTGAGGAGGAACCAAATGCACTCGTGGAGGTCGACCGATTTCAACAAATCCTCGACTAGATGGACTACAATTAGCAACAAATGACATCGCAACTCAACGAGCTCGACACCCTAATACGACAAGTCCACAAGGAGCACTGATACTTGAAAAAGAAATTCCTCAAGTTCTTTCAGAGGAATAATTTTGAAGCTCCTTTGCCAACACAGTCGCCACCATCATCTCCATAAGCTTTTCTTTACCTATACTTTTAAATTGTGTGAATGTCTTTTGTTTGGTTTGATGTCATTTGTTTGTTTGTTTTTTTCATTTTATTTCTTTTGTTTGGTTTGATTTCTTTTGTTTAGTTTAATGTCATTTTTTTGGTTTTATTTCTTTTGTTTAGTTTGATGTCATTTTCATCTACTTAGTTTAATTTCTTTTGTTTGGTTTGATGTCATTTTTCCTTATTTAGTGGTTAACTGGTCATATTGAGGACAATGTGATCTTTAAGTGTGGGGAGATGACATTGACTTTCTCAATTGCATTGTTTGCATGTTGTTAAATAGAATGCATATTTAGACATATCATGTTGTTTTATGTTAAGCGATGGAACTACACTTGAATCATTTTGGTGGATATTGCTATAAGATTCTATCATACTAGTTGGAATTAGATTAAGTGCATGCTTGAACTTATATTAGGTTACTTGAGTAGAAAGCGAACCATGTAGAGTGATGAAAAGTAGTTGGTTACATAAGCTTACTCACAATTTAACATTTAAGTAATGGGGTAGTATAAAGATGCATAATGAATGTTCAATTGAGCCAATGTGAGGATTGGGCCATATGACTCCATCCATAGTCATTTTATTTCTTTGTTGAGTGATACTTCCTCAGGTTATTACCTTCAAAACTTGTTTTGAATCGGTTTGAGTCTACTGGATGCATGCTTAATAGAGATGATTAAGCCCCCTTTTATGTTATCCCTTAGCTTAAATGACCTACCCTTTTTATTATCCCTTGCTACCCCCGCTGAGCCTTAACCTTTTGTTTCTTGAAAATATCCAAAAATTTTAAAAACCTAAAACCCCACTAACCTACCCATTCATAAGTTTTGTAGAGTTTTAAGTAATACATTAGTTGGGATCGTTGTGAAAATTTTTACCAAGATGATTTGAGGATACTTCTGCTTTTGAATCACATTGTATATAGTTGCTATTTTATTCATAAGTTCTTACATGTATAAAGAAAGAAAAAAATGTTGAAAAGAAAAAGAAAATAAAATAAAATAAAATAAAAAGAAAAGAAAAGAACAGTTGAGTAGAATCAATAAGTGCACAATTTTTGTTAACCATTTTTACCTGCTTTTTACTTTACGAATGCTTGTGTTAACCCTTTACCTTCTTTACCCTCCTTAACCCTTACCACTTTACAACCTGAAACAAGTCCTTTTGATCTATTTATGCATGCAATCATTGTAAAGAAGAATTATTGTATTAGCAAGCCTATAGTAGTGTAGTTTCCTATAGGAAGTTTGAGCGAAACACTAACCATAAAAAACTTGAGAGAAATTAGTTAAACCGTGAGGAAGATTCATTTTGCATCTATACTTATCTTTAAGTAATGGTGTCATTTGTTGAGTTTGCTTATGTACACTAATGAAAAAGTAGTAACTTGATATTTGAGTTGGCTAAAATTTGAGGGATTGTATGCTTTGATCTTTGTGAAGACGAAATGATGGATTTGATTGGCTGTATTTATTTTACTTGAGGAGAAGCAAATATTTAATTGTGGGGAAGTTGATAGTTGTGAATTAGTCTATGTTTTTCTAAGTATTTGGCATGTGTTTCTTGCATCATAGTTTATTATTGTTGCATTTTAGGATTCATTTTGTATGTTTTCATTTAGTTTGATCCTCATTATTGTTCTTTTATTTTTGATGCTAATTTATGGTGAGAATTGATTATTTTTATGTAGGAATGAAGATTGAACAACTTTGAGATTGAGCTAGAGACCAAAGAGGAGAAGAGGAGAGGAAGTTTTCTAGTGCAAGTTCCCAAGTCCCATGATCGTGGGATGTTTTATCTAAGAGACTATACAGGGTTCAATTAAACTTTAGGGTTTCTAGACTATAAAACATATTAAACCTCTATAGATGAGGAGGACGTGACACCTCTAAAGAGAAGAGCCTCATTGAGTGAAAAATACAAGTTTTGAGTCTTCAGGAAGGTGAAGATTCAAGGATTATCAACAATAATTGAAAAAATAGAACATCAACACCAAAATTTCTAGATTTTGGCAAAGAAGAGGAGTTTTCTTATTCAATTTTCTGTTATTTTTAGTTGTTCTAATCTTTGTAAGATGGAATATTTGAGTGTTGGTGATGTTATGGAGATCATGAATGACTGATTTGTTTTTAGGGATTGCTTTTGAACTATCTTATTAAACTCTTATTTTATTACATTAAATGAAAGTTGTCTTTGATGATTGTTGCCTGTATTTATATCTTGCAATAAATCGAGAGAGAGAGTAAGGTTATTTATATAGGTTTCTACAATGAGAGTTGGCAACCTATAGGCTTACAATCATCACATTAATTGATTAGTTAGAAGAGAGATCTTGGCTAATTCAATTGATCACCTTAACGACTAGTTAAATTGGTAGAGTGATTGGGTAGGTTGACAGATCATTTAATCAACTTTATTTAATTTGATTAGGAACAATTAATTACACCTTGGGAGATGGTAGTTAATATAATTGGACATCTTAGGTGAGACACAATTCGGTTAATAAAATAGGAGGGAGATAAATTAGGGAGAAAGTGATCTCTAGTAATTAAATTCTTGAATTCCAATTTTCTGCTTTTTGGTTTTGTTTATTATTCATTGTTAGTCTTTCAATTTTAATTTAATTTTTCAGATTATTTTCATTAAACAATTTTGTCTCTTAAACAAAGTGTAAATTGAATTAAGTGGTGTTTAGGCATCAATCCTTGTGGGATCAATATCTGCTTTCTAATTACAAGTCACGACCAGTATACTTGTGGTTTTTGATTGTAAAACGAGTAGATTGTTTTGTAAAATACACTCAACACTAGATTGATTAAGTGGCCAATTAGATCGCCTAACTTTCATCAATCTAATCTAATCATTTTATCTAACTCACGCTCTCGATTTGTTACCGAAACATGCAATTACATTAATCAATCATAACACCTAAAACAATAAACACAAAATAACTAAATCAACATTAAGTCAAAGTAAAATCCCAAAGGAGAGTTCAGAACATTATCAAAAACCCACAATCCAATTCCATACAATCCATCTAAACTTTATACATTTAAATGAAAAAGGAAATAAAGAGAAAGTAGAACTTAGGTTAGATAAATTGGAAAGTAAGCAGGGTCAGTAGTGTCGGGATCCACTTCTTCTTCCTCCTTCCTATTCTTCTTCTTTCTCTCTCTCTTCTTTTTCTCTCCCTTTAGGGTTTCCAAGAGTGACTAAATGTAAAGTTCCCTCTTCTTCTTTGTCTTATTTTGTAAACACCTTTTGTGTTCTTAACAGCCTTATGGTTTTTTGGGGTCCAAAAGGTCTAAAAAATCCCTCGAAAATTGTTGTTTTTGAGTGTCTGCGCATCTGCCCATCGTAGGCCACGATCGTAAGGCCACATTCGAGCCTTCTGTCATGTTCATAGCAAGTAGGTCACGATCGTGGGCCAACTCCAATGCTTTTGTCACGGGGCCATGATTGTGAGCCGTTGTTTCAACCTAAGTGTCTCCGAAGCTTCTCCGTTCTTCGATGTTGACCCTGAAACATTAATAAACACATTAAAGTACCTTAAAAATAAAATAAGTAAGCTTAAAGACTTGTACTAAGCCATAAACACTTAAAACATAAATAATTATCAAACTAACACAATTCTAACCTAAACACATACTAAACGATTGAATTAACCATTAAATACATATCAACTAAACGCTAAAATATGATGCAATTCACACTTATCAACATCCCCACACTTAAATGTTTGCTTGTCCTTAAGCAAATAAAACAACAAACTCTCAACACACAATGCATTCATAAGACAATGGCTTCAACTTTATGAAATAAATTTAATTTTAAACACAATCATTCAAGATATATCAAATCATTAAAATGCAAAATCTATGTCTACAGGCTTTAAACTAAATATACATATTAATCCAAATTCAAGTGTTAATTTATTAACCCTTTTCAATTGCACACACACATTAATAATTCCTTGGTCATTCAAACTTTGTAATTACTCCTAATTACGTTTTTTATGAAAAGTCAAGGTATTACTAGTTCGGTAGGTTTTTATTAGAAAAAAGTTTTTTTTTATTTAACAAGAAACTAGTCTTTTTCTGGGAAGCAAATATTGGTGGTGAATGTCAATCTTAATTAAGTCATTTTTTATTAAGCTGTTTAGTTGAAATGTCATTATAGCTTTTTGACGCAAAGGCACACGTTTGTGATGCGTGTCGATCCAATTACTCAGCTACATCACGTTGTCAACTGGCTGCTAGCTCTATTCATAACTTGAAGGTCAGTAGAATAGTAATTTATTTAAAATTAACAAACACATTTTTTATTTTTATTTTTTATTTATTGCCTACCTTGTTGCTTTAGCTACTCGTTTCCATGAAAAATACTAGCAAAGCTACTTAAGTCAAAAGACCTCAAATTATGAATTAATGTGACAATTTAGAGGGCTACAACTTAACACTAAATCCTAATTAAACTGCATATTTAACCAAAGAACCCCCAATTCACTAATTTTGCAAGCTAATGATTCTTCACAACCTAAAAAACTATGTTCAAAATTAAATCAATTTCAGTCCATCTAAACCATTGACACATTCACACGATTCATAAAATGCAACCTGATAACTATTATATAATATACAAAATTCACATTCAATGCAAAACACATAACCATCCCCGTACTTGAACAACACATTGTCCTCATTGTGAAAAGGGGACAAACAAACATATGGAAATAAGAGACATAAATTAGAATAAAACAAAAATAAAATAAAGACTAAATTTAAAAAGGGGTTAGAACAAGGCCTCATGATGATGGAGACAGGGATGATGTTGGAGGTGGCAGTTGGACGCCTTTAGCCTCAAATTAACGATGGATACAAGTATGTCCCAGCTTTAATGTCATTGAATTCGGGCTATCTCCTTCATTCTTCTAGAGTTCTCCACAAGTGTATATATGATTACCTTAGTGTTCGTGGAGATTGTATCAAGCACTTTCTTCCAGCTTGGTTCTTTTGTTTCTTCTTGCTCTTCCTTTTCTCCCTCTCTCTCTCTTCTTTTTCTCTCCCTTTAAGGTTTCCATGAGTGGTTGAATGTAAAGCTCCCTCTTCTTCTTTGTCTTATTCTTTAAATCCCTTTTGTGTTCTAAGCAACCCTAGGGTTTTTTGGGGTCTAAAAAGTTTGAAAAATCCCTCGAAACTTGACATTTTTAAGTGTCTGCGCATTTGCCCAATGCAGGCCACGATTATGGCCTTATATGCCACGATTATAGGCCACATTTGAGCCTTCTATCATGATTGTGGCAAGCGGGCCACGATCGTGGGCCATGTATTGGGCTTATGCCATAATTGTGGGCCAACTCTAATGCTTCTGTCATGATTGTGGTCTATTGTGCCATGATCGTAGGCTGTTATTTCGGCTTGAGCATCTCCGAAACTTCTCTGTTATTCGATGTTGACCATAAAACACTAATAAAAATATCAAGGTACCTCAAAAACATAATAATTAAGCTCAAAGGCTTATATTAACCCTTAAAACATTTAAAACATAAATAATCAACAAAATAACACAATTTCAACCTAAACACATACTAAACGATTTAATTAACCATTAAATATATATCAAATTAAGCCCTAAAATACGATACAATTCACACTTATGAAATGATACCATAAAGATGTATTTGATCTCATTGATGGTTGGAGAAGAAAATCGAACGACTACGACCTTTTCCAAATTTGGTTAGAAAAATATTAAGATGGGTCTTTAAACAAAATTCAATAAGGAGTATACTGATGTTTAATTGAAGAATAAGTATAATAGATTAAGGGTTAAATTGAAGAATTTCAAGAACTTACTCAAAAAAACAAGAATAGGATACAAGTCTTTTATTACTGAAGTTAATGCTACAAATGAATGTTAAGAAAATCTATTGAAAGTAAAATATGTCTTTGTTTTATTAATATATCATATATATAATATTTGTTCTTATGTTTCTTTTTCATCATCATAGGAATATAAAGTGGCTCACATATTCAAGAAAAAAGGATGTAAGGAGTTTTTAGACTTGTGTCATATTTTGGAGATACTACTACAACTGGTTTGCAAGCACGTCTATCAAGTAAATCTCTATCAAATAGTACAGAAGAGGAACATAGAAACGATGTTTATGAAGATTGCTTGCATAATGAAAAAGGAGATCAAGTTATAAGTTCTCCATCTAAAAGAAAGAAATCTCTTATGATTAAGAAGGCAAAGAAGAAACATTATAGAAGAGGTCTTGGTTATAATTGGCGAATAATCAAAAAATAGAATGATTTACTTAAGTAAAAACTTAATGAAACTTCATCCACTGCAGAGAATCAATCTCAAGAATCTAACATAATGATGAAATGTTTGGATTCCTTAGATGAATTGGGAGTTGATGGTGTGCAATATGGAAAAGCTATGAAGGCATTACATAATTCTCCACTTTATAGGGATAATTTTTATGAAGATGACAGACGCAAGGAGACTGGATAGGATTATGTCGCTTTAGTTACATTTTTATGTTATTGCATATCAAATTCTTATTAATTTGACACTTTTATATTAATCATTAATTCATAGTTTGACCATTTTAAATTTATCTTTTGTATGAATGTTTGAGTTAATGTTAATTTAATATTTTGTATGAATATTTTGTCTATATTTGATTAAACCTTTCGACTAAATGTTTTATTAATTATTTAATATTGACAATGTAGATACATGGGCTCCTTATTAGATTTCGAATCAAATTCTAATGATGAACTAAAAAAGGTAATTATTATTTCTCCAACTGGGAGAGAGAACTAATATTTTCTTTTACAAAAGCAACCATGTAGAACTTATGCTTTATTAGGTCATGAATGGATATTAAAACTTTTGATGGGAATCCTGCAAGGATTTCTAAAAAATTAAGAATGAGAAGGATAACTTTCTTAAGTTTATGTGATGAGTTGAAGATTTTATGAGACTTAAAGGCAACAAGTCATTTGATTATGGAGGAATAAGTAGCAATGTTTTTGATGACTATAAGGCATAGTGAGACAAGTAGAGTCAATACATAATGCTTTTAACATTTGACCTAGAGAATTTCAAAGTATTTTTTGCAAAGTCTTATATGCAGTTAATTACTTTGCAAAAAGAGTCATTACTCCACTATCATTTACTAATACACCAACTCTTTCCATATTTTCAAGTACATTCATATATTTAATTAATATTTTAATTAGGTCCTTATGATTAATAATTATTTTAATCGTATAATTTAATTTTAAGGATTATATGGGAGCAATAGATGGTACATATATTGATGCACTTGTTCGGATCAGTAAACAAATACCATTCAGGGGTAAAAGAATTAATCAAACCCAAAATAATATGTGTTGTTGCTCATTTGACATGCATTTTACATATGTAATGGCTAGATAGGAAGGTGCTGCAAATGATTTTTGAGTTCCTTGAGAAGCAGTGACAAATCCAATAAATTAATTTCCTATGTCTCCACAAGGTATTATATTATTTTAAGTAAACATAGTAATTATGATCCATTTTTATTAACTTTTTGTTAATATTATGTTCTTTATATGTTTGGTAAGTTCTATTTGGTTGATTCAAGCTACACCAACATGCCTAGATTTCTTTCACCATACCGAGGTGAGAGATATCATTTGCGACATTATAAAAGAAGAGGAACATCTCAAGGTTCATAGGAATTGTTTAACTACAAGCATTCTTCATTAAAAAATGTTGTTGTTGTTGTTGTTTTGTTTTGGTGTTCTAAAAGAAAGATTCCCTATACTTAAAAATATGTTGAGTTATGATATAAAGAAACAAAAATATATCATTATTGCTTCTTGTGTTATAAACAATTACATTAGAATGTATAAACAAAGCAATGAATTATTTAACAATTGTACTGAAATGAAGAACAAATTAGGGAAAGTGAAAATGAAGATATAAGTTTTGAAGTGGAGTATAATATTACTTCAACCCAACTTTGAAATATTTCTTGGAAGAGAGATGAAATTACTAGCCAAACGTGAAATGATTATATTAATCATAATTGATTTGTGTTTTTTTATTGTAAATGATAGTACCATAATGTTTTGAAGAATTATAATATAATGGACATCTTTTATTGGTTAGAATGACCTACTATAATTTTCTAACTTATAGAATTTTAGAACATTTTATTATATACAATTATAATGTGTAAATTTTTAATTATATTAATTTGCATATATTTTAATTTTAGCTATAATGAGAATTAATTAATCTAAAAACATAATATATTATATTAAAATTATTAATATAAGCGTATAATTACAAAAATAGAAACATAATGATAAAACTAAATATATTTTATTTTAATTTTTTATTACAAATCTTAACCAAACATTCTTTTTTTAGTTTTTATATTTGAAATTTCAATTAAACAAAAATTTGTTTTTAATAAAAATATAAACTAAAAATAACAATAAAGAAAAAAAGTGGAACCAATGGTGAATTCCCCCTTCATTTTTCTTGAATTCAAAAAGAAAAAAGACACTCAATCTGCTTTTTTCTTCTCCAGCGGCATTCTTTTATTGTTGTTTCTTATCCATTTTGATTTTCTCATCTTTTCTTTTCATTCAATCCCGTCATGCCACCGTACAATTTATCATCTTCAAACCGTTCTTGAATCCCCTCTTCATCACTGTTGGCCCTCTTTTCATTGTTCCTTCGCCTTTTCTTTGCTACACATTCCACGCTTGAAGCCGCCCCTATATGAGCTTCTTGGTCAGTTTCACTTTCCAACACTGTCACCCATCATCAAAGCCGTCCACTGCCACCGCTCGCTGAAAGCATCAAAGGCAAATCAGTAGAATTCCGACAAGGGATAAAGGTAGGAGACAGAGAAACACCAGCCTCCATTGTTCCTAGTTTGTTTTTCAAATAAGATGGGAGTCTTTTCAAGATAATCAACAATGCGGTAGCAATGGGTTGTTTGAGTTAGAACATTTCCACAATTTTTGGTTAACCAGTTTCTGCTATATTCTATTAAATCTGATATTAAATTTGATCTTAACACTCTCGAACGAACAAGATTAGAAGATAATCGTTCCTTTTGAATTTGAGCTAAAAAAATTTGTAATCAAATTCGAGTTGAGATAACTAGGATCAAAATATTTTTAAAATAAAAATAATATTTATTTAATTAAATTTAAAATTTTAATTGAAATGTATATTATAAACTCGATTAAAATTTTGAATTTTTTAAAAAAATTAAACTTAATCCAAAATTTGAACAATTTAAACTAAAATTTAATAACTTTAAAATAGCTAAATCTTGTAATTCCTAATTCAAAGCATTTGAGTCAAAGTTTTAGAAGTTTACCAATGGACTTGAAATCAATACTTTGTTTGTCTACTGGACTAATCTGTAAGAGTTAATATTTCATTTCATTTGGCTTAATATTGATATTTTCTTCAATGTTCAAATATTATATTGTTAGACTTCAAGGTTTAACCAATATTGCGAATGTCATATCAGATTTAGTACCAGATTGAATTCTAGTATAGTATTGTATTGATACTAGTCAATATTGGGTATTGTTTTAGATATTTTTTTAATTTATGAAATAGTTCATGAATTATTTTAAAAATTGCAAAATAGTTCATTATCATATTGTACATTGTACTGTATATTTTATAAGTTTACAATAACCCTGTTTTCAAAAATCATAATAATAAACAATAATTAAAATTATTATGAAATAATAATAATTTTCAAATATTTTACATATAAATAATAACTACAACTAATGTGAAAAAAAGACAATTATCATAATAAAAATATAAAATTAAGAATAATATAAAGTATTTAAAATATTAAAATTTCATCATATAATAAATAATAATTACATCAAAAATTCAAAACATCCAATAAAAAGAATAATAAATATCCTTAACTTTCAAACTATTACAATTTATTACAAGAGCTCATGATGATGAACAAACCAAGTAAAAGTACAACTTGTAACAAAAACATTTACAATTACATTATATATATACAATTTAACATATATATCAAATGCAAGTAAAATTAAGAAAAGAGGAAAAATAAAAGCCTAGAACTTCATTCAATCGTTTACGGGAGGATACTCATTATAATTACACTGACTCCAGTTATCATTTGATACAAGATCCTTATCATTTAGAGGGGCCTCATCATCATCATTATTCAAATTTAATGCACAACATGATATGTTAATGCTTTCCCAACCAAGATTATCTTCCAAGTTATTCACATCTATCAAATTCAATTCCTCAAAAATTCAATCAGCCAAAAGATCGATATTATCAATTGATATTGGAATAAATGTCCCCTTTCTCTCAATTGGTCATTTCTAGGTTAAGTTTTAGATTATTTGTGTGAGTTAGCTATTTTGTTCATTATTTTGGTGCTTTAATTTCTCATTTTTTATTCTTGATTAATTTAATTTTTGCATTAGTTTTTCAATTAGGTTAATTGTGAACTTAGTTGCCTTTAGATTTTAAGACTAGTTCCCTTCCTCGTGGGATTGACACCTTAGGTACTACGCGAACGACCCG
Organism: Erythroxylum suave; assembly: GCA_027563595.1. Classification (NCBI taxonomy): domain Eukaryota; kingdom Viridiplantae; phylum Streptophyta; class Magnoliopsida; order Malpighiales; family Erythroxylaceae; genus Erythroxylum; species Erythroxylum suave. The sequence goes on along the minus strand of JAOSBN010000178.1, from coordinate 19,786,059 downwards.
TGCGCTTGCGATAATTACCAAGGTTATAATTAGTAAAATTTAGCGCGTCTAACCTTGAGCAAACACCTATCATTCATGTCAACCAAGGTTTCCCTTGACTTGGATATCCCTCAAGTGGATTGCTTGGATGTTCCCTCAACTTGGGTAGTAACATTGTTTCTTGCACCGACCGTCTTTCAAATAAAATATCAAACACAAGCAAGTCACTTACTTGGAACTTCGCTTGAACACCAACTCGATTGGAACTTCCTCTTTGTTACCAATGTGGCTAGAACCTTGGCTCTGATATCAACTGTCACAGGCTCAGACTTTACAACCTTGCGAACCCTGTATCACTAGCAAACTCCTCGGCTTGGGAATGCCTTCCTTGGCTAGAATGCTAGTTCAACCTTCTCAAAAGTACTTCTTGAGAGTATTTAGATCGAACATTTGGCGGAAGCAACTTTGAAATGTGAAAGATGTAAGGAACACAAGATAGCTTAGGGAATATGGAGAATGTTCTTATTACTCAAAGAACTTTATAAAGAATGGGGGTACAAATGAGACTCCTAACCTATTTATAGTCCCCCATCCCTCAGTGGATGGTTAGGATTGATACAATCCAACGGCATACAAAAAGTCGCTAAAATCATCTATACAAATATCCTACTTATCACTCCACCAATCAAGGAGCTAATCATGTTATCTAGAGTCTTCCATCCTCTCTAGACTTGTGAAGAATCTTCTAGATAACCGCAAGGTCCACCGATAAACATAGCCTCTTTAGTAGGGTGAACTTTCACTACATAACGTTTTGTATGTGATGTAAGGTCATTTCATCTATTATGCCACTTTCATCTTTATTTGACACATACCATGTACTACCTGTCCTTAAGTCTCCACAACCTGCCATATTATATTAGCTACATCATCAAGTTCATATATATCCAGGCTCTTTCTAGTAAGGATCCTAATACTGTCACTAATATTTTTTATACTATCTTTGCAAGTTGTTAATGGAGGCCCCGCTGTAAAATAACCAGTACTTGATTGATTGATATTTAGTTTTATAAATACATGCTAGCTTAAGTTCCTGGGTCAAGTTCAAATTCCGACTCCTTTTTGGGCGAGTCTAATTCATTTTTCTTTGTTTTGAATCTTTTTGTATCACCGTCAATTTGTCCTAGTGTAGGACAAGGGTATTGCCCTGAGAGACATTACTACCATTTATCCCAAAATTTCTCAAACCGGTAATGTTCTAAAATTGTTAGGAAATCCATGTTCCTCTAGTTATGTATACAAACTTTAATTGATAGAAGAAGCACTGTAGCCATTTTTTACTGACACAAGCAACGACTTTGGGTTAATACCAACTTTTCAAAGCTAACACTAAGCCAGGAACAGAGACAGTAGGGAATATTTAACAAGGTTGGCGATGAAGGCTAATTCTTACTTGAAACAGTGAACAACTTTTGTTTTGTATTAGTAGCAATTATAGGAATTAGGAACACATTCCAACATTATGATTTAGCATTATACATGAAGTACCAAGATATCTTTTGCCTATCAAGATGGTCCGATCCTAGTTTGTACATTTGGTCTAAATCCTTGTTTTCTGGGGACTTATCAATATAGTCTTTTTCTATATAAAAAAAAATTGGTGTTTTAAATAGGTGCATAGAACAGATAGATGGCAGAGCGTATACAGTTGCAGATGTTATAGGTGATAATAACATTTACATATTTTATGGGTTTTCTTTTCACTATTATATTTTCACAACTTAATTATGTTAAATGAGCAAATTTGTTCAATAAGTTAGCACTTTCGCAATTAGTGTATAAGGAATATATTTTAGAAAACAATTAACAAAACATGATCTATACATTTCAGTGTTGCTCTATGACAGCAGATTGGGCTTGAAATATGATATATCACAGTCCTTGCAAACTAAACGTGATTAGTGATGCTTCTGGACTTGTGTATAACACGTATACACATATAAGTTATAATTCTAATTTAACATAATTCCCATTTATTTATGTAGTTTTTTAAATTAGGAAAACAAGCTCGTTTAATACAAAAGTTCGTTTGACATAAGTTAAAATATGTTTGAGAGATAGTTTGCCAATTAAACTATTTTGCTAGACATCATTACTAAAACTTACGTATGCTTTGATGTATGAGGGTTCTATAGGCAAAAGTAACACGGGATTCACGTGCAAAACAAAAGGACAAGGTTGTTATCGACTATTATATATATATATATATATGAGCTGACAATGTACATCTATCTAGTCTACAAAGAACAAAAGCTCATAAACCAATCCAGAATGTACTTGTTATCTCCTACTTCAATGGCTATCTGGTTGATGCTTATGGTGTTACCATTAATAACTTTTTTTCATTTTTGCTCTAATGAAAGAGCAACTAATTGTATAGTCCATCAAGAAGATCCAAGCTTTCCATGATCGATCTAAGCTTTCTGGAAAATTCAAAGCAACATACAAATCAATTGAGGTATGCTAGTAAGTAGCCGATGTGTTTCTTCTTACTCTTGTTGTTTTCCTTTGAAAGGCAACACAAAAAAATTAGACTCAACCATGTTCCACTTCATAACAAACAAACTTGGTTTCACCCTTGAATTTATGGGACATGTCTAACTTGTTACTTCAGTTGCATCATCGCCTCCGCAGAAGATTTTCCTTGCTGCAAATTATAACTGCTACGACAGTTGAGATAATTAGGAGGCCTAGTTGTTAGTACTACTGTATCGATCACTGTAAACACATGTTTGTGCTTAATAAAGATGATGGCTTTATCGGTCTTTTCCCATGTATGTTTTTCATCAATTTATTTTGTTCTTATACAATAGTTCTATGTAACTGAATATTGATTCTCAAATCTTGCACTACCTTTTATTGTCTAAAGTCTAAGAATCGAAAGCGTAAAGAATTAGGTATCAAAGGAGACTAATTTAAATAAACATTTGAACAATTACTCCAAGCTACTAAATGGTGGAGAAGATCAAAAACAAGAATTATTTAAATAAATCGAATTAAGGAGTTGGCTGGTTTTTTGTAATTAAAATTGAATAAGTTGATATGGTCCAATTTTTTGAACACTAATTTTCTCATTATTGGTATTTTAATACCAATAATATTCATTATAGATATTTTCTCAAATTTAAAACCCTAAAAGTCATTCTAGGCATTGTATTTCATTTTAATTTCAAGCCTTTGGCTAATAAATTTTAGTTTTCCCAAATCAGAAAATAAAAATAAAATATTATAACAAAAAAAAAGTGAAATCAAACTACCCCTATGATAGTAGTGAAAGAAATAGTGCATATTTAGTGGCAAAAGGATACATGTAATAAGAAACTATTGCCTATAAGGAGATATTTTCACCTACTATGAGGTTTGCTTACTCTGATTACTTTTAATTTTAGTGATTGTCATAAATCTTAAATTACTTCATATAATTATATTATTAAATGAAGAACTAGAAAAAGAAATTTATATAAAGTAATTGATAAGTTTAATTCAGAATAACCAAGAGCATAAATTGTACATATTGTTAAAGTTAATATATAATCTAAAGTAGTCTTTGAGGTAATGGTATATTGAATTTCATAGTTTAATTATATCGTGTAATTTTAGAATGATTGATGAGGACTACCATGTATATATATTAAAAGATCTAGTGAAAATTTATGAGGTTATCATTATAATGAAATGATATTTTCATAGAAAGTAATGAAAAGTTTGTTAAGCAAATCAAAGATTGACTATTAACTACATTTAAGATGAAAGGTCTCAGAGAGACTATATACATTATTAGTGTTAAGATCACTAGAGATTATTTAAGAATATTATTATCATTTTCACAATCTACATTTATCCAACAAATAATTGAACAATTTCATATATAGGATAATAAGTCATTTGATACACCTGTTATTAAAGGTGAGCATTTGATAAATAAGTAGTGTCTTAAAACACAAGAAGAGGAAGAAATAAAAAATATTCCATATTTCAATGCAATTGGTCATCTCATATACATTACATTGTGTACATGACTAGATACATGTTTTATTATATCAATCAAGTTTCGAACAAGCGCATCAAAAAACAATGAAAAGAATATTAAAGTATTTAATAAAGGGACCATAGATTACCTAGTATGTAACGGAGGAAGTAATTTGCATAGTAAAGGATATATTTATATGATTAGGTTAGAGACATAGATGAAAGGAAATCTACCTTTAAGTTTGTTTTCTTATTGAATAATAGAGCAATGTCATAGAGTAGTAAGAGACATGCTTTATCAACAATAGAACTTGAGTTCATTGCATTTTTAGTAATAATGTAAGAAGCCATATGACTTGAGTGTTTCATAAATCATTTAAATGTCACTAGGAATGTTGCCAAAGAGAAATCAAGCACATAGATATCAGGTACAATTTTGTCAAAGATATAACAACTTAAAGAGAAATAAATGTGGAATATATTCGTACAAGAAAAATGATTACAAATCTTATGATCAAGTCAATTTTTATAGATGTGTTTTGTATATATGTTAGGTTATAAGGATTATATAGTACTTGAAATTATTTTTATTTTATTTCTTTCATGTGGATTTTCACAGTACTTATTATTAATAATGATGTTTAATTTCTCATATCCATAAAGTATTTAATATAACGTATGTTTAATTGAGTATTAAGCACTAGTTCTAAAATTAATTTTAAACAAAAATTCAATTATAGAAATAGAAGAGTGCTTTCAAATTAAGTATTTAGTTCTGGAAATAAATGTTTGAATGACTGTTGGGCACTTAAGTTCTAGTTAAAAGAAGTATTTCAAACATATACAAAATATCTTCTCACTCAGTTAATTGCATCCATTATGTAATAGAAATGGAGTTGAGACAAGTTTTAAACACTTTATTTCTCCATGCTTAAAGCACAAATATCAATATAATGTACATTTAGGAGGGTTGTTCGTAATGTCATAATCTAAGGAAATGAGGAGTTCACACAATCTCTTAAAATGAAAGATGCAGTTTTGAAAAATAAAATGAATGACTAAACGAGTTAACTCAACTTAAGCATTAGATATATCTAAACTATGATTTATATGATATTCTGAAATAGACATATGATTTAAGGAAAATGGAATAGATATGTACCACATGAGTGATACCATGTACGCATAGTTGATCAATAATGATAATATAAATTATAATCTCAATTTTTATTGTTTGAAAATCATTAAGACCATATGAGCTTTAAATTAAACACCTTTATTTACTTTGAGTTTTAATTTCAAAAAATTGAGTTAATGTTCACTATTTTAGAATATTGTTAAAAGATGATGAATGATTTGGTCTTGTGGCTAGAAAAGTGAATTGATTTGAGTCAAAAAATCGAGGAATAAGGAAAATCGTTACAAATTTGAGTTTATATCTTAATAGTTTAATCCTGAATAATTTGATTAGATTCTAAATTAAATTGATATCCTACAAATATGTTTTTTGAGAATTATTATACATGAACGGAGATAGTCAAAACATGAGCTAAATATCTCATTAAATTTGTTAATTAGATAATAATTTGAGAAGTAACTATATCTAAAAGACCTACAAAAGAAAAAAAAAATCCACAACTTATACTTAAATCTTTTGATAAAGAAAAGAAATTTATAATCCATAAGTGTGTTAGTAATATGTCTCAGAAAATTTATTTGAGTAATATAATATATTAATGTTTGAATGATAATTTTTTATTGAATAGAAAATTTTTGTTTTTATACTATTGCCTCTTTAAGTCCTAACGAATAAGTTTAAGAATCTTAAATCCGCTACTAGTTTTAATGGGCACCCGTGACACACATCAAAATCAACCCGTGAATTTTCAGTATGCAAACGTCCCAGCGCAGCGAGTCTTCTTAGATTTCATCAAACACCTCACATCAAGCTGACATGTGAACCTACCTTTGTGCGTTGTGTTGGAACTATGAAAGATTTGAGATATGCATCAATGGCTTTTTCTGGACCCATCTTAGAGAAATTAAAGGGCAGACCTAACCAATAATTTTACTGCGTATGGCGCGTGCAGTAGCCAAATCCTAGGTGTCACAGTCGAGAACCACCAACAGAACGCTCCTTGGTACAAAAAGTGCAACCTCCAAAATAATCTACCTGTGAGACTACACACGTGACGGACTAGGACAAAAAACACATTTGCATTCAACAAATCCAAAGTCTACCGTTTCGGCCAACAGAAGCCGACCCTTTATCAAATGCTCTTCATAACTTAGCATGCTCATTCTCGCACAACACAAGCCGCCAAACTTATTATGTACCTAAACCATAACTAATTCCACCCAATCTCATCAACTTCGTTTGGTTTTACTTTTACATGACGTGTTGCTGCTGCCTTGGTCACATTTCTGCAGTTACTTGGACAACTATACTTTTGTGTGGTTCTTATGATTTGTGTAAACGCAACTAACTGGCTGGAACGTACTAGGTTAGGCCATACATATCTGGTTAGAGTTTATATCTCTATTACAATGGTTCATGAATTATGGGGATGCACATGAGATGTGAAATTTGCTCATCCTTCCACTAGTGGATAGGTTACTTTCCGCCTGCTTTTCTGGTTAAGTAATTCATGGACCATATCTAATGGAGGAGGTCTTGGAGTCACCCGTGATTGGATTAATTCTGTTGTTGTGGACCAACAACGCAAACTTCCCTATTTCCATGGCCACAAAGAGCTCAGCTAAACAACAATGGAGAGTCACGAGATTTGTAATACTTGCTTTTACATCAAGACACTTTCATCACCAGATTGTAACTGCACATGCCACATCGTATGCGCAACAACACACCCAAGTTTGTATCCTTTTTAATTTCTCATCTGTTCATGTATGACTGGATGAGATATATGACATGTACGTATACTTGCAATAAATTGGGGCTCCCCTGCCAACCCGACCGCATCCCTCTCAGAGTTCAACGCTTAATTATTGTTGTGAGTGTTAGGGATAATAGTTCTTAAGCATATGATTAATGATGAAAAACACTCTCGACCTGAGATAGACATTGATTAGTCCCCTTCACTTATGGATTATCTCTTTTTTTTTTAATCTTCTTAAAAACGCAATTCCAATATTAATTTATCTGACTCCATAACTGTTTAACAGGTCTTACGTAGCCTAAGTTCCCAGGAGCTTTAGACCGCAAGCATATATTCCGCTAAGAACAAATCAATGGCAAGAACCACCTGAATACTACCAAAATGTTTCGGATGTACAATACGAGATACCCATTCCAAGTTGGGGTAGAGAAAAGCCGTAGTTAAACATGTTTCCATTTCTTACGCGAACTGATGAACGTCCTACGGTCTCATGTAATTGGCTTCAACAGAGAGTGATGGCTTTCTTCACATGGTGATTTTTGTCATTCCTAGAAAAGATCAGTTTACTTGGAGAAAGTTGTTTCAAAGGGTTCTATGATGTAATCAATATGGGTTTACAGACCATAACCAGCTAAAGTTTCGCCGAGTACAATATTGACTACGATATAACTCGAGTAGAAACAAAGGAAATCGTTGTGAATTCCTGACCTATTTCTTGCAATTCTGTGAGAGTACAACTGAAAATACATCTTTGTTCAAAGTTTCAATAAGGGCGGCCTGGAAATGACATTTTGCTCTTTAATGCTCCTCAACATGTCTGCTGTTTACATGCCATCCTTAATCATAGCTATGGGATGATTCACCAAATTAAAAGGAAAAAAAAAAAAACCTTTCTTTCCTTTATGGATCTTTCATACCAGTATACAAAAGCATATACATCTGCTTTTGGCAGTTTCTGCCGAAAACTTTGAGCCTGCAAGCAGAAGCAGGTCACAAGCCAATACTGTTGAAGATGCAAAGCTGTTTCCTCGTCCCATAAGCTTAACCTTATTAGGCAATTAGAAACAGTACTTGAAAGAATTGAAACGATAGAGTGCTAGAAGCCAGAGGACCACAATTAAGTTCTAATTTTTATGGGAGAGGAAATATGTAAGTGTAAACTTCAATCAACTGGGATTTTACACGTGTCGAACCTATGCATGACAACAGGTTTTCAAAGGAACTCATGGGGGAGTATAAATTAAAAGCCTTTTCTGCTCCATATAGTGGTCCTTAAAACTTTGCACTTCACTTAAAGATTTCCACTGCTGGTAGTGAATACTTTTTATTTCTCGTCTGTTGTCTCTCCTCCATTAAATTCGACAACAACATCAGTGGAGGAGGCTAAGCATTGTTACTGCTAAATCCTCCAGAGAAGAACAGCTTGTGGCTCTAGCTATCACATTTGACAAGCTTTTGATCTTTTTGCTCTTCTTGGTGTGCTTGAAGGTACTCCAGAAAACTATCCTTCAAGTTCAGGTCCATCTCTGTTCATGGAGATCGTTCGCTGGTCTTTACTCGTCTTAATAGCATCGACCCTTTTCCTTCAGAATTCAAGCAATGTAGAAGGAAGGTACCACTTTCACAAGCGCAAAAACAAAACCAAAGACCCCCCTGTTTCAACACCACCTGCAAACTCCCCTGTTCCTGAAGATCCTACAGTTCCTTCAACGCCTGCTAATCCTGATCCTTCAAAACCGTATGATCCTCCGACAATTCCTTCGGACCCTTACCCCAACGATCCTGTTAACTCCAGTTCTGCCCGTACATTCGACGTGACGTCCTATGGTGCTGTCGGGGATGGTTCTACCGATGACACTGCCGCATTTCGGGAGGCCTGGAAAGCCGCTTGTGCGGTGGAGTCTGCTATTCTTCTGGCTCCTTCAGGGTACACTTACATGATCACCTCAACAATTTTCTCAGGGCCATGTAAACCAGGACTTGTCTTTCAGGTAAACATCTTCTATTTTTGATCTGTTTCAAGTCTATTGACATTTTCATGGATTATTTGGCTCATCAGAATTGTGATGTTGGTAAAGGTGGATGGTTGCCTTATGCCTCCAGATGGACCAGATTCATGGCCAAAAGCAGATAGCACAAAGCAATGGCTTGTGTTTTACCGACTTAATGATCTGACTCTCACTGGCGGTGGTACCATTGAAGGGAATGGAGAGCAATGGTGGGATCTTCCTTGCAAACCACACAGGGTACGCTTTAACTAATCAACTCTGTTTTACCTTTTATGATTACAAATTGGAGAACTTTCCTTTTCTCTGCTCTTTTATCTGACGAGAAAATGAACTGTCACTAATATATTCACTTATAATGTGATTTCAGGGTCCTAATGGATCGACTTCAAAAGGACCTTGTGATAGCCCTGCAGTAAGTATAAATTGTTCAGTCAAATTTGAATAGGAATACCATTTTTCCAATTTGAACAGCTCATATTTGTGGTTGATTTCAGTTAATTCGATTCTTCATGAGCTCCAATTTAGTAGTGAGTGGCTTAAGAATCCAAAACAGCCCACAATTCCACATGAAATTTGACGGCTGTGAAGGGGTTTTCATTGAAAAGATGTCAATCTCCTCCCCTAAACTTAGCCCCAATACCGACGGAATCCATATAGAGAACACCAACTCAGTTGGAATATACAACTCTATGATTACAAACGGTTAGTTTAATCCCATTTCTAATTACCCTCAATCTTAAACTTAAACAAATAGTAGAGAAATATCTAAATGAGAGTATCAGACACAATCCTTAACTTTGCAGTTGTGATATAAAGTATATCTAATTGATTTTGATGTCGTGCATGTTTCTTATCACTCTTAAAGATTTTGAACAGGTGATGATTGCATATCAATTGGACCCGGTTGCTCAAATGTTGACATACAGGATGTTACCTGCGGTCCAAGTCACGGAATTAGGTACTTATCCCTCAACCTTACTTTTGTTGATTTCCAAAGCAACATTCGGCTGCGTTTTTCCTTTCTTCATCAACCGTAGGAGGTATCTCGTGGTGTGACTGTGACAGTGAGTGAACAATTTTGAGCAACAACCCACTTCTTTACATCACTTTCTTCTAAAAGTATGAATTTAGATTAGACTAATAATTGTTTAAGGTTTCAATCCTGCCCTGCCTTTTTATCTCTTTTGTAGTATGTACGTTTGTTGCTTTCCGATTATATAAGAGGAAGAGTCAATTAGACAATAAAACTAAGAGCTGATGACAAAAACAGAAAACCTTATGCTTCCTGCATCAGAAATATACTATGTGGTAGGATTTCGAAGTCCATTTTTTACTTTTAAAAAAAATCTGTTTCCTGCAGCATTGGGAGTTTGGGAATGCACAATGCTCAGGCATGTGTTTCAAACATAACAGTCCGAAATAGCATGATAAGAGAATCAGATAATGGGCTGAGAATCAAGACATGGCAAGGAGGGAAGGGGTGTGTATCTGCCATTTCCTTCCAGAACATCCAGATGGAGAATGTGAGGAACTGCATGATTATAGACCAATACTACTGCATGTCAAAAGCTTGTCTGAACCAGACCTCAGCTGTTCATGTGAATCAAGTATCTTACAGGAACATCAAAGGCACTTACGATGTAAGAAGCCCACCGATCCACTTTGCTTGCAGTGACACTGTAGCCTGCACAAATATACTCCTGTCAGAAGTTGAACTCCTCCCACGTGAAGGAGAGTTAATGGATGACCCTTATTGTTGGAATGCTTATGGGACTCAGGAGACAGCCACTATACCTCCCATAGATTGCTTGAAGGAAGGTGAGCCTCAGAATGCAGAGGCAAGAGAGCTCACCTCCGCTTGTAGCTGCTCAACCTGAACAAGGCTCGTCTTGTTATAATTGTCGTATTCAAATCTGGGTTTTCATTGTCATTAGGCTCCATCCCTATTTGGGTTTTATCCCCTTATTGTGTGATGTGATTCAGCTCGGTAGCATATATATGTATATTTTGGCCCAGAGATTGTAGTTTAGTGGATTTTATTACATAAAAAATAACAGATTTTATGATTACTGTCGAGTTCCTTTCCTATCCTTATAAAATTGTAATAACATAATGGAAGATGGGTATAAACATAAGGGTTGAAGGGTAGCAACAAGATGGCGACTGGAGACGACAACACACGGAAGAAAAGAGATGGAATTAGCGACAAAAAAAGTTTCCCTACTAAGATGTGATGTCTGTGTAAATATAAAATGCGTTATAATGAGGATGAAGATACTTCAAATCGTCACTTTATTTCTTTGCATTGCATTCCTTACATGTCGCAAGACACGAACAAACTCACAGAACAAAGAGAAGTCAAAAGCGGAAGACATCTCAACATTTGGACCCTTCAAAAGGCGACGACACGAGTTCTGACACATGACAAAGTCAAAGCCGCCAAATTTCTCAACTAGTTTGTCAATCTTACTGCTTGTTAGCTTCTCTATATCTTCTAGCTGTTCCAATTCTCCAGTTTGTCCGCTGCACTGCCACCACCTTCTTAATATCTTCCGGTTGGTCTCAGATGTTTCAACGGACACCACACTCTTCAAATGGATGCCAAGTCTGTTTAATGCAACCTCTGCCCCTCCAATGCCACTGAAAATTGACAACATTGTCATTCCTTCTGGAAACATAGACTTCAATCCTGAGAGATGATATCCCAAAGTATCCGTCTGGAAACAGTATTTGAGAGAATGCAACCTTTCTACCAAACTACAATCACCAGTTTGAGTATGATTAACCGGGTAGCCTAGCATTAGCTCCAAATATTCAGGCTGCATGGGACCTAATTTATTTGGACCAACCCAAACAAGATTTAATGCCTCGCAATGGTGAAGGATGCCTCTCTTCTGTTCATCTGAAAGTAAACCCTGAGAATCTTTTATATCCTTTCCAAGCCTTTCACAGAGATTAGTTACTCCATCTGTTTGAAAACCAATCTGTCTAAACTTCTTCCTTGCATCCCAAGATGGCCACCACTTTTCCGTAACTGGTATTGCATCTTTAATGGTCATTGGTGGCTTTGGAAGTACATGAAACCTATTCTCAGTAGGAAGATTGTGTAGGTAGCCTTCGGTCCTACCTAATGCCGAAAACATCTCAGTATCCACGAATTCAGGAGTGGTTGCATACAAGAACTGCGATATTTTTCTCCAAACATCCAATGAAATGTTCACAACATTTCCATAGAAAAAACTTGGGGGTTTAGTTACCATCCGGTTGACATTACTGCATGAGTCCGATCTGAAAGCTTTGGACATATCAATCGCAGAGATTCTAACATCAAATTTTTGTTCTAACCATATAGGTTCAGAATAGGAGCTGGAACCCTCTGTATATCCATGTTTTGGCCTTTTTCTTTTGTTCTTTTTGTCCAACCCAAAATTCCTTAGGTGGGCATCCGGATATTCCTCAGTGTATTCATCCTCTTCTTTTGGTCTTTTTCCTTTAGGCTTCTCTGTTATATCTTTTAATCTGGAACTACCATCTACATTTAAATCCTCAGTTTTTATTCTTACTGAACCACACAAAATGTCTCCTACCATTTTCTTCTTGGTGAAATTCTTAGGGGTATGCTGCATAAGAACAAGATAGAAGCTAAATTACCAGCAAATCGACTGATAAAAAATTTGGAGCATGTGCAGCAATTGCACTAAACGTGTAGCCAAGGAAACAAAGTGAAAACTTAATAATTTCCCTGGTTCGTTACGCACAAAATGCACTGGATTTCCATCACAAAATGTTCTAATTCTCAACACTTGCCAACTTAAACCATTTTAAGTTTTAACTAAACACCAAAAGCATACTTTCTATCTTTTCTACACCAATGAGCTTGTCAAAATATTGAACAATAGAGAGCACTTAGATCGTTACGAAAAAGAATTCCAAAAAACAAGAAGAACAATATAGAGATGAGACTTTTAATTCACAATACTTGTGAACTGGAAATTTTAATGATCATTCATGAGAAACAAAAACCTTTTTTACTGTTGTATACTCTTCACCAAGTTGATGAGCGCAAATCAAGTCGGCAAGCTCTGTGATTGGAATTTTGGATCCTGAAAGATGGCAAACAGCTCGTCACATATGGAATAGGAACCTAAATAACCGATTATCCTTGGTGGAAACAAATGATTATGATGTATAGACAAAAAGCACCATCAACTCAGTAGAAATGTGAATTAAAACTCAAATAATAGTAAGAGAAAGAGGTGGGTCAAAATGAGACGATTTTGACAAGTTAGACCTACCATACAAAACTTAATTGTACAACACCAAGATTCAAACTGTACCATAAAAATAGCGTTTTGTTACCAACACAAAGCTAGGGAGTTTGGCCGGGTCAGGCTGGCACAAAGTCAACAAGACCAGGCCTGTTGACCGAGTTTTGGGCCTTTTTTCCCCCCCACAAAGTCAAGCCTCAGGCCAGGCTTTTCCCATAGAAAAATTACGTCATTTTGCACGGATATGTTGTTAATATGATACTTGTAAAATGATATCGTTTTGCGCTCATTGCAAAACGTCATGTTAGGCTTATTAGATTATGTTTTAAGTTTTAACCTAGAGTAAAACAACACACACAAACTCTTCTCGTTTTCTTTTTCTTCTTCATTTTCATCGTTAACCATTGCACCCTAACATTGCCTTCTTAAATCTTCAGGAAAAGGCAATATCTCCTTTGGCTACTACACTCCCATCTCTCGCCACCTGTCGTCTTCTTCTTCATCTCCACCAAGTGTCAATGTGTCATTTTCTTATATTTTTCATCTCCAGAATGTCGCCTCCCAACTCCCACTCAGTGGCCATGTCCTAGCCCACCCACCAAGGTAAGTCCTTCATGCAACTTCCAATGACTTTGAATTGAACTAAGCTTGCCATTGTTTAATGAATCAATTTCTTGTGGATTGTGTTTATTGGTTTTTGCTCATGTATTCAGTGAGTTACAAGGTCATATATACAAGTCCTTGAAAACTTCACAGTGATTTACACATTACATGATCATAGACACATCCGCGCAAGCCCGCAAAAAAATTTCACAGTGACTTACAATGTGACATATATGCCCATGAAAACACATACACAACCGTGTATTGTGTCACACAATCAAAGTGACTTACACGATCAATTACAAGACCATGTAAGTCACTGATACATTTTAAATTGCTCCGCGTAGTGTTCTTTTCATTTTTTGATCTCTTTCCCTCATATGTATACATGTAAATGTTTATGAATAACTTATATAGTCGTATATGTCGATTATTTCAAATGAATGAACATATTCCTTCAATAGAGAGTTCTAATATGGTACCAGAGAGTATACGAGTGGAAACTTCTAATCTCATACCAAGTGAAGATAGAGTCCTGGTCCATTGAAAAGTGATGTTTGGAATCAATTCAACAAGACTAGATTAATGGACAAAGTACAGAAGGTTAAATGTAAATATTGTCAACTAGGAGTTCAAAAGGTAGAATCTCTCATTTAAAAAGACATTTGGATTCGTATAATAGAAAGAAGATCATAATAGGAGGTCAAATAGTTTTTATCCCTGTCCTGATGAAAGGGAATAATGAAATAACTACTACAACTTATCATAACAACAGATCAAAGTTCTTGATAGCTAGTGTGGTTGTTGGTGATGAACATCAACTCTTTATAATTGATAGCAAAAGACTTAAGATTTTACTCCGTTCACTATAGCCAACCTTCAAAATCGCAACTCAGAATATCTTGAGAAAGACATTATGAATATATACGAGAATAAAAAGAAAGCAATTTTAAAAATGTTGTCAAGTATTGACGGATAGGTTACTATCACAACAGACATATAGACTGTCAATAACTGAGAGAAGGGTTATATAATAGTGGCAACACATTATATTGACAATGACTGGACTCTATGTAGTAAACTACTGAGATAAATTATATTTTTTAATATTGTTACATTTATTTTTTGATTATGCTATGATTGATATGTTTTCATTTATGTGTCATCACATATAAGAAAAAGGTTGACAATCATGTTGGTCCGGTGTTTAATAGATTGGAATATCGATACAAAGTTATCCACCATAACAGTTGACAATTGTAGCCTGAACGATGTGATGATTGAAAAGCTGAATAATAAGTTACAAGTTGAGAGCTTATTGGTTGATGAGAAGTTTCATATGCCTTGTTTTGTGCATAGTTTGAATTTGGTTAAGGATGAGTTAGAAATGATAAAGGAAGCAATTGATTCGATTCGGGATAATGTAGTATATTAGAGTACAACACCTAAAAGAGTTGAAAAATCTAAAGATACTGCACGATAAATATGCATTTTGAAGACAAAGAAGTTGGTATTGGATTATCCTTCTAAATAGAACTTAACCTTAAGAGGTTAGAGTCAACAATCTTATATGTTGGGGTGTTTATTAGGTTGAGACAAAGAAATTCTCAAAATACCTGTCTGTCTCCAGAAAAGCAATGAGAGTTGGCTAAAGAATTTTGTACGAAGTTGGAAATGTTTTACACTATTACTAAATTGCTTTCGGAAACAAAATATTCAACTTCGCACAGTTGCTTCAGCAATATGTATGAGATTAGAAAGGCTATATCTAATAGGATGTTTGATTCTAATAAAGTGAACCAAATTATGATGGATTAGATGACGAAGAAACTTAATCCTTATTAGTATGTAGTTAAACATATTGAGACAATCATATATGTATTCGACTCAAGATATAAAGAGGAGGGAGTTAATTTTATATATAACATTTTGTAGGGTGATTGAGTTTAAAAGCATGTTAATGTCATTAAACAATAATGGTATAAATTGTTTAATGATTATCAAATCAGATTGTACAAAATTCAGGATCGTAATAGTTCAGCCTATTTAGCTCCAACTTCAGGTTCAAGTTTGGGATCATCTTCTAAAAGCACTTTGTCACTCTCATTTATATAATTCATGAAAAAAAAAAAGAGCTAGAACTTCTTTTAGTATGATGGAGTTAGATAAATATTTAACGAAAGATTATTTGGCAGAAATTGATCGTGTGGAATTTGATACCTTGTTATCGTGGAAGAATCGTGAAAATAATTTTTCGATCGTGCAAGTAATTGCACGAGACCTATTAGTAATTCCATCATCTACTGTTGCTTCAGAATATGCCTTTACTACTGGCAGTCGGGTTATCAGTCCTCATCATGCTCGACTTCATCCTTGTATTGTGGAAGCCTTTATGTGTTAGAAATTAGTTAGATGATAAAAAATATTAAGGGTAAACTCTTTCCTTTATAATATATTAATTTTGTCTGTTTTTATGATAATAACATAGCTTCTGATGCGAAGATGACCAATCATACTCATTTAATTGGAAAATATTCAATAAAATATTAAATATAAAGATATATTTAATTGTTTATTAACTATTATAATGTGTTTAATATTCATTTAATGCAATTATTACAGTATTAGATATAGTATTTTTACATGCAAATAAAGTTGTACAAACTATTGTCAATCTTAACTATAACGGAGGTTTTGGCTTTGGTGTAAGGAATGACGACGGTAAGTAACTGCTAGGCTTTGCATCAGCACATGACCAAATGGTAGTTAATACTTTCTTTAAGAAGAAAGATGACCACTTAATCACTTTCCAGAGTGGAAGACGAAATACACAAATTGATTACGCTCTTGTATGTCAAGGGGACAGAAGCAGTTGTAGAAATTGCAAGGTGCTCCCAACAGAAAAAGCGGCGTCGCAACATCTCTTATTAGTTATAGATGTTGCATGGAGAAATAAGATTAGAGAACTTGTTTGAGCACAGCGAGAAAGGATACTTTGAAAAAATCTCAAGAGAGATATGACGTTAAATTTTTGAAATATCATTGCTCTAGTTTGTGCGGTAGAACGAGTAGCGGAGGCAGACCGTTTATGGACGATCATGTCTACAACTATTCGAGAATAGGCAAAGGAGATGTTAGGAGTTACCTTTGACAAACGGAGAATGGATAGGGAATCGTGGTGGTGGAACGACGATATACAGATAAAGGTTAAGGCAAAGTAGGAAAATCTCAAAAGATTGATGGCAACTACTGATGAGCAAGAGAGAGGCCAAAGAAGGGAAGAATACCAACATGCAAAAATAGAAGCGAAAAAAGCAGTTTCAACGGCAAAAACAAAGGCCTATGAAGAGATGTATCGAAGATTGGATACCACAGACGGCGAACAAGATATCTATAAGCTTGCTAAAGCATGTGCCAGAAAGAGTAAAGATATCAACACCGTTAGGCATATCAAAGGAGAAGACGGGGAGAACACTTTTGGGAGATAATGACATTAAGACAGGTGGGAAATCTACTTCAACAACCTGTTTAACGAGGTGCGACATGAAAGCACTGGTATAGAGAGTAGAGAAGAAGAGAGAACCCAGGGAACGCAGTGTGATGATGTTAGAAGACTCTCTGAAGAGGAGGTGAAAGACGCCCTTAACAAGATGGAAAGAGCGAAAGCAGTAGGCACTGACCAGATACCTATTGAGGTATAGAAGTGTCTAGGCGAGGTGGGGGTACAATGGCTTACAACTCTTTTCAACGCTATCTTGCATACAGGGAGAATGCCGGAGGAGTGGAGACGTAGCGTAATAGTACCGATCTATAAGAACAAGGGAGACGCTCAAGAATGTGAAAACTATAGAAGCATCAAACTCCTGAGCCATACTATGAAACTGTGGGAGCAAGTTATTGAATAACGATTGCGCAAAATAGTACAAGTGAAAGAGAATCAATTTAGATTCATGCCTGGGAAATCAACTATTGAAGTAATCCATCTATTAAGACGGCTAATGGAGAATTATAGAGAGCATAGGCGGAGCCTACATATGGTCTTTATTGACTTAGAGAAGGCATATAATAGTGTGTCAAGAGAAGTTATTTGCAGATGTTTAGAAGCGAAGAACGTTACTAGTACCTATGTCAGGACTATAAAGGATATGTACTTGTGTGTGAACGCCAATGGGAGAGATAAAGTATTTTCCGGTGGATAAAGGGTTGCATCAATGTTCAACTTTAAGCCCGTTTCTTTTTGCAATAATAATAGATGTCATCACGCAGGACATACAAAATGAGGTGCCGTGGTGTATGTTGTTCGCAGATGACATTGTATTGGTCGGAGAGATGAAAGCAGAAGTTAATAGGAAGCTCTAGATATAGCGACAGACTCTGAAGTCAAACGGTCTGTGGTTAAGTAGATTGAAGACCGAGTACATAGCATGCAATTTTGCACAAAGTTCAGAGGACGACGGACAAGACGTTCGGATTGGAACTCACGCAATAACCCAAAAGGATAGTTTTAAATATCTAGGCTCTATCATATGAGAGGATGGAGATGTTGAGAGCGATGTAATTCATCGCATCCAAGCTGGATGGGTGAAATGGAGAGCGACAGCTGGAGTCCTATGTGATAGGAAATTTTCACTAAAACTGAAAGGAAAATTCTATAGGACAGCCATACTATCGGCTATGCTCTATGACTCTAAGCGCGAAAGCTTGAAGTAGCGGAGATGAGAATGTTGAGATGGATGTATGGTTGTACGATGTTAGATAGAATACCAAATAGGGAGTACAGAGAGAAGTTAGGCATCGCAGCTATTGGTGACAAGCTGCGGGAGTGGCGATTGCGATGGTTCCGACACATGCGCAGGAAAAGTGTGACGGAATTAGTCAGGCGAGTTGAAGGGATCCAAGTCGAAGGAAAGCAAGGTCGAGGGAGGCCAAGGAGGGCATGGAAGGAGCAGATCAGACTGGACCTACAGGCGCTAAATCTATCTAAGGATATGACATCCGATAGAAACAGTTGGCGACGCAAAATTTTGATAATAGACGTATAGGGCGAGCAGGGGCGTGAGGGGTAAAGCGGGCTTTAAACTGCTCTGAGAACGTGACTTGTGATCTGAAGTGTGGGCGACAAAGATCTACAGATCTATCCTTAGAGTGGTCTACAGTAGTAAATGTAATATGTGTTTATTTTTTGTTTATTGTTTTGACCTGTCATTCACGGAGTCAAAGGGCTACAAATTGGCTGTAGACTCCTAGTTCGGCGGATAGCCTATATGTCGGTCGACCGTTCCTCCGAACGACCACTTGCCTTCCTACTGAAGCCCCATGAGGATACAACCTCTGCCGAAGATAAGTAGAAAACGTTTTGGGTGGGATTAGAGTCTCATATAAGAGATGATTAGATTTTACCTCTGCTATAATAGATAGCAGACGTTAGATCAGGAATAGGTCATATAGAAAGTGTATATGTATATAAATATGTATGTAATTAAAGATATTATTTACCTAGTGTACTTTTATTTTCTTGGTACTTATTTTATTTTATTTTATTTTATCACGTTACTTTCTTGATTCTAATTTTTATATATCTCTGCTTATGCCTGCTCACCTATTTACATCTTCGTGTATTTATGTATTTATGTATTTTCATTTTCATGTGCATTCTATAAATTATAGTCTCCATAGATATACATATATTGTTATACTTATACAGGGATGTCCTTGCATTGGTCTAGTCTGTTTGTTTTGTGTTTGTGTTTGTTTTTGTGCCTGTTTTTGTTGTCTGTGTTTGTTTGTTTGTGTCCATTTGTTTGTTGTTATTTGTTTTTACTCTTACCTTAGTTGGGGGTCCATAAGGAAACAGTCTCTATATCTCTATCGGAGATGCGGGCATGACTGCATACATCTTACCCTCCCAATACTCTACTTAGGCTGGAATTTGAGTATGTTTGGTTTGGTTTGGTTTACTTATTTTTTGTAAGATTGCTTTTTTTTTTGTAATTGAAGATATAATTATTTACTTGTGTATTTTCTTTTAAAAACAACTTCAATATCTATTGATTCTACCCTCCACTCTCCAAGACTCCAACATTAGTTGATTATTTCATTTTGACTTTTTATAAATTATATAATTCAAAATTTTGGATAATTTATTTTGCAAATTATATCATCAATTAAATGAATTTCTAATTTCTCATAGAGACTAGAGATGTATTTTTGTAAATTGTATCGTTAAAGCACTACATTTAATATCTTGCTGAATATACATATAATAATATGTGAATAAATAA
>JAOSBN010000178.1:19728847-19765893 GCA_027563595.1 Erythroxylum suave | reverse complement strand
TTTTTGTAAATTGTATCGTTAAAGCACTACATTTAATATCTTGCTGAATATACATATAATAATATGTGAATAAATAAGCAAAAAGAAACTCACATCAATGGCTTTAAGCTAACTCAAATTTGAAAAAAGGTATTTCTAAAAAAATTAAGTGAAAAAATTGAAGTTGAAAGAGTAGCATTATTAGCTATTTAAAAGAGCGAACTAATTAAGTAATCGCGAGCTTTCATGAAACGATGTTTACTTTCATGTCAAAGGTTAGATGAACTTTCAAACAAGTCTCTATATGCTCCTTTTTTAGTCTAAAATTTAAAGCTTCATTTTTTTTGTTAATTCAAGTTATCAAAATGTTTAAAAGTTTAAGCATCTTATTCATTTATGTACGTTTAATATATACATTTATTAAAAATTTCATTTTTCATTAACTAATTGTATCATCAATTAAATGAATTAATCTTTTTTATTCACTTCCTTTAAAAATGAATTCATTTCAACTTATTCATTTTATCATTTTATATATGTTTAATATATTGATTCATTTAAAAACTCTTTTTTTATAATTAAAATTTTTATTTCTCATATATAATCTTTTTTTTTCACTTCCTCTAAAAATAAATTTAATTTCAACTTATTCATTTTATCATTTTCTATACGTTTAATATATTGATTCATTAAAAAACTCATTTTAACCAATTGTATCATCAATTCAATGAATTTTGTATTTCTCATGTATAATCTTTTTTCTTCACTTCCTTTAAAAATGAATTTAGTTTCAACTTATCAATTTCATCATTTTATGTACATTTAATATATTCATTTAGTAAAAAACTCAATTTTCATTAACTAATTGTATCAATTAAATTAATTTTGTATTTCTTATCTATAATCTTTTTTTGTACATTTCCTTTAAAAATAAATTTAGTTTCAACTTATTCATTCCAAAATTTTATATACACATTTTTTTTAAAAGTTAAAAAATATTTAAAAGGGGGCTTCTTTGGCCCGAACCCACTACCAAGCCTACCAAAACGTGAATTTATAGAGAATTTGATTACATACCGAACTTCTCAATTGCCAAGGAAACTTCATTCTCAGAGAAACCCAATTCAAGCAAATGAAGTGTTTTCTCCATAGTCCCAAACAAAGTTTCATTACTAGTATCCTGAAAATTAAAAGGCCAAAGAAATTATTCAATACTATGCATACAACATATCTGACAGCAACAATAGTGTAATAAACATAAATCTACAAAAAGCCATGGAAGTTGATTTGATCACATTTATTTATCGATTAGTAGGCAATGGGTTACTCTTCATGACCTTACAGTAGAGGCTATGAGAATTGCAAGGAGAGGTGATCTACTACTGTGGAAGTACAGGTTACCATGAAACCAAAGGGGCACGGCTAATCATACATAATTTCCAGAATCCAAGAAGATAGGAATCATGCATTAGAAATGCCTCAACTCACATGAAACTAACATAACTGAAAGAAACTAATGAAAAACAAGAATGGCTATCTCTATATTTTCTTCTCTCTTCTCGTGTAGGGGGGTCTTTAACTTAACCACAACTTTAACAGTTCTAATGCACTATCTAATGCAATCGCTATCCTTGTATACATTTTTGGTAAAACGTCAAGAAATGAAGACCTCATTCTTTTCTGCACCATCATTATCAACCATTTCACTGTCCAATCTTTCAGCTTCTTGTGCAGCAAAGATGAAATCCACTACTTCACAAACTGGAGCATCCACCCCTAGTGATAACATGGGCCAAAAAGAAATTTCTAAGAAAAGCTTCTTATTTTACATTTCAAGTGCATGGTTTGTCAAAAAACAAGAAGGAATAACTTATCATGCAAAACACTTCATCAAGCAAGCTAAGTATTACCAAAGAATTTAACCAAATAAGGCAGGTCAAAACAAAAAAAGGAATATAGAAATCTTCAAGGGAGTTTCTTTTATCATCAATAGGCTATCCTTCACTAGTTATTTAAAGTGGATTGAAATTGATCATTTATTCGTTCCTCAGTTGAAAAGTAATGTTTTTGAGACTCCAGGAGCTATATCAAAAGACAATCTAAAGGGTGCAACTATTGGTAAAAATATGAATTTTGTACAATAAAATCCAATCTGACATGGGTCCAAGTAGTCTATAATGCAACAGAATTTAGAATGCATATTTGGATGCTTCAGAGTTAAAAGGGTCTGCCACACTAGAGACTAGAGAAAGAGCATTAAGCTTTTATATGAATAAATCAAGAGTTATTTGACTTGGCTTATGAAACACACATTTAAGTGACAGCATCAGACTGAATACCCATCAAAACTTATAAGTTGATCCTACTTCATTTTGGCAAACAGATGAAAGAATTGCAATTTATAGTCTCCAGATTTTATTCCAAACTCAGTTTCAAAATGTTCTAAGTTTCATGGTGAAGAAAAATATGCAAACCCATTTTGCCTAGGAAGTTGAGAGTCTAATCATATGGGTAAGCCCTGCAATTAAGAAGAGTCAACTTATAGTTTTAAAATAATGATACTATTTCCACAAACCTAAAGTAAATACATCCATAAAATAAAATAAAAACTTTTTCATACCAATCTTATCCATGGCAAACTCAACCTCATCTACGGAGAAATCCATCTCTAGCAAATAATTCCTTTTGTCCTTGCGAACTTCATCTGGCTCCTAAAAAAAGGGTAACTTTATTAAGCCACAACAAAGGGATCATTTAGAAACTAGTATCGATGAATACAATCATTGATGTCAATATAGATGACGGCTATAATATCAGGGCCTTATTTGAAGAACAAAGCTGAATAACAAGTAGGCAATCTTAAGATTTAACCAGTAAAACGTTGAAGAAGTATTAGAAGCATACCACTTTTGGTTGAACAAAAGTGAAGTATTCAGCAGGAGTGCTTGTGTCTTTGTCATTGAACAGGCTATCCAATGAATCTGAAGAATTAGACTTTTCCTTTTGTGGAACCTACCATACCAAGTAGGTTAGAAATTGAGAAATATCTTGCTCATAAAGAAAACTAAAATATTTCACCCAATAACCAAAGATTAGAAACAAAAGAAATGTATTATTTAATTTATAAGCTACAGAGGGAACTTTTAATAAAAGCTTAGTTTACTACATATACTTCACAAGCACATGTCCTCATGATCCATCAAGCCATTCCATTAGCAACTTTTGACCACTACTACTCTTTATAACCGAATTTTTTTGTAAAATCAAGTATAATTCGATCTCCTCAATACTGTATTGCGAAAATATGCCAACAAAGAGCATCTAAGTCCAGTAATTTGGCATTCTAAAGTCGTTTATGATGGTTAAGCATAAAATGGAATCCTCATATATACAACATGGAAAATTAATGATTATTGAGACAAACTATCAAGAGACTATTTGATCCACATTGACAACCAAGCATATGGGTAAAGAATAATAGAATCCGTGGAATAATGCACTTCTCACCATTTGGAAATGTGATACAAAATCGCCGACCAGACAAAAAGGTACTTATATACACTAACTTAGATATCCCTAGTCAGAGCATACAACAGTTCAAGAAAAATAGAACATGAACATGAACATGTTGAAGAGAACTACAAATCTAAGGCTGTGACAAGAAATGATAGGGTCTTCCCTGATGCAGATTGTTATCCAAGATTTATAATTACTCTGAAATCTACTTAACCAAAAACTCTCTCCAAGAAGAAAGCAATTTGAAAACAGAAAAATGAAGAGAAGAGTTACCATTAAAAACAGAACTATCAGTTACTTACGGAGCATTCAATGAGAATCTCCAACAACAAGTCAACATTGTCTTCACCTAGATTTAAGAGAAGATACAGGAAAAGTATTTGCATTACACGATATTTTATCCCTAAAAGAGTAAAATCTTGAAAAAATAAAAGTATATCCACAGTAATTTTGGGTGTAGATCGCATGGAAAATGCGACATTGTCACTATAATAATTGAACTTTCCTCATGTTTGGCCAAGTCTAACCCCATATGATCGTGTGCATCTAACCCACTTACAAACTGTGTACTCCAGTCCTGTTCGTGTCCGTGCATTACATACCATTTTCCTTAATCACTTTATCAACAAGCGATGTAGGGTAACCCATCTCAGTAAAGAAAGATCTTAAATTGCTTCGCGATGAACTTGCACCGTTATCCTGATAATCCAAGAAAGGAAGGTTTGTAGGCATGATAAGTTGGAGGGTAAGATTTGAGAACATAAACTCAAAATTTTTTGAATCGGAGAAAAAGCTTACCGCAAATTGGCTTGAACGGATGGTTTCAGATGGAAACTCCTCAAAGTCTAACTTCTCACGCTTAGGCAGCAAACGGTGACTGGCGTTTGGATTGCCCATTAACAACTTGTTTACATCACCCTGAAGACTATAAGCATCAGACCAAGACAGGTACCATTCCGAAAGCAACAACTCAGGAGATAAATAGAATAAGCCCTTCAAAAGGAAAAGCAAAAATGAAAACTAGACTAGTCTAATGATAACAAGCATAAAAGAATCGAACCAGAAGTTGCGATCTAAAAATTGAAAAGATTGCAAAAAGGGTGGATAACATCATAACTCTTTAAGGAAAAAGGCGACGACTTTTCTTTTATAACTTGAAAAAAGAAGATACGAGAAATCATTTACAAATACAGAAAGTAAAGTCTCAGGCCGCGACGAACCTGACCAAAACTCTTACCAACGAAGTGTCACGAAAATGGTTAGAATTACAAATTAGTGTTGCCGAGTCCTCCCTATGGCCATGGAGGAGGGAATGATGGACAGACCTGGTCGATCGCTTCCATATTCAATTTTCAATAAATTGGGTCGACTGATTTCATCGAATTAATTGGAGAGATGCTTTTTTTTCAAAATAAAAATATTTATTCATTTGACTTTTTTATTTCTGTTTTTATATTTGATTTCTTCTATTGTAGTAATTCATAAAAATTATAAAACTCATAAAACAGTTGTTATTTTTTATTTCTATTTTTCAATATTTGATTTATTATCAGTTTAATATATATTGTTTAATTATTAATTATTAATAAAATTACGATTTGATTTTATTAATTTTAATTTAAGAATTATTTACTGATAATTTATTAATATATATTATATAAGACATTAAAATAAATTTAATTCATTGATTTACTATTAAATATGTAATCATTATTTAGCACCAAACATCTTTTTTTAATTGATAAAACATTGACTATTTCTGTTTAAAAATGATCTTTAGCATTTGCTTACAAGAATTTTAAAATATTAATAAACCCAAAATTAACATTTTAATTTTCTTACAAGGTAATTTATCGTTTTCAAAAAAATGAAAACATATAAAATTTTGTGTGTAATATTTTGACATTTATAAAATTAATATTTGATATCAACATCCAAAAAAAATTATCTCAACAAAGTTTAATAATTATTTTTAATTTAATAATTTTTATAAAATTTATTTGTACTGTAGAAGAATATAAAGACGTACTGTAGTATAAATTTTAATAAAACATAAAATTTTAAAAAAATCTTATAATTTGCATTCTTATCTCTAATTAAGGCAGCATATTGCCAAAATTTTGTTATGTAAAAAGAGTGTGCTACTAAATTTGATATGTTAAGGACAAAGACAAATTAAAATGTGTGCTCTATGGAACATGGACAGAGAAAGTGTACATGAGTCAAATTTTGATGACTAGAAGAACATTTGAACATCGTGGGCCAGAAGCAAGCGGCTCTTTTCTTCTAAATTTCAACTTTCCAGTCTGTATCGACTGTCTCTTCCAGGAGTAAATTCCGGGGAGGAGCCTTCTTTCACCAAAATCGATGACCACAAAGGTCGCTCATCTTTCTGGCTTCCATAACAAAGGAGTTCTGTTCTGCCCTTTACTCTCCACCAACATTCAACACCGCCTTTCACGTCAAACTTACTCATCAACTCAAATCCAACATTATGGATTCTCCGGTTACTCCACTCATCAGTGGCTTCAAATTTATTTTGTTCGTATCCCTCGCGATGATATGCCGACCACTCCCAGCATCTGCTCTCGCCAACTGCAGAAGCTTCTGCGGCAACATCCCCATCAAATACCCCTTTGGCGTGGACGACGGCTGCGGTGCTCCGCAGTTTCGCCATATGCTAAACTGCAGCTCTGACCTCTTCTTCATTACTCCTTCAGGTAGCTACAAAGTTCAGAGCATAGACTACAACAAGAAAACTATGGTGGTCTACGATCCAGCAATGTCTACGTGCTCCATCCTGCAACCCCACCACGACTTTATCATGACGGACATACAATCTGTCATAATCCCTCCAACGCCTGACACAGTCTTTGCCCTTCTAAACTGCTCCATCGACTCCCCCGTCCTTAACCATTACAAGAACCTGTGCTTCAACTTCTCCGGCCACTCCTGTGACGAACTCTACGGTGGTTGCAACGCTTTCAGAGTTTTCCACTTGCTCACCAACAGTTCTCCGGCTTGTTGCTTTACGAGCTACGATACGGTGAGGTTTATGAGCATGAACATTCTCGACTGTACTCATTATACGACCGTGATCAACACCGATGGGTTGAAGGGTATTGGACCTTCCGATTGGGTTTATGGATTTAAGCTGTCGTTCAGTGTGGCGGAAACTGGATGCGAAAGGTGCTCACTTTCGGGTGGAACTTGTGGGTATGATACTGAGACTGAAGGAATGCTTTGTCTTTGCTCAAGTTCCACAAATGCTACCAGAGAATGCGGTAAATTCATCAAGAATTTTTATTTTAAGTATCAGCCGAGAGTTTATTAGAGGGGGCCGTGATAAAATTTATACTTTCAGCTGCAGGTAGTGTTACAGCAGGTGATATGCAGATGCAGTCCACTTATTTGCATGCCCTTGTGGTGGTGCTAGGCGCAGCAGCTTTGGCTTTAAGTGCAGGGCTATGACAATACTTCCTTGAGTGGTAATCCATTTTATTTGCTTTCTTTTTTGATAATATTGTGTTAATCTCAATGTTGAAACAAACTGTAAGGTTGCGATTTGTGTTCACAAAGAAAGCAAAGGCGTGAGAGCGTTTTGATCAGCATTACTACTAACATAACACCACTTCGTTTACATTTGTATTCACAAATAGCTATCGTAATGAAATTGGAAGTAAGAGGAGGAGATCTGGATGAGATCAGAGCCCATGAAAATTGAAAGAAATTTCAGAAACACTTTTTGACCATCGGCTTAGGCCTGGCCTAAAGCCCAATCTGGCCTGAGGCTTGAACCCGACTAGGTTAAAGGTAGTCTTATCAGGCCCGAAATTTTTTAAATTAAAAAAAGCAAAAATGACAATGTTTTGCTTATAAAGATCGGATCTCAAGTTGGGCCGAGCTGGGCCTTGGGCTCAATTGCCATTTATACTTTTGAATTATGTTGTAATTAGCAATGCAAATAAACAAATGAAAAATAAATCCCTTTGGAACTATTTTTTCTCAAAAATATTTGTGTTATTTTAAATCATCGGACAACCACTTTAATCTATTAGTAAGATACTTTGCATTTACCTAAGTAATAGTAATAATAATATAGGCAAGTCACGATTATGGGCTTCACAGTAACAAATGCTGAAAAAAAAAACAGGAGAAAATGAATGTTATATGATTTGCGTTGAGGACAGAATCCATAAACAAAAAGATGGACGAGGATTATAAGAGAAACTTATGGGGTCGGTCTTATAAAAGGCTTGAGTAATATAATAACACCCATTGGAGCATAGTAAAAGAATAAGCCCATTAATTTTCCTTCTGTTCATGTAATTTAAAATTACTTTCAGCGCAGAAAATTGAATCTTGTTCTCTCTGTTTTGGCCTTGCATTATACACTTAAAGGATTTCTATGTCTTGTTCTATTATCATTTGGTATCAGAACTTGTGATGCCCTGGACTGAATCGCCCATCCACTTCGTGACCATCTCACCATCTTATCCACCTGTGCCTACTGCCTAGTCCAACAGTTGGGTGATTGAAGGAGAGAAAACCAGCATACCAGTGAACGGCCACCAAGTTCTAAACAACATGCAATATTCACAGAACTTCTCAATAGACAATGTTTCCCGTAGAGTCCCTAACTACATTTCTCCCACATTTTAACAAAACAGGATGGATCAAATGTTGAAAGATGGATTAAAGAATGTGAGCATTTCTTCTTAATTGGGTAGGCCTTCGAGAGAGGTTAAGGTGAAATTAGCTGTAATGCTTATGAAAGGACTAGCTTGTGATTGGTACACGTTCTATTTAAAAGTCGGACTGGCTAACGAGGAGATAATGGTCTAGCCTTGGAAGGGAGGTTTGGTGATATATGTACTTCAAGAAACTGGAAGTCATTAGTGTCTCAGCCCCGATCTAGAAGATCTTGCTTACAGTGAGAAGTGAAAATCAGCCTAGTGTTATGGTAGTTCCCTATTGCTGCGATTAATAAAAAAGTTTAAGCTACTGATTGTTCAACAATTTATTGAAATAGAAATCGAAAGCAAAAAATATATTTTCTATTGCCTTCGTTTATACAAATTTATGATTTATTTATAATTGTTATGGCAGATAAAAGCAAGGGATAATATTAGTAGGTTAATTTGAATGAATGGAAAATATTAAAAATCAAAAGAAAAACCAAGAGAACACCATAACAATTGATAAAATCAAGCACTACAATTGTTGATAAAGCTCCCAAAGGTGTCACAAGCGTAAAGACCAACACAAAATGAAGGAATTAACTTCGAATTTGTGAAGAAATAACTCTGAACTTTTATTTCTAAATCACACGTACAAAAATACACCTTATAGCCCCTATTTATAGTAGAAAACTCCTAATACTATTAAGAAACAACTTAAAAAATATGAAAGCATACTAAAGATCTTAAAGAAATAAGGAAACTAATTGTAGAAAAGCAAAAACACGTCTTATGCATTGTTTCCAGCTGTCAGACTTGACGTTCAATTAAACAACTAAAACTAATTGTACAAAACTCCAAAAATTATGAAAATTAGTAAAAGACTAATTCTATGTATCTTTTGCATGCACCTAAAATTTTAGGTCTAACGAACAAGGTTTCACTCGGTTTCAGATCCAAAACTTGCAATCACACATGTCCGGTCGAATACTGCATTGTTTGTAAAACTCTAAAGCCCATTACTTCCTTGCACGAAATTATCATGTAAATTCAAATATAATGGCTTGGAGATAATGTCTACTTGTGCTCCAGGATCACAAGTTTTTATCTTTCCCTCTTTTTAGTTACTATGTTTTGATCTTTTTCGTTCTTTAAAGTGCTGCACAGGGGGGAAATGCATGTTCTTCGAGTTTGATTGATGTTGTGATGGTTGATCTTTTGTTCTTCTCTCTTAGTGTTTCAGCTAGAAAGAAATGGAGACCTTCCTATTCACCTATGAGTCTGTGAATATGGACACCCAGACAAGCTTTGCAATCAGAGCTCAATCGTGGTGCTTGATGCTTGTTTGGTGTAGGATCCTGACAACAAGGTGGCTTGCGAGACATGCACCAAGACCAAAATGGTCTTGGTTGCTATATTTCAAATATGCATTCATCAACATCACACAACTAAGATCTCATTTAATTTAGAGCATAACAACACAAAGAAAATGACATACCTCCAACACTTGGCACATAGTCTTGAACTATCTCCATTCTTTAAAACAACCTATCCAAGAAAACCAAGAGCACTTTGTGTAATAAAGAGCTAATGGTAGAAGACCCAATGAGCTTTTTACATCCACACACACTATATGTATACACACAATCTCACCATATGTTATATCTTATAACATGTTCTACCTTAAGGGGTAAAATAGTTTAATTGTGTCATTTTAAGGATGATGTGAACTATAGTTTAATGGGCCAACATATAGTTATTAGCGTACTACTATGTACCTAAAATGCAATCAGTAAATTATTAACCATCCCATTATGGTTATTAAACATACATTAGGCAATTCAATTAATGGCTATACACATGAAATTAATGTTGTGATTATATTAGTCCACATATATTTCTAACATTCTCCCACTTGGACAATATAATCAAACTACTATATCGATCTCCATCATACAAAAGCAATCAAATAAATCATATGCAATATCATATTGACAGGATATATATACTGCATATTATTTGGACCTGAAGATATTCAAATACCACAATAACTATTAAAACAACATACATGTAGTACAATAACTGAGAATTTGCATTTGTCTCCTTTTGTACTTGTCATTTCGTCGAACTACATATATGCATCAATATATATATATATGTCAATACTAACAAAAGTGACTACAAACATCATTAAGCATGTTTCATATATAAAAGTCATAAGCAATCTGTACAAAGTGCCAATATGTTCAATACAAAATAGCACACTCCCACTAATTTTATCAAGCTAGGCTCCTAACAGTCCCATGCAGGAGGCATATTCTGCAAACACATACATAGGTAAGTCTTTTGCAAGTGAATCTATTAACATGCTAGCTGTAGGTGTATATTTAACAGTAACGAGAGATTCAGTGACTTTCTCTTTAACAAAATAGTATTTTATATCAATATGCTTTGAGCGAGAAGTATTTCTAGTGTTCTTAGAGAAAACTACAGTTGCAGAGTTATCACAATACAATTTCAGCAGACTCAAAATAGAGTCTACAATACCCAATACTGAAATAAAATTCTGTAACTATATTGCTTAACAAGCTACCTCATAACATGCCATATACTCTGCTTCCATAGTAGAGGATGTTGTGAGTATTTGTTTGACACTTTTCCATGATATAGCTCCTCCAATCATCATAAAGATATAGCCTGAAGTGAACTTTTTATCATCCGCACATCTTGCATAATCAGCATCGCTGAACCTAACTATATGAAAGTGTCAGTTCACCGACAAGTCAACATATGATCTTTGCTACCCTGAAGATACCTTATGACTTTCTTAGCCACTTTCCAATGGCTAAGACCAGGATCACTTAAGTATCTTCCCAACACGCCAACAACAAAAGCAATATCAGGGCGTGTGCAAACTTGAGCATACATCAGACTGCCTACAAATGATGCATAAGGAACGACTTTCATTTCATCTCTCTCTTTATCATTTTGTGGACATTGGGCCTTTAAGAATTTGACACCCTTCACTATTAGTCCCTTTCTAGGAGAACAAGAATGCATATTGAATCTTTTCAAGATAAGATCAATGTAAGTATTTTAAGACAATCGAAGAATACCATTAGCTCTATCTTGGAGAATCTAAATTCCAAGTACATAAGAGGCCTCACCAAGATCCTTTATATCAAAATGACTAAATAATAATTGTTTTGTCTCAAATAATAGATCAGTTTCATTAGAAGCAAGTAGGATGTCATCAACATACAGTACCAGAAAAATGACACTGCTCCCATTGAACTTCATAGATATATATTTATCGACTACATTCTCTTTAAAATCATTTGCAATGACGATCATATCAAACTTTAGATATCACTGCCTTGATGCTTACTTTAGGCCATAGATAAACTTCTTGAGCTTGTAAATCATTTGTTCTTTACTAGTTATCTCTAAACCAACTAGTTGGGTCATATAAAAATCTTCATACAGATCTCCATTCAAGAAGGCAATCCTCATATTCATTTGATCGAGTTCCAAGTCAAAATAAGCAACTATAGCCATAGTGATTCGCAGCGAATCTTTGGTAGAAACTAGGAAGAAGGTTTTTTTGAAATCGATCCCTTCTATCTACCTATAGCCTTTAGCTACAAGTCTAGCCTTATACCTTTCTACTTGTTCACTTGAGTCATATTTGATTTTGTAAACTCACCTGCACCCAATGGATTTACAACCTTTAGGTAGTTTAACCAACTCCCAAACTTCATTTTATGACATGGAACTCAACTTATCTTCCATTGCATTCATCAATAGTGCAGATTGAGGACTATTCATAGCTTCTTAAAAATTGACTAGTTTAGTATTATCTCCCATATCGAACTCATGTTCCTGCAAATAGACAATATAATTATCAGGAATTATAGGCCTACGTGTTTTTTATGATCTGCTGACAACAACTTCATCATCTCCAGTATCAATGACTTCATCCTGTACTTGATTCTGAGGTTCATCATAAGATTTTATTGGAATATGTTCAATCACAAGGTCATCAGTAGGAGCGAAAGTGAGGGGTACAGGGACTATAATGCATTCTTCGCTTAATACAATTTCTTTTGACCCTTGGCTTGAACCAAATTCATCTTCAAAATAGATAGCTCTATCTGATTCTATAATTTTGGTCGTGTGAGATGAGCAATAGAATCTAGAACTCCTTGATCCAACAATGTAGCCTACAAAGTAAACACTAATAGTTTTCGAATCAAGCTTTTCAACTTGCGGATTATATGGCCTTATTTCTGCGTTGCATCCCCAAACATGAAAATGGCGCAAGTTTAGTTTCTTACTTGACCATAACTCATACGAAGTCTTTGAGACTGATTTGTTGGGTACTTGATTCAAGATATAAGCAGTTGTCTTTAGTGCCTCGCCCCACAAAAATTTAGGCAAACTAGAATGAAACAACATATACCACAACATATCAAGAAGTGAACAGTTTCTTACTTCAGTGATTTCATTCTGTTGAGGTGTTCTTAACATTGTATATTTTTTTTCAATACCATATTCTTGCAAGTATCTAGCAAAAGGCTTTGGATTCCTTCCACTCTCATCATAACTCCCATAATACTTTCCACCTTTATCATAATTAACTACCTTGATTGTCTTCCCCTTTTCAAGCTTAACATTTGTCTTAAAAATCTCAAATGCTTTTAACGATTCACATTTTTCACGAATAAACTCCACATGACCATACTTGGAAAATCATCAATAAAAGTGATGACGTATTTATAACCACCCATAGCAGGTCGAATAAATGGTCCATATATATCATTATGAATCAACTCCAACAATTCTGAGCTCCTGTCTATTTTGCTTTTTCTAACCTTAGCGGTCAACTTTCCTTTAATACAATAAAAAAAGTTTGTGAAATCTGAAAAATCAAGATCCTGAAGTATATCATCTTTTACCAACCTCTCTATTCTATCTCTAGAGATATGGGCTAAATGTTTATGTCATAATATAAAAGATCTCAAATCCAACCTCATACATTTGGAACCAACAATATTATTAAGAGAAGAGAAAGAAGCAATAGTAATAACATCATTCAACTCAAGTTTGTATAAATTTTCAAATAAAATTTCAATTCCCACTAAAAGAGAGTCACGATACAAAGTCAATTTTCCAGTTCCAAAAAGAAGACTATAACCTAGTCTATCCAAAATGGATACAAAAATCAAATTCCTCTTAATAGAGGGTAAATAAGCAACATCATGCAATACTAAAAGATGTCTTGTATTTAACTGTAGTTCAACTGTCCTAAAAAATTCAACTATGACTTTGGTATCATCTCTCATTTATACATGTTGCTTAGAACTAGTTGACCTTCTTTGACTTGTCAGTTTCTATAAGAAATTCGTAACATGAATTATTGCACCAGTATCAAACCACCAAGTATTTATGTAACATCTCATTACCCCATTATACCTAGAATGCTTTATTTATAAGAGTTTATTGAGAATTTAGAAATGAATTTCATGCATTATATGGCATACACATGCACGTGAATGATATTGTTATTCATGAAATAATTGTACACACATTCATTTACATTTTTCAGGTATGATTGATTTATAAATGCAAATAAAATGCGAACCGTGGATTATTCATGTTGAAAATTTATTTGGTGATAATAGTTATTATTTCAGAATTTTTGGAGACATTTTGACTATTGTGGAGATTTATCAAAAAATTGAGGTATTTTAGACTAGAAATATATATATATATATATATATATATATCTGTGTGTGTGTGTGTGTGAAATAAGAGATAAATTATTAGTTGACAAATGGATAAATTATGCGGCAACATGTGGACCTATAACTAAGAGACAAATGGTAGCTTATTTAGTGGATAAGTGGAACACATGCATTGGAGACATATGTCAAGCTTTAAAAGAGACACCTAGTCATTAGGAAACGTGTTTTTGCAGCTCTTCCTTTGGTTTTACCAAAAACATCTAAACTTCCTTCTTTCTTTACCATCACCAAAACACCATCTTACTCATTTATGTATATTGGCTTTTGGTTAATCTATTAATGTTATACCTTACAAAACAAAAGTTGCATCACTTAAGCCCATTTGAGGTTTTCAATTGTCTCTCTCTCCACCAAAAACTTGTTAATTTTTGGAAATTTTTGCTGAAGTGTGTAGTATGAACCAAGTAAGTTCTATGATAGTATAAATAATTTCTGTTAAGGTTTTAAGGATTGTTAATGAGTGTATACATGAATGGTGTATATTTTCATGCCTGTGGATTGATGCATGCGTGAATGGTGTTGATACATGTGTAGATGGTGAAGGAGGAAGCAGATTTGGTGATATGAATAACAAGATGAAGGATTATAGTCATTAGTGTATGATATATGCAGTATTTTACTGAATACACGTATGTATTTAGAGCATAACTTGATCTGTGAATATCCAAATTAGATGAAGTTTGATTTAGAGTAAACTAGAGACATAGAGCTACATTTTTAATGAAGGAATTGAATTGGAAATATGTCCTTAAGAGTCTTGAAAATTGACTTGAAGTTAAGAATTTGTGTTCTGCCAAAGTATGAAAACAATTTGAGGATTTTTTATTATAACTTGAATGATACTGAACCAAAATGCATGGAATTAATGTTATTAGACACTTAAGACATAGAGGAACATTTGATTAGAAGAAAGTGTTGTCTGAAAACGTCTGGTTGTAAGTCAAAAATGACAAGAAAGAATGAAAGAGAAGGAAGAAAACACAGCAGGTCGCGATCGTGCTACTCTATTGAAAAATAAGGGAAGTTGCGATCATGCCTTAGCACGATCATGACTCTACTGATGAAGGAAGAAAGTCGCGATTGTGCACGTGCACGATCTCGACTCCAAAGCCTGAAAAATGAGGGACTGTTTCAAATATCCATTGATCTTTTGTCCATCACTTCTTCTCCCGATCTTCAAATGACTTGAAACTTAAACCAATAGATTCATAACACATTGTTCTTCCTCTCCATGAAAATTTAGGTCCATCTGAAGCCATTAGGGAAAGATATGATTAATGAATTTAGGATGGAAATGAGGAAGTGAACTGGAATATTTTCATTGAACTTGCTTTGGTATTTTGACTATATCTTCATCTATAGATCTTTAAATGATTTGATTCTTGATTCAGATTAAAGTTAAAGTCATATGGATACAACATTCTTGCAGAAATCGAATTCTAATTCTATCTCTATGCCTTTCAAATTTTGGCTTGAAATTGAGTCTTGACTGAGGCTGTAGTACTACCCGAGGTAGATGTCCTGTTAATATTGAATAAACTGTATTGATAGAAGCCGAATTATACAAAGATATCTTCACAAAGGTTGTAGTTTATTCTTTTATCTTGTACTAGCCAAAAGTTCAAATATACACAGTCTGTGGTATTATAAGCATAACTCATAGAATATTGAATAAAATTATATGATTTTGGTGTCATTGGAAACTTAAGACATGGGAGAACAATTTTCCAGAAGGAAGTATTGCCAAATTACTTCACTTTACTGATGATAGTAATTATACAAATTAGACTTGAAAGTATGTTTTTAGACAAGTTTGGATTCTTAAACTAAGTATTAATATTTGAATGATTATTGTGACAAGGATAAGGAATCCAGAATTATTATGAACATGCAATGTACATATTTAGTATATATAAATGTGCATAAATAAATTCATAATTGTGCCAAATTGTGATGTGTGTATGTATGATATGTTTTAGAGGAGCACATTGAGCGACAACATCCAAATATCGCCGGGACTTCAAGGCAATAAAGCTAAAGGAAGCATCTGTCAGTTAACTTAGATGATCTTCCTAGGATTGTTTGATTTATTCTGTTTAACTTTCAATTATTGAACTGTTGTGATCTGAATATGAATTCTAGACTTTAATAGTCCGAGGAGTTTAATAGTTGGGAATGTATTGGAAGTGTTATATTTGCATCTGACATTTGAATGATATATGTTAGCCATTGAATTTTGAATGCTCAACGAAAGTTAAATGTCGGACTGAGGTCTAATGAATATGAGATTCTATCTGTACATCATAAGTGAATGCTATTCATAGCATATTATGTTATTTGATGCATTTCATAAAATGCAAGCTTAGATAAAGGCGTCGTGATGAGAGTAGCCAGTTTGAAAGAGTTATAAGCTCAGTATTCTGCACGTAGAGCTCTGTTCCATGATTTCTTTTCTGAGTGAGCCCAATGGGGGAGTATTTGTTTCTCTATTTGAAAGGCACTCAGTCACAACAAATCATAATGAATCGTGAGTCTCATATGCATCTGCATTTATATATTTATAATTATGAAATTTATGTTTGTGAATTCTTTCCAAAGTTGTGATGTTAAAGGGATATGTCATGATAATGTGATTGATTGGGTTTTGCAAATTTTGAAAGAAGGTATGAAAAGTGTATGACATTCATTATGTCTTATTGTGATGTGAAATTGATTGTATGATATTTATGTGTAACCTAGGGTGAGGTCATTAATGATAGTTCACTTATTGAGTTCGCAAAACTAATTCTAAATTGCAACGTGATTTTTAGGTACAAGATAGGATACGATACCTAGGTTCTTAAGATTTTCTAGAAGCACATTTTGGACTAAGATATGGCTCAACGGTCTGTCAGCTGGCAATAAAACTGACATTTGAGGAGTTAATTGCCTTAAGTAGTTTACATATGTCATGTAGAACTTGTGTAAGGTTGTAAATATTGGTTTTAATGACTTCAATGTAAACTATTATGACTGAATGAAATGAGAAGTTGAGTTTTTATTTAGGTATTGTGTTTGGTGACTTTTACTTGTGTAGTTGATGACATGATTAAGTTGGATATGTTGCCATATTATAAAGTGAAGGTAAGATAGTTAACCCGCCATTATTATAGATTATATATTAGAACGTCCTTAGATCTATAGTAGCGGGGTGTTGCTATAATTTAAAGGTGCATTAATAACATTTGACTCTAAACAAACCTTCACAAGAAAATTACCTTTCTTCTCTAATTGAGCTTTGAGTTTTCCGTAATCAGCTTTCTTGTGCCCAAAACTCTAACAAAAGTTGCACTTCCCTTTAAAAATTGTATTCTTCTGATTAACGAAAGATATGCCTGCCTATCCACTTCCTTTAGGACTAACAACTTTCTTCTTGAAAATCTTTTAGTCACTTGAGCTATTAGGAGTGAACTTTCTCTTTTGAGAATTGCTATGGTTTATCATCATAGAGATGCTTCTCGCCCTTCCCTTTTTTGTGTCATCCTCTTCCTTGGCTAGAATAACAATTATCTCCTAAATAGTCCATTGCTCTTTCTGAGCATTATAGCTTGATCTGATCGAATCAAATTTAGAAGGAAGAGTTCCCATCACAAACCATACCATGCTCGCCAAGGTCCATATCCATAGCCTTTGCTTATGGTAGCCCATGAGCTTGTCGATGTGAGCTCTAATGTCACTTTCACCATCATAAATGGTGTGATGAAGCATGTTTAAGTATTCATTCTTCTCTTTCTTTGAGAACTTCATGTACTTCTTCTTAATGGTAGCAAGAAAATCCTTAGTATTATAGGCCTCGGGAATACTATTATGAATGGATTCATCCATGTGATACCTTATAGTCATCAAACAACATTAGTTATTCCTACTCCTCATAGGATTTACTCTCCTTCTCAGTAGCATCATCGACAGGTTTTGGTGATGGATCAATTCTTAAGGCCAAGTCCATTCGCATGATAATCAAATTCATCATGAGAGATTCAAACCACTGCTTGTGGGTCATTCCATTTAGCGACAAGATAGCAGACACTCTCGGATTGCTTAAAGCTAAATAAGAACTAAGAGCAATAACTATGATATGCATGTTAAAACTTAATCATGCAAGTCTTGCTCTTTTTCTCAAAATTAATTATATCATTCATGCTAGAGTTCCTTAAATACATATAGAAGTCATTCACAGGTAAGAACAATTTATTACATATTATAACCAAATCATCAATATACAATCAAAAGGATAGAAAAATTGTGCGGTTTATAATATTTCAATAAAATTTCTTCACGTTATTAAGCATCCTACTAAATACCAATTATCGTCAGGATAAGTTATTATCCTTATGAATCTTAACGTTATTTTAGAGGAAAAACACAATTTTTTAAACATATATTACTATTTTAAAAAATTCCTCATCACAAATAGTTTCACATGCTCAATTTTACAATAGATAAAAATAAGCACTCATTGTTGTCAACAAAAAAAAGCATATTTATGTCATAATAAGATGAAAACAAGTAGAATTATCAAATAAAAATTACTAATTAATCTTGTACATAAACACATGGGGAAAATAGAATTAAAAATGGAGAAAAATAAATAGTAAAAAAGGAACTTGCATGAGCATTGTGCAGGAATTTTTTTGAAAATTATTTGCATTTTTAAAAAATTAAAATAAATAAATAAATAATAAAAATATACAGGGTCGAATCCGTGGGTTGACACTATGGGCGTCATCCAACAACTTCCTCTTTCGACCTCGTTGTCGACGATTTTGAAGGCGTTTCGACCTATCAACAACTTCCTCTTCCGATCTCCGTTGTCGACGATTATGAGGGCATTTTATTCCATTTTTCACGCTTTATGGATTTCCCATATCCATTTCAGCCAAAAGTGCTTCAAAATCCAAAAATATCAAGTCCATTTTGACCATAGAAGAAATCACAAAGTTTTTCAAAACACTCACCCAAAAATTGTGATTCTTTGTCTAAAACAAAGATAAAAGGCAACAACAACAAACAAAAATATTTTCTGAGCCTTAACTCATTATTTTGAAGTTAATTACGCCAAAAAATGATTTAAAAAGAAAATGTTTTTGTACAATAGAAAAATTGAGCCCTAAAATCAAATGATCATAGCTCTGATACCAATTGATATTTTTCAAAGATGCATTCATGAATATCACAAAGCCAAGATCCATTTTATTTAGAGCATAAAAACACAAAGAAAATGACATATCTCCAACACTTGGAATATAGTTTTGAACTCTCTCCATTCTTTAGCACAACCTATCAATGAAAATCAAGAGCACTTTGTGCAATAGAGCGCTAATGGTAGAAGACCCAATGAGCTTTTTACATCCACACATACTATATGTATATACACAATCTCACCATATGTTATATCTTATAACATGTTCTACCCTAAGGGGTAGAATAGGTTAATTGTATTATTTTAAGGATGATGAGAACTATAGTTTAATGAGCTAATATATAGTTATTAGGGTACTATCATGTGCCTTAAATGCAATTAGTAAATTATTAATCATCCCATTATGGTTATTAAACATATATTAGGCAATTCAATTAATGGTTATGCATATAGAATTAATGTTGTGATTATATTAGTCCACATATATTTCTAACAAAGGTTTTCTGATAAATCACCATTAAGCTAATGTGAACTATGAGAAGATTGTATGTGACACTTGTCACTCAATTGGATTCAAATTCGATGATGTTGATCTTGATGCTGACAACTGCAATGTTCTTGTCAACATTGAGCAACAAAGTCCTGATATTGCTTAGGGTTTGCACGACCATTTAACCAAAAAACCTAAGAAGATTGGTGCTGGTGACCAGGGACACATGTTATGCCACTGATGAAACCCCGAAACTCATACCATTGAATCTCGTTCTTCCTATCAAGCTTGGTTCACGACTTTTTAAGGTGCAAAAAATGGTACCTGTCTACAGTTGAGGCCTAATGGCAAAACTCAAGCTATTAAGTATTACAATGATAACAAAGTCATAATTCTAGTTCGGCTCCACATTGTCCTCATCTCCACCCAATATGACAAGACCATCATTAATGGTGAAATTGCTGCTAAATTTAAGGAGCATGTGATCAAACTTGTAATTCTTGATAAGTACTTAAGCGATAAGACCATGTTCCATCGTAACCCTTCTGGCCGCTTTGTCATTAGTGATCGTTACGATGATGTTGATCTTACTAGCCACAATATCATCATTGACATTTATAGTGGGTGCTCATGATGGTGATCCCTTTCCTGGCAAGGACTCAACGAAGGTGGATAGGTTGTGAAGAGTTTTGTAGCGAGCAAGCTAGCTAGGAGGTGAATTGTTCAAGTTTATTATGCCATTGATGTTCCTAAGTCTTTGTCTGTGTTCGTAGGCACATATGGTACTGGAAGTATTCTAGACAAGGAGATCCTTAAGATCATGAATGAGAGCTTCGATTTCAATGTTAGACATTTTGTTATAAAGACGGACAACAATTAATTGCACCTTATCGATTTTTCAATAACTTATCAGTTAAGTTACGTAATTTGATCTAGATAAAGATAATAAAATGACTCAATCAATAATCTAGGTTAGTGGGCCAAAACTTAGGAAGAAAATGTACCCTAATCAATGTGGAAAAGACTCTTATAGGGCCTATGATAGGAAATTCTGATATGGAAGCTATATATAGAAGTTAAGTTCTCTTATAGTTGCTTAAATAATTCGTGAACATAAAATTAATCTAGCCCATTCAGAGGTTTATGCTTTAAGAAAACTATAGGTATTGAACACGCCTCAGTGAGTAGATCCCATAAAAGTGTTAGTGGATTTGCACTCATTTAAGCCTCGAAAGCTCCTTTGAATGTTATGGAACTGAAATCAACTATTACCACATTTCTTCATTATTTTTCTTTCATGTTTGATCCAGGATATGTAACTAAGGCTTGTTATGTATTACATATGGTATCAGAGCAGTTATGTGATCGGGTGGTTAAAAACAAAGTTTTTTCAATTTTTCTCCATAAAGATTTCGAAGAATAACAATCCGATTTTCAGTCTTTTCTTATGTATGATTGTTTGAAAGTGAGCTACATGTGGTTAGGATTGAAAAATAGGTTGAAAATGAGATACAATCCTCAAAAAATGACTCAAAACTCACATGAAATCTCCCTCACTATCAGAGGCAGCAGAGACCATTAGTCGCATGTGTTACACGATCCCCACGCGTGCACAGTGCACACAAGGAGGTGATCATCGATCGAGCTAGCATGTGTGCAACATGCACCAAATGGATGGACAACATGTGTGGCATTAAGCATGGTAACCAATCAGCGGGGACATGACAGATGCGTGTGATGCACGTGTCAACTACTTGTCCTAACAAATGACACGCGTGGGTGAGGACCCGTGTGATACATGCGCTCGACTTTCAAGAGTGTCTATGTGAATGGTATATACATCATACAGGCCAACAATGGTTCTGGTGTGTGCAGCATATAAGTTTGACGCATCAAGAGCGTATAAGGTGTGCATGTGCCATCTGGACATGCATACATATGATGTCATCACGACGTCACACTAACATCAATGCTTAGTAAAATGTTGAAGTCAACACAAAAAAACTCAAAAATTTAAAATTTTCGTAATGATGCCTCGAGTTATTTTGGGTCAGCTTGCAGGTCTAAGGAATTCATAAAGTGATTTTTTAATTTTCTAGATTTAATACATTGGTAATTTAACTTTAGAAAAAGGTATAAAGGAATTATAAAGTCATTTTTTAGTAAATTTTCATGCTTCGAACTTGACATAAGGGAGATACTTGAGGTTTTTATGTCTCGTGTGATAGGTTCAACGTTTGGTAACGTGCGATAGGTGCTATAATTGAGATTTCACATCGAAAATCTCAAATTACTGATAATGTCTTCAAAATCGTGATAATTAGACTGTGAATTATGGTTTTGTATTTATTGATGGTACATTATCACATATTGTATGCCCATAAAGAATGTGAAAATAACATTCAAGTGTATCCCTTGTGTTTGTAGACCTTTTAGGTATTGATGACAACAGTGGTCTTTTAGGTCAGTATTTTGAATTGTTCTACTTAAATATTGGAGGATGTCTTATGTTTAGTTATTATGCCCACAGTTGTTGTCCTTATATAAGATTTTGAGATGTGTATAAAAACATTAGATGAAGGAAAGTCATTGCCTAAATGATCTATTCGCCCACAAGTGGTAGTGTCATAAGAGTTGATGGCGTGTACTCTGATCCTTTTTATGTGGAGGTCTGGTTATTTGTATTATGTATTCAGCCTCCAGGTGTTTTATAGTACGTGTAATCAGATTCTTGATAAAGATATTATTTTAGACTTTAAATATCGCTATTATCCTACATTTGCGCTTATCTTTGCATTATCGTTTTTAGATAAGTTTTCTGTTAACAACAACAGTGACTCCATTGAATCTTTAATCAATTTCAATTTTAAGTAGTGGAAGAAGGATGTAGAGTTTTCCTTGGAGATGGCAGATATCAACATAGCCATGCTAATAGATAAACCATCTTTACTCACATCCATCAGCTCAGAAGTTAATAAAGAAACCTTTGCAACTTGAGAGCAGTTAAGCAAGATGTGCTATTTGAATATTAAGAGGTCAATCGAATCATCTACTGACTAGACTATTGAACACTAACATAGCGAAGGAGTTTTAGGATAATGTTTCCTAAAGGTACAAGGTCTCGTCAATGCTAAGATAAGTACATTATGTAAAGAATTATTCTCCATGAGTTATACTAGAGAAGGGGGAGTACAAAACTACATCATTAGGATGGTCCACCTCCACAGCAAGCTAAAGACGTTATAGATTCCAATCCATGATGCAATGATAGTGCACCAAGATCTAAATATGCGTCCGTTAGAGTTTGGTATGATGGTCACTTCTTATATTTCATAGGATGAGACTTGGGATATCATCGCCTTAATTTCCTAATGTGTTGTAGAGGAGGAGAAACTAAAGAATACTCCTCATACAACTTTGTTTGCAATCAAAGGAAAGGGAAAGGCTAAGCCCTAAAAGTTTAAAGGTAAGAAATCCAAAACCTCTCCATTTACAGACCGATTAGTCTAGTATTGCAAAAGGTCCATAAGATTTCAAGAATATGCGATACATCTTTTATAAGAAGGGGCATAAGAAATCCGAATTCTAGAACTATAAAGTCTAGAAAGTCAAACAGGAATTGTCAGGTAACTTCTTAGCTTATATGATTTATGAATCCAATATTGCTATAGCCACATCCAATTCTTGGTGGCTTAGATAATGGAGCATCTAATCATATTGTTTCTATAATGCAGCGGTTGAGATCCAGGAGAAATCTAACTAAAGGGGAGGAGAAACTGATGGTTGATAATAATGAATAAGTTAGTGTTTTGTATGTAGGGGATGTATGCTTAAACCTTGATATAGGGTTTGTACTGGTATTATATGACACATTTTATATACCATCTTTTAGCCGAAATATGATATCTATATCGGAGTTAGACAAAGAAGGTTATCATTTTGTCATTGACACTTAAGTTGTAAATTTATCTTTTAATGCAAAACATATTGGAACTACCTTCTTATCATATATGTTATACAGAATGTGTCTTACCCCTCATGAAATGTATGCTTCTTCATATATTGTTGAATCTTTTACTTGAAAGAAACCTTTGATAAAGAAAACATCATAAATGTTGTGGCATAAACGCTTATGCCACATTTCTAGAGATAAAGTTGAGAGATTGATAAAGGAAGACATTCTTCTAACTCTTGATTTTGATGATTTGAAGACATATGTTGACTGTTATAGAAGAAAGTTGACCAAAATAAAGAAAAAAGGGTCAACTCGAGCATCTGAATTGTTGGATCTCATACATAAGGATATTAATGGACCTTAGACAACTACATTATGCAATTATAGATATTTTGTGTAACTTATTGGTGATTATTCATGTTATGGTTATATGCTCTTGCTTAAGGAAAAGTTTGAAGTTCTTGATGACCTTATATAACTACATTATGCAATTCTAGATATTTTCTGTCATTTATTGATGATTATTCCTATTACAGTTATATGCTCTTGCTTAAGAAAAAGTTTGAAGTTCTTGATAAATTCAAGATCTTTAAGATTTGAAGTTAGGAACCAATTGGAAAAATCCATCAAGATTGTCATATCTGACCATTGAGGAGAGTATTATGGCAAACATGGTATTTTAGGACAAGAAAATGGTTTATTTACTAGATATGTGAAATTGTTAGAATAGTGACTCAGTTCACTATGTCGGGTAGTGAGCAAAATAGAGTGGCCAAACGACGTAACTACACTTTAAAAGACATAATAAGGTCAATGCAGATCAGGACTAACATGCCTGATTACCTTTGAGGTGACGGCATAAAGACAACATCATTATACTGAACAGAGTCCCATGCAAGGCAGTACATAGACGCCTTTTGAGATCTAGAAATAGTGGAAGCCTAGCCTTTCACATATTCGTGTTTAGGGTTGCCCTACAAAGGTAAGCTTGTATAACACTTATGAAAGTAAATTGTACGCTTGTTGCTACTTTGTTGGATATCTCGACTATTCTAAAGACTACAGATTTTATTGTAGAGAAGGGGAGCTAGAA
Organism: Erythroxylum suave; assembly: GCA_027563595.1. NCBI lineage: Eukaryota > Viridiplantae > Streptophyta > Magnoliopsida > Malpighiales > Erythroxylaceae > Erythroxylum > Erythroxylum suave. The sequence goes on along the minus strand of JAOSBN010000178.1, from coordinate 19,741,195 downwards.
TAGTTGAACCACAAATAGCTAAGTTTCTAGAATGTGATGTCTATGAAGAGGTTGGGCTCTCTCACCCTTTAGATGATAACAAGACGAATGCTACATTATTTAATGTCTGCCACTCATAAAATTAGGTCCAGTGGATCAAAGTCTTAGTATTGTACCTGTATAGGAACGGGAACTCATACCTATACAAATAGAGGTTTCGAGGATACAAGAACTAATGCAGTTGCAAAGATCTACTAGAGTGAGAGGACTTACTATCCCATCTAATTACATAGTCTATTTGGGTGAACAAGACTATGATATTAGACATGCTGTAAATCCAGATACTTTTATAGAAGTTATTTCTAGACCCCATGTAGATTTGTGGCGGGATGCAATGAAGGACAATATGTAATCCACGAAGCATAACAAGGTATGAGAGTTAGTTGATTTATCTCAACATTGCAAACCTCGTCAATTGTAAATGGCTATTGAAGACCAAGAAGGATACTCAAGGAAAAGTTAAACAATTTAAGGCTTGATTGGTTGCCAGAGGGTTTACTCAGAGAGAAGAGGTTGACTTTAACGTTACCTTCTCTCCTACATCCTTTAAGGATGCATTCAGAGTGATTATGACAATAGTAACTCATTAAGATATGGAGCTACATCAGATGGATGCTAAAACTGTTTTCCTGAATGGTGACCTTTGTGAAGAGGTCTACATGGAGAAACCTGATTTCAAGATCAAGAAGAGGCTAACAAGGTTTGCAAATTGAGAAAATCAATATACGACTTGAAATAGGCTTCTAAACAATAATACCTAAAGTTTGATGATGTTTTAACCTCTTTCGGCTTTGTGGAGAACAAAGTTGAAAGATGCTTGTACTACAAGATCAGGAGGAGCAAAGTTATCTTATTATTGTTGTATGTGGATGATATATTGCTTGCATTAAATGACTTGACCATGTTGCATAAGGTTAAGCAACTTTTGGCCAAGCATTTTGACATGAAGAATCCTAGTAAAACATCTTTTGTCCTAGGTATTCAGTTTTACCGGAACAGATATCAACACTCTTTAGGCTTCTCATAGAGTGCATACATTGGGCATATGTTACAAAGGTTTAATATGGTTTATTGTAAACAAGTCATAGCACCTATCTCTCATGGTGAGAGATTATCTTTGGCACAACATCCAAAGAATGATATCGAGAGAGAGGCTACGAAGAATGTTCCATCTTTTAGTGTAATTGGTAACTTGATATAGAAGCAAGTGTCCACTAGGTTAGAAATTGCATTTGTTGTTGGAATGTTGGGTAGATATCTGGCTAACCTGAGGATAGACCACTAGAATGCAGTTAAACAAGTGTTACGATTCTTAAAGCGAGATAGACCACTAGAATGCAGTTAAACAAGTGTTACGATTCTTAAAGCGAACCGAGGATTATATGTTGACATACAAAAGGGTCAACAATGTAGACCTCGTGGGGTATACAGATTCCAATTTTGCTATGTGTTTGCTGATAGAAAGTCCACTTTAGATTACATTTTTAAGTTAACAGATGGTGCAGTATCATGAAAGAGTATCAAGCAGACACTAGTGACTTCCTCAAAAATGCATGCAGAGTTTGTAGCATGCTATGGGGGTACTTTATAGGCGATTTGGCTCAGAAACTTCATTTCTGATTTTTTTGTAGTTAATTAAGTGGCTAGACCCATTCAATTGTATTATGATAATCATTCTACTATATTGTTTAGTAACAACAATAAGAATATCACATGGTCTAAGTATTTGGAGGTCAAATACTTGACCATAAAGGAGTTGATACAAAAAGGTGACATTAAGGTGGAGTATTTAAGGACGAAGGAGATGTTAGCAAAGGACTTCACCCACTTGTGTTTGAAAGACATGTATACAATATGAGTGTTTTGAAGTCTTTAAACACTGTTAGTTAGTGATCATTATGTTTTCTCCTTCAATGTTTATACATTTGGATGTATTATGACAGTATGATTATTATTAATAAAGAAGATTATCATTTTATCCTCAGTAATATTTGTTATTATACATTGTCCTAATTCATGTAAAAGTCTTAAGATCTGTATTGATCTTAGGCGTTTTAAAGGACATTTGACATATATACAGATTGACCTAAAGCCTATGTCATTAGGACACATACAGTTTAATAAATGGATTTTGATATGACATAGGAGGATATAAGTGTTTAATCATATAAAGGTTTTCTGTAATGTATTTTAGCTTTCGGTGAGAGAAAAACAAGATTTTTATGGTGAAGTTTCACATATGCATTTTAGCATAAAGTTTAAAGAAATCGAGACCTACAAACAAAAATATGATACATATCAAATCATACATGTATCATCTGAGTTTGTCAAATTCCTTTGCTCATTCATGTTAGTGAGGTATTATATATGTGTGATTATATTGGATCTATATCACACATGAATATAATCAAACATGACACATGCATTTGATATTTTTCGGTATCGAATGCCTTACGGGACAAAATGATAAATTTTCATTATCTTTATATCAACTAATTTTTAAACCTGGTCAACCAATACGGTAACGTAATTTAATTATTTTGAACTGGTTTTAAACTTGAGTTAATACTGCAATTGATTATTGTCCAAGAGGGAGAGTGTTAGATATTTTCATATAAAGATAGACAACATTTAATTGCATTTTATCGGTTTTTCAATAACTTATTGGTTTAGCAGTATAATTTGATCCGGATAAAGATAATTAAGTGACTCAATAATGATGTAGCTTAATGGGCTGAAGTCTAGGAAGAAAATGAACCCTAATCAGTATAGTCCGGATCCATATCGAACTTGTGATAGGAAAGCTCGATGTGGAAATATTATATAGAGATTAAGGTCTCCTGTAGTTGCTTAAGTAATTCGTGAACGTAAAGTTACTCATACTCATTCAGAGGTTCACATGTTAAGAAAACTACACAAAAATGTTAACCATGCCCCGGTGAGTAGATCCTGTGAAAGTGTTGGTAGATTTGCGTTCGTTTCGGTCTTGAAAAGCTCCTTTGAACATTAATAGAATCGTTGTCAAGTATTTCTGTATTTTTTTGTTATTTCTCTTTCACGTTCGATCCAAGGTACATAATTAAGGCTCCTATTATATGTAACATTTAGGCCTCGGATGATTACCATCAACCTTGATCTCAAGAGAGGTTGCAATGGCCGATTCCTGAAGACTGCTGCGTAAAGGAACCTCGGCAGTGATGACCTACACTTCACTTGGGAGGTGGCGAAACCCCTCCAGTGGGACTGGGTTCAAGCTTTTAGTAAATGTTCCATCACCTGCCATCAAATACGAAGCAAGCTTGTCTTATCTTATGGATTTTAGAGGCAAGTTCTGTCCTCCATTTGTTTTCAAGTTCACATGTTTTTCAAAAGCTGTAAGAATTATTTGTTATCAGGGACGAACGGATGAGGAAGACGATTTATGCGATAGTGTCAACAACTCTCCGTATTCATTAAAGAATCAATTAGTTTTTTCAATTAAGTGCCTGCTTCCTTTAACACGTAGAATTATAGTTAAGATTTGTACCTACACTCACATTCATGTCAATGTCATGTTTGAGAAGCCCAACGTGTCATGTTTCAGAAGCCCAGAACTTAGAAATAGAATTTTAAGTTAGGAAGAGGGAAAGTGGGCATCATGTGGAAACAGAAAAATTAACAAAGGATATTCTCATAAAGCATTCTCTCTTGGTAGTGGGCCTCTTCTGTTACTAAATATCACAGGTTCATTATGGATTGGCCCGGCAGTTAGAAAGACAAAATTTATTTATGCTTCCATTATTAGAGACAACAAAAATTGTTCATTGATATACCTAAAACTATTCTTCCTACAATAATACCATTAATCACCATATACATTCTAAATCATACACTGCATCAGGACTTCTACATCCTCCTTTTTCTTCCAATTCAATTGTATTGGACCACCAACAACAAAGAATGCAAAGCAAAGTAGTACACATATCTACCTTTTTAGCTGGATCCATACTTGAGCAATTCCCACCTGAAAGGCCTGAACACGTAAAGTACTTCAGGAGAGCTCTTGAAGAGCAAAGCCACGCATACGCATACAGCAGCAATGGCCACCATTGAAAGCATTGCCGGCCTGTAAACCAGTGAAGTTCTGCCTACTCCAATTCCCAACCTCTGTTCGCATACCTTGCACTGTGTCTCTGTTGCTTTCACTTCAACTTTCTCAAGCTGCAGGTTTCCTACTTTCTTCAATGTCTCCATTCCACCTTTTTGTTTACTGTTGAAATCTGAAAGGTTGCTAGGGATATCGAGCACCACATGCACACTATCTGATTTCTTTTTAATCTTCCTCTGTACTAGATGAATGTACGAGTAGTGGCCCAGCAGGCATGCATAGTCATTAGGCGTCAAACCTGTATTGTCACGAGCCTGTTTCCATGCTTTGATTCCCAGCTGGTAGCACAAACAACAAAATGAGTTCAATAACAAGATGCAAACACAAGCAAAAATCGCATTGCATTAAATTTCATAACAGAATGACATCTCAGGATTCAGGATAAGAAAAGCAAAGCTCATAAGAAGAGAAGGGTTGGAGATTCTAAGGCCACCGATCTGAATCATCCTAGATCAAGCACGATGTGATTGCCAGGGAAATAGAGTATAACAAGATGATTCCTGAAGCAACTAAGGAAAAGAAGTTGATTATAGCAAAAGACCGTGCAGGCATTTCTAGTATCCATTTGGTAACTTTCTACTCGTGCAAATTGCACAAGATCGCCCATACAGGCAAACATTATTTTTGAAAAGAACATAAAGATAGAAGGAGATACCAATTCAGGATCATCTGTTAATGCATCCAACACATTCTCAGAGCCAAACATATTAGCTGCCACATGAAGAGGAGTCAAACCAGCTGGACCAACAGCATCAGGTTTAAATATGACATTCATATGGTCAACATCATCCTGTTGATTTTGACTATGTCCTGTTCTCTCTGGAATATATTGTAGCAGTAGGTCCACCATAGGTCTGCATTTTCTTCGCACAGCTCTGTGCAGCAAACCCATATCTAATAATGCAAGCTCAACTGAAAAATGTTCTCCCGCATCCACAATCCCATCAAACAGAATAACCAGGAGTTTCTTTACGACAGCACACCAATCATGGTCAATGGAGAAATTCATGACCCACTTGAACCGTCTTAAAGAGAAGAGATCTAGATTGGGATCCAGGTTACCCAGCCTAAACTTTGAGTGACTTCTATGTAGAAGCCAACCCATCTCATGTAGAAAGTCCAGTGCTTGATTTCTGGCTTCCATGCACATCTCATCAGCAGTCTCAGTCACCTCAATTGTATCCTCCAGTACACGGATCTCAGAACAGACTTCTTGCTCTGCAACAATAAATGGGAAGAAGCAGCTGCTGAGACCATGGTCTTCAACCTGACAGGGGTTAATAACACAAGAAATCCTCAGAACAGACATAAAAACAATAAACGCAAGCATGCAGAAAACAAAACCAATGAGCAGCCAATCTCTTCAAAGGTGAGTATGCAGAAAACAGAACAGATGATAATCAATCTCTTATCAAGTAGACGTTTGTTTTATTCAGAAGTTTCTGTCATAAGTTGACAAGTATGCCATCATTGTGGATTTCAATACTGAAGCATACCAAAGTAACAATGTCATCTGCTGAACGAATTACATTCAAAACATATTCATTTTATAACCAAACAAACTTGCACCAAAGCACAGACATTGAAGGAATCTTGCTGGTGGTAGTTGAGAAGGGACCAACAGCACTCTCACATTATTGTCGCTGAACATGAGATCTGCCTCCCTTCAAAGTGAGAGCACAGCCAGATCACAATTAAAGGCCAATCAATCAAGGAATGGGTTCTCAATCCTTCACGTCAAAGCAAACAATTCAAAGTAAACAAGACTCCAAACTTCTGGACTGGCACAATTAACCCACAAAGTTCTGCAGCCTTAGAGCTGCTATAAAATGTTTGGTCAAATGCAAAGCTTATACTCATCGGCCTTTAGCCTTCGAAATTTCAGTTTGTTTCGCAAAGGGGGAGCACAAGTATTCAAATAAGGATTGAAACTCAAAAGAATTGAGTATGATATACTGCATGGTGAACATGAAGTAATCTTATACCATGTCACAAGGTTGATAAATTAATAGAACCATCAAGTTTTGTTGCACATTCAACGAAAACAATAAAAGCTTCATATGGACAAGAATAGATGATAGCACCTCAATGAAGCCTCTTCCAACAAAATTTGGTACAGAGCAAGAAAAGCTCAAGCACTGGAGCTTGTCATGATAATTTATCACATCAGCATCATCCATCAAGTCATAACAACTTTGTTGGACCAGATAGTTTCCTTCTAAAGCACAGAGTAACCTGGAATCAAAAGGTTTTATAACCTCGTTGCACCTAAGAAACATATTATAGGAGACCAGGGGCCATTTCCTTTCCCAACTTTGACCGTTGAATAATCAGCTATTGAAACATTTATGGACAAATTATTGAAGTGTATAGAGAAGATGAATTTACCTTGTGGTAGGCTGGAAAATGTTAAAGCCCTTGGCTACAAACTGTGTTTTCTCAGACCAAGACACTGCAATAGGTTTGATGCTTGAGATTCTGCAGTTTGCATGGCTTTTCAGAGGCAAAGGTGAGTTTAAAACCACTTGACCTGCAGCAGAAATAGAACATAATGAAAAGATACTTCTCTTGCATCTCAAAGCACAATGCAGGATCATACACTCTTTGGTCCTAGTTTATACTTTCATCAGGAGAGAACGCTACTGGAGATATAACAAGGGAATGATTGTTGCAAGAATTCCACCACTACTCTATCCATTTCATAATGATACAAACGAAAGGCACACATGTGCACGTGAAGGATCAGAGGTAGTACACACCATTATAAATGAAGGATACACAATTCTGCACCCTGGCATATATCCATCCAGTTCTCCAAAAAGACTCATGTGACTCATCCAGAAGCTTACTCAGACTGGCACCGAGATCAAGGCAGATCTGCAGCTCTCAGCAATCAATAAAAATTTAGTACTCTTTCCCTCAATATGAGGCTTAACTAGTAACATGTTTGGTATCAGCATGGCAAATACCTCCTCCCATTGGTGTTTTCGCAGGCGAAGATATATCGTTAATATGATACAGCCAGGCCTTATATAGCTCTCAATATCAGAGGGACTGTGGGACAACCAGTCAAGGATCTGGTGACGTGCCACAATTCACAGAGTTAAATGTTTATCAAGAATACTGGCAAAAAAGACAGATTTTAAACCGTAAGAGTGGTTGACACCATACTTGTTTTCGAAGAGCTATAGGAAATTCACTTGGATCTTTCCCGAAGAGTTTTAAAACAATTCGGTCAGTGCGACTCTGGAAATTGAGAAGAAAATATGAATCAAGCATTATCATCCCTAAAGGTAATGAATCAGCTTCAGTGGATAATAACTCCGACCATACAAGGACTACCTGCAGAACCTTTTGAAGGTGAAGACTTGAAAAAACAAAAATATTATACCTGAGCTTTGCCACTGGAGCTAGATGGTGACAGACCATAAGTTGAATCTGTGTTCCCACTCATCTGTTCTGGGTTCTTCTTGTGAGAGTTTGACTGATCCCACAAAGGGCAACTTATAGAGCCTGTCCCTGGACGCAAAGGAACAGGAAACTTGTCTAGGTACTCTACATCATGTGACTCATCATAAACGTTATTCAAGTCAAGGTTATTCATAATGATCTTCTCAACCATAGCCTCTGGTTCATTAACTTTGGCTGTACTCCCTGAAGGAAGTAAAACTGTGGAGCTGGAACCCAGTAGGGTTTGTGAAGTCCCACCCTGAGCATCACAAGCAAACATTCTTTTCTGTGCGAAATCAGCTGCTGGTAAAGTCCCATATTGGTCCAATGACTTCAAAATGTTCCGAGAGCTAGTGCAATCATCTTTCTTAGAAGCAAAACCGACAGTGTTAATACATTCCGGGCCATTTATAGCCACATCTCGCACTTTCTCAACAGTCCCACCATTTGTCACAGTACTTACCAGACCTTGAGATTCCTGTAGCAACCCTGACATGGACCTCCCATTACTTGCACCATCAAGGTTGGCAAGGTTCCTTAAAAGATGGGAAAGCAGATCCTGATCCCTTGTTTGATCAGAGCTATTTGCTGAAATTCATAGTAAGTCATAGTCATGGGAGTCAGACGTGTTTTCAGAGCTATGCAGGAAGAAAAGACAGAAGGACAGACAGATATATTGAAACCAGTATGAAGTAACTTTGTCTGTTATTGATCATAAAATATTCTCAATGACAGAAACAAAGGAGTAATCTGACAATTGAAGTCTTTGACAATTATGCTTGATTGGAAAAAGCAAAATAACTTTTATCAACAAATTCATATAACTAAAAAAATAATAATCAATTCCACAAAAGGAAAGACATACTATTGAGAAAATGTAAAATTTACCTTGCAAGACTAACACTAATCAAGGCATGACTAAAACTCTTATTTACTATGTTGCTCGGTTGCAACAAATTAGTGACTGTTTCCAGCTACTGCAGAAAACTAAAGAAACCATCTCCTAACAACTCTTGATAGCATCGGTTCGATCACTAAGAAAGAAAAGGAAAGAATATATTAAAGCATCTAGTTCTTGGAACATCTGCCGAGCTGGATAAATAGTGGCTTAGCCTCCTGGTGAAACAAAAAAGAAGAAACAGCTCATACATACTTACCATGCAAATTGGAGAGAATCCTTATTAGACTAAGTAATAGATAGCTACTACCCCTTTCATCATTCAAGGAGCCTCCATTAACAACAGTTTCAGGATGTGTCTTCCTCCTCCGCTTGTTATGGCCTGCCAAACGCCTACGACAGCTTCTCTTCCCTTCATCAAATTCTTGAAGTACATGAAACCTGTCATAAGAACAACCAAGTTGCACCGAGGGAAAAATTAATCTTTTCATACATTTCTTTAGTCCAAAACTGAACGTTTTTTACAGCTTTACAGGGACAACAGAAAGATCGTTACAACCAACTTCATGCTATCAGATTCTGTCCATACAATGATCCACCTCAAAGTTCAAAATGAATTTATTCCCAACTGACCTGCTACATTGTTGGCAAAATCTCTGCATAACGTTTCCCACCAATGCTTTGCTAGCCTTAGAGTGCATATCACAAACTTTATGTCGCCTATGATAATCCTTGGCATTGCTAAGATCAGCTCTACAATCCACCACCTGACAAATAGCACGATTTGAAGCAGTTGCAGTGATCTTTGGTTTTTTTCCACTCTTCGCACCGTCATCCATAATAGGGTAGAGTTGAGCACCAAGCTTCAAGTTAAGGGACCCAGCCTCATCTTTCTCATGTTCCACAACTACAGTCCTTCTCCTCTTCTCAAGTCCCCTCTTTCCTTTCTCCAGGTTGAGACAGCCATCATGATCAGAAGAAGATGAGCTCTTGGATAAACCTGCATTTGCAGGAATTTCAGGCTCATCGTGGAACAACTGCTTGCTTCTACAATCTGATGGTACAGGATTCAATGGACTAGCTGTGAAAAGATCGCCATCCCACCTCCAGTCATTCAAATCCCATTCTAGATTCTTTTTCTCAACTTCCTTCAAATCTGAAACTACCGGACAACAGACATTGCCGCACTTTCCTCTAATTTTGGCTTCCATTTATTACCATAAATATTCAGCCTTAGAAGATGAGAGCAACAAAGATCCAAGTGAAACAAATAAAGGAACAAAATTGACAAGAACCACACCAAATAGCTGAAGTGGAATTTCCGATTTCCTAATGGATCAGCACGCCAACTAACATCCAATGGAAATGATTTTCAGTAAATATAGTCCTACTTATTCTCTGTGTGCCCCCACAAATCTAAAAACACCAAACCAGCACATCCATGGAGCCAAAGCAGTGCTGCCCACATGCTCGAAGCCCCTAAATTACCTTCTTATGGCCCCCAAAATAAAAGCTCCGTTCCCATTAAGTTCGGAACAACACTAAACCAATTAAACAAGAACACAACATTTCAACTCAGCAACTACATTAAAAATAAATCAGTTTTAAAAAACTCAAATAAGAGCAGAGAAGAACTTCCTTAGAGCGGTGAATTGCAGGATTCCAACTTCCAGATCGATTTCCAAGGAAGAGAGAGAGGGAGAGAATATAGGGGGGGAAACTAGAAAGCAAAGGAAAAGCAGTGGAAAATTAGGAAAAAGTAAGGAAAGAGAAAGGTATCGTTAAGATATAAAAGCCGTTTCAGTGTGAGAGTACACTTTTTGCTTATCTTAAGATGCCCCCAAGGCCAAGGCCCACAAACCTCGTCTTACACTCTCCCTGTAACTGTAATGATATTTCCGAATTTTAATACTAATTAGCAATTGTTGGCGTTGTTCGTTTTAATCTCTCTCAACACAAGACATCATCTTTTTCCTAATTCTCTTTTGTCTCCTTCGGGGGGTTATTGGTTCCATTTCATCCAGAACCAATGTACGGCTTAACAACTGTTCCTCAATGGGGTTGGGTAAATTTACAGTTCAGCATTTGGAGCATTTATGCATTTGCACTCTCGCCGAGCACGCGAGTTGCGGAAACCAACTCCTCTCTTCACTCTCACTGCCATTTTCTCCAAATGGGTAGTAGCAAAGCAACTTGAGTATCATCAGACAAGAATCTAGACAAAGAGACTGAGACCATTCAGTTGAATGGACCCTCCACTCTTCTGACGTCTCGATTCTTTTCCCTTTTTGGTAAAATTAAAAATAAAGAACACACATTAATTTCTCATCATTTTAGCTCGTTCACAAACAGCCAGATGCAAATAGTTTCTTCTCGCAGCTCCCAACTCATGGTCGCGAAGAATGGGAAGAGAACTTGTGTCTTTATCTTCCAGACGACTTCCACTGTCTTGCATATCTTTCTTTCAGAATGCTGAAACGCCAAATTTCTGCAGCGTATTTATCTTGGCTTCGTAGATAGAGCCCAGAGTTTTCCTTGTTATCCCAATATTAATATCGCATGGCAATTCGCTTGATCGTGTTAAGAACATAACGTGCTAACGTTACTGTCGAGAAAAGAACAAAAGATAGTGGATTGCCTTTTCATATGGCGATCAGTGCATCACATTCACATCCATTTAATGTGATAGCAACAAAGAACAGTTGGGTGTGTGTACGTAAGAGCAACAAGGGAAATGCTTATACAGCTGCAATCTTTTTGAAATAGAATTCCTTATCCCATCCTATATTCCTATAGAAGATGAAAAGTATACCTTACCTTAGGCCTTTTGCCGCGTGTGTGCATGGGTTTAAGTTAAAGCCATTCAATCCTCTTTTAACTCCTTTTCGCCCATAACCGTGACCTTGGTCGTCGTAGATTGTCAAGGTAAGTCATTTGAACCCTTTTAGTTCAGGTAGCAGACGTCAAACACTGATTAACTCAACTCAATTTTAAATTTTTGTCTTATTATTTTCAATTATTAAAAAATAATTTCAATCCTTAGAGAATTACATTTATCAAAGCATGCCTTAGTAGAATTTAAAACAAGAATTTCTTCTAATATTTATTAATTGAGTTGGAGAGAGATATTGAATGCTTAAAAGATGCAGGAATTATTAATTGTAATGATACCATTTAAGAAAGAAAAATTTAGTAAAACATTTTGTTAATTAAATTTGTTTTATGAATAGCAAAAATAGCAAGTCTGACCACTTGGCTTAGCTAAAATTTAGACTAAATTTGAACTTTCTAAAAAATTATGGCCTTGTTAGGTTGAGAGGTTAGTAATAGAAATGAATGAAACGTAACACATTTCTATCATCTAGTTGAGAATTTCATAATAGAATAGAATGGGACGGAATAAGATGGAAGCAAAGGGTTTCATATTACGTTCCATTCCATCCTAAACAGTGAAAATAAAAAACCTCCGATTCGAAGGGTTTATGATGGAACGTAAACTAATAAATACATACTACCTGATATACCTTTAATAATTTTTCTTAGTACCAATTATTTCCTCTAACCCTAATAATTGTATATAATTAATAATAATTTTATATTATCTCTCCTTAACCCAATAATAATTTTTTTATATTATTAATAAAATTGCATATAATTAATAATAAAATAAAATTTTTAATAAAATTTTTATTAATGAAAAATAGAAAATATATAAAATTATTCCTTAATTGTTTGTAAATATTTCTATATAAATAAAAATATAAATAAATAATTTTTAAATATAAATCACATATAATAGAATAAAATTTATTAA
>JAOSBN010000178.1:19708148-19718181 GCA_027563595.1 Erythroxylum suave | reverse complement strand
TGATTATTTCATTAACATTCTCACCATTCAAACTTGCCTTTCTATCTCTTCGCCTATTTCTAATCAAATCTTTTGAGCTAATGATGACAAAACTTGACTGAAAAAAAAACAGCAAAAAGAAAAATAATAAAGGTAAACATGAACCACCAACATTATTACACACCACCCCTGCAAGGGTATATATAATATGGAGCTAAAGGTGAATGAACCTACGAACGACCCCCGCTTATGATGAGGCTTGCACGCTATCATCTTTTCTACAGCTCTATTAGCAGACAACTTACAGAGAAGTATGCCTCTACATTGCCTCCTCGCTGCTCTCCAACCCAAGTTTCAGGCAAGCCACAAGGCTCTGGATGCTTGACGGAATCTATAAGATACTCTCGCGTATATAATGACCGCAATTCCTATGCCCCCTGCGTCCTTCTATCATCTGGATTGTCACTCCTATCAGTGTCAGAATTGTCCCTATTAGACTCGGCCTGTTCCACTACTGTTCGGATCCTGCGCCGTCTTCGATCCTGAAATTTACATCCAGTGCTGTATTTAATTCTCATTTTCTATAAATCTCATTGAATTATTAGAATGGAAAATGCATCCCCATTTAGTAAGAAATTGCAAAGATGGATGTTGCTTTCAAATGTCCACTTGAAGCCAGAGAACAATGTCAAGTCATGTTGAACTCTATTTAAAGTTCACCAGGAATTTTCAGAATCAAACCTCTCTTGGGACAGGATATTCTTCCGATTCAAGCATTCGAACTACTTGACTCATCTTTGGTCTTTTTTCAGCTTCTGGATCGACACACCTTAAAGCAGTTAGAAGAGTTCGCTTGAGGGCACTAGTTGACGGTCTGGTCTCAATCATTGGGTCTACCACCTCTTCTGCACACCTTTTTGCGACCATCATCTTCAACCATTCCACTAGATTGATCTGAAAGAACCCAACCAAAGAGATTAAACAATTGAATTGGATTATGCTCTATTGCAATAACCACAGGATTCACTCAAGAAAGAGAACTAGATTCCCAAAACGCAAAATATAAAAAGCGGCTAGCCTCAAGTGAATAAAGGTTCTAAAATCAATGCTAAAAGGAATGTTGGACCATTGGAGGCACTAAATTCAATGCTAAAACACAAAATGGCTACTCAAGCTACTTTTTAAAATGTCAAAATCAAAACCAAAAATTGCTGGCAAACAGAAAGGGTTAAAACATGAGGGCTCTGTGGAAATTCATCACTTGCTTGAAATGAAAAGGGTTTAATTGATACCTCGTTCTCAGGGCGACCATAATCCACTGGATCTCTTCCAGTAATTGCTTCCAGAAGCACAACTCCAAAGCTGTAAACATCACTCTTCTCATTCAGAAGGCCAGAATTGGCATATTCTGGAGCAACATAACTGCAAAATCACTCAAGTAAATCAACATTAGTTTCAAAGGCCAACAGAAAGAGAAAGAAAGGGAAAAGATGCTAATTAAGTTGTAAGAAATTGACTGTTAGAGAAGTGCTCACCCAAAGGTACCCATAACTCTTGTTGTGATATGACTTTTCCCAGCACCAAGCAATTTGGCCAAACCAAAATCAGATATTTTGGCATCAAAATTATCATCAATTAAAATGTTGCTAGATTTTATGTCTCGATGCACTACTTTTGGTTCAATGGCCTCATGCAAATAAGCCAACCTGCAAGACAAAATCATGAATGTGAACCCACATAATCAAGGATTATGAGCTCTTGTGAAATACTATGGGGGTTGGATGGATTAACTTACGCCTTAGCGGTGCCAAGCAGAATTTTCATACGAGCCTCCCAAGTAAGATATCCATGCTGACGCATACCACCATGGAGCCACTGCTCTAAATTGCCATTATTGACATACTCGTATACCAGCAACCTAAAAGATAATGCAGGAAAGAAAGCAACAGTTGGTGAATGGAAAACATACAATTTTGTCCACATTTAGTCGCTAAATGTTCTAACCATTTGATGCACAGGGTATTAACTGCTTACTATAGTAATCTTGGTGTCTTATCCAAGTACATGATTCATTGGAAGATGCATAAGAAAGTCTGTTTCTTTGACAATGGGAATTTTGATGTTCTTATGACTGACGATAGTATGAGGCGTATCGCTTGAGGAAGTAACGATGCGACAAAGCAACACAACATGTTTTGTGATATTAAGTCTGTTCTATGGAAAAAAGAAAAAAGAAAAACTCACTCAAAAGATAATCTGCTTTAGGGAAAGAAAATCACAAAGTACCTCTGTGTTCCTTCCATACAATAGCCCAAAAGTCGAACTAGGTTTTTGTGCCTCACATGACCTATAGCCTCTACTTCAACTCTGAAATCCTTATCAGCTTGTCCTCTGTAAGTAAATGATTTACAGAGAATGAAATTCATTAATCCATAGATACTATAGATACTTTGCAGACGGGAAACAAACCAGTAAGCTGCTTACGGATTGTTGAGAAGCTTCTTAATAGCCACCGGAGTTCCATTAATCAGGCCTCGATAAACAATTCCATATCCACCATCACCTATTATATTATCCTTGGAAAACCGATCAGTTGCAACTTGCAGATCTCTAAGTGTAAACCAGTGACCCCAGCCCAAGTGCGAGAATTGGGGTAGAGCAGAGAGAGGTGGTGAAGGTGCAGACAAATTATGTGAAGAAGGCTTGTAGAAAGAAGGTCTCCCCGTGGGTCCTTCTTCTCCCAATTGAGACCCCTCTTTTTCTAAGTGATTAAAGGAGCCGGTGTCTTCTCCAGTTTCTGATTGAATCAATACTTTCTCGGACTCTTTGTCGCTTAACCTATCATTGAGGCTGACGAAGCTACCCTCGTCCATTACAATCTCCTTGATTTCCTCAGAAACTTTAGGTACTCTGCTCATAGGAAGCAAGCTAGTAGAGCTTCTCGATCTTTTTCTGAAACTGAACCATAGTGAAACCACGAGGACAGCTACACAAACGACTCCCAGGCAAACAACGATTATTACCCACAACTGTATACCAATGTACTCTCCAGTCAAGGTATTCTTAAGATCAGATGCCATTTTTATTTTCTGCACAAGAAAAAAAGAAGCAAAACAAAAGTCTTTTCAAATCACATAACTAAATGAGATCCGACTAAGTCCAAGATTTCAACGAAGTCATATGAATGCAAACTTCACATGGAATCCAACAGGTTTCAACGAGAACCAGAACACCATGTTTATTTACAATTGCAAACTGACGGGATCGCATGGATCAGAAGCATAGAACTTTAAGCTACTAATATAAAACATAACCAAACGTTACTGTTCATCAACGCAGAAATGAAAAGGAACAGAAGAAGAAGAGGAAGCAGAAAAAGGAAAAGAAAAGAAAAAAGCGGCTTGAAGGTTCATGGATGACAGTTGTATCAGCAATCAAAGAAAGGGTAGACAAAAACATTAAAGCTGAATAAATCACAAACCTGATCTCAAAAAGGATTCACTTGTAAATAATGTAACACTCCCGCATTGTTAAAGAATCTATCAATCTATTTCCTTTGTGGGATTTCTGAAGAATTTGGGTTAATGGATAAGGAGATGAGTAGTTGTCAGAGGTGGGTGATTTAGTGAGGAGGAACTGGAAGGGCATGCTTCACATTATTAGATAGAACATAATATATCTGGTGAACCAAACCAAGCCTCCTTTCTTTGCAGCTTCTTTTCTGCCGGAATTTTATTTTAAGTTGCAAGGACAGTAATAATTACAAAATAGCGTGATTGAAGAAGATCTTGGGGTAAGCATACAAAATTATTGAAAGAAAGGTTTTCAAAGTCAGAGGTGAACAGATCCCAAAACCAATGGGATTTCCCCATTCTGGTCCTTTTTTCTCCAGTCCATTGTCAACACAAGCTTAACTTAAAACTTCTCCTTTTCCAAATCCCTCGTCTTGTATTGAGTCCACACCGTCGTATTTAAGATGTTAATACAGTGTCCATACTGTAGAAAGTTGTCAAGTCTTCGCTCACATAAAAGAAGCGTGAAGCTTTGCTTTGTTGTTTTGTTTTGGGGATTTGATTAAATAAAACTCATATTCCCAAAGAATAAACAGAGAAAGGGGCTGAATGGAATTGACTTTTGCAATGTTTTATGAAATGGGTCCATTCTCCATTGTCTTGTCGGCTCAACCAGAGCTCTGCTTGTCAGATTGCTTCCCTTATCAAATACAAGAGTCAGTCGGAGACATAACGCATGGGTTAGTAAGAATTCCTGGACAATTCATAAATTTAAATTAGTGTACGAGCAAGTAAATTAATATACATATGTATGTGTGTGTTGTGTGAAGATTTAAAGAAAAAGAAAAGAAGAATCCCTCGCCAAATTTTCCTTTCGCCGTCTTTGCTTTGAAGATAATCAAACCATAGTTGATGGCATGGTGCTTTCCAATTATTTAAATCCAAGAGCTTGTTCCACACTACACATTATTCTCACATTTTTTGGAACCAAAAAAACAATCAGAATTAGAACATACAAACACACACATATATCTGTATGCCATGTGTGTTACTGGGGAGGCCCCATCAAAGGCAAGAGTTCTGTGCTTGGAAAGGAAACACGAGAGACTTCCAAGTCAATAGCTTGTTTTAAACACTACCTTAATTAAAGTGTACATATAATTACGTTATTAAAAGAAAAAGTTAGTCTCAAATTAGAGATTGATCCCTAAGCAACCTGTTCAAGGCAAAAGAATTCGATGAGCTCAAGAAATTCACGAAAGAAGAAAAAGATAAAACATAAATTTGATTTTAATTTCAACAAAGCAAAGGAAAAGACAAAGTTTTTGGGACAAAAACGTAAATTTGATGACGATTGAAATTATATTAAAAAAGTTTTCTATTTTAAGTTTTTATCATAATTTGATTTTATTATAAGTAATTATTAATTATTTAGTACTAATTATTAATAAAAATTATATTCAAAATAATTTAAATGTTTACTTTACTTTGTTTTATTACCAATTATTAATAAAAATTATAATCAAAATAATTTAAATGTTTAGTTTACTTTGTTTTATTTTACTAGGTTGTTGTTGTAGTAGTTTACTTTGTTTTACAATTATAGTTATATAAAATTTAAAATTATTTAAAAATAAAAAACTAAACATAATATTATAAATTAAAGCTTACTTGAAGTGTATATACTAATATTGTTCAATTACCAATAGTTGAATGTAATAGCTCTATTTCTGTATATTATATGTTACCTTTTGGCACCCAAACTTTGTAACTCGCATGGTTATAATTACATTCAATCGTAAAAATAAATTGGATAGCTAAAATGTAACCCCAATTGTTCGAAATAGAGAAAATTACAAATATTCAAAAAGAGAAGATTAGGGGAATTGGAAGAGGGACTACTAAAAGGTGTTCATTTGATTGCTCTGTTTTATAAGTACGAAAGCATTCACACCAAAGATATGGGTATTATATCATAACAACTAGAAAAAAAGGTACGATATCGTGTTGTCTCATACTAGGATTTGGTATCGATTGGTATCAAAATATCAGTCGATTAATAGACTAAATTGTAAATTTTAATCTTATAAACTCACAATATTCTGCAAGCATACGGTTCGTAGCGTAATATTAAAGGTGTCGATCCCGCGAGAAAGAGGATTAGATATAATCTAATCTAAAAACTCTAAGGCTAAAAGGATATGAAACTGAAAATAAACAATGCAATTGAAATTAATCACGAGAATTGAATTCAACCAATTAAATGAGAAGTTAAACTCGAAGGTATTAACAAATGAGCAACAAGCAAGCACAATAGAAATTAATCAAAGAATTTACCAAGTTATGAGAAAGGGAATTTTACCTATCATTAATGATAACGTAGTTGATTATGTGTTAATGGGGTGTCAGTTCTAGATGATCCTAGGGCCGATTACTTTCTTTCGAGTTATATGGATTATGAAATTTGTAATCTCTCAATTAATAAAAGACTCACAACCTTAATTAGATCTTAAGTGTTCTAATAACCTATCGGGTCTCACATGAGATCTCTCTTTACACAATTACCGATATGAATAGTTACGAGTTCTATTAAATTACCTAACTCTCATTAATCCAATCCAATCGTTTTTTATCTCATTCATCCTCTCAGTTTATTACTGAATTATACAAAAAACACAATAAATCATAATACCTAATTTAATTAACACAAAATAAACTTAGATAATATTAAATCAAAATAAAATCCTAAAGAAGAGTTGGAACATCATCATCATTCTACCATCTATCATCATACAATTCATCCTAACTTGATATATGAATAAAATTGAAACGAAAAGGAAATAGAAACTTAGAATGGATGATCTAGGAAGGCAATAACATCTAAAAACCACCTGATCTAGGAAGCACGTCGAGACCACTTCTTCTTCCTCTTCCTCTTCTCTTTCTTTCTTTTGGGTTTCCAAATATGGATGAATGAAGACTCCCTTTTCTGCTCATATTTTGTTCTTCTTATAGGGTTTTCTATTTAGGGTAATCTAGGGTCTCTTTCGAGGTCTGAAAAGACCGAAAAGCCCCTCGAAAACTTGAGTCTGGAAGCATCCCTATGTCTGTCCCAACATTGACCACATTCGTGGCTTATATGACATGATCGTGGCCCTTGAGTAAGCTCTTTCTCACGATAATGGCATGCAGGCCATGATCGTGGGCCAATCCTGGTGCTTCTGTTACGATCGTAGCCTACCACAATCATGGGCTTGTGTTATGGCCCAAGTTTCTTCCGAAGCTCCTTCATTCTTCGATATTGACCTAAAATGCTAACAAACACATCAAGGTACCTCAAAAACCTAATATTTAAGCTCAAAAGCTTGTACTAACAAAGAAACACTTAAAACACAAATAATTAATTAACAAACACAATTCTAACCTAAAAATATACTAAACGATCGAATTAATGACTAAAAACATATTAAACTATACCTTAAAACACGAAGCAATTTACACTTATCAACATCCCCACACTTAAATGTTTGCTTGTCCTCAAGCAATCAAAATAATAAACAACACAAAAGCACAAAGCACAAAGCATGCAATGTAATAATGAGGCAATGAATTCAAATTCACGAAATAAATTTAACTCTAAACACAATTATTCAAGTTGTTCCAAATTATTAACATGCAAAACCTACGTCTAGGAACTCTAGACTAATATACATATTAATCAAAACTTAAATGTTAAGTTTATTCACCTCTTTCAATTGTACACACACATTAATACTTATTTGGTCAATTAAAGTTTGTAACTAAACCTACGTACGTTTTTATGAAAAGATAAGCTACTTATATGTTCTGTAGGTTTTTATTAGAAAATATTCCTTTTTTGTTACTTTTTGTGGACATGGACCAAGTCATTTTACACGGAGTCAAATATTAGTGATGAATGTCGATCCAGTACTCGACTAAGTCATGTTTTTAGTAAGTTACTTGGTTGGAACGTCATTATAACCTTTTGACGCGAAGACACAAATTTGTGATGTGAGTCAATCTGATTACTCGGTTACATCACATTCTCAACTAACTACTAGCTTTATTCATAACCTGAAGGTCAACGGAATAGTTATTTATTTAAAGTTTACAAACACTTGTTTTTAATTAATGCCTACTTTGTTGTTTTAGCAACTCGTTTTCATGAAAAAATACTAGTAAAGCTACTTAGTTGAAAGACCTAAAATTATGAATGAATGTGATAACTTATAGGGAGATAAACTAACATTGAATCCTAATTAACTTGCATATTTTAGCCAAAGAACCCAGATCACTAATTTCGTGAGCTAATGACTCTTCATAACCTAATAGATTATGTTCAAAATTAAATCAAATTTGTTCCATCTAAGCCATCAATGCATTCACACAATTCACAATATGCATCCTAAGTACATTAACATAAAAATATGCAAAATTCACACTCAAAACAAAATACATAACCCTCCCCACACTTGACCAACACATTGGCCCCAGTGAATTCTCTCTGCTAGATTCTAAACCTTGTCTCTCAATTCTAGTCCATCTAAAGTCTCAAAATGGAAGTACTTGGGAACCATAATTTGCTTCACAATTGGGAACCATAATTTGCTTATTGTGAAGGGAGTGAAATTGGTTACCTTCCTCATATAAGAAGATTAGGAAAGGTGTTTTGTAATTTGCTGCATTATCTCTTTTACAGTGGCCCGATACTTGAGTCTTCCCCTTGGATTGGGTGCACTTAATAGTCTGCTTGATTCGTGGTCCCATTAGGAATGAAAATATGTAAGAGTTGGGCGAGTAAGGGAGTTAAGTGTAGGTAGAGGGAAGTGAGAGCCTTTGAATGTATTATGTGTAAAGAGAGAGAGTCTAAATGAAAGTGATCGAAGAAATGAGGTTAGAAGAGGAGAGGGCAATTTGTAAGAAAAAAAAAGACTAAAAAACGTGTGCTTGTAATGCCCTATTATGGGCCACGATCGTGACCTTTAATGATTTCACCAACTTCCAATTTTTTTGGTCTTTCGCATTTATGCACATGCCTTGAGATCCTTTCCTAACTTCTTTTTAGCTCTATCACTTCATTATACTTTCCTTCTCAATCATCTTTATCAAAATTACAAGCACACGTTTTGACACCAGTATCTTGATGGGGACTATCTCTTCGAACCCTATCTTCTGATATAAGGAATATGACATCATGTTTATGCTAGCTCTGAAATTAGCGAAAAGCTCTCTCTATTTTGACACCCTTAATAATGCAGGTGACCAGCGCGTCATAATACCAGTCAAAATAAAATAACTAGATTACTACTATAGCAGTGGTGAGTTTAGGTCGATCCTACAAAGAGTGTGTGTAAAGTTTATGAAATGAAATTAATTGGTGTTTAGGTTTAACAGGGGCTTTGGATTTTGAAATAAAAAAACTAAAATGAAGCTAGACTAACAAAAATAAATTAAAGAAAACATACGAAAATTGATAAAAGTGGAAAATTTGGTAGGGACCCGGTTCTTTGTTTCAATCTCAGCCTCTACCCTAGTTAAGCATATTTCAACGATTATCTTGTTCTCAAACCTCTCCTAGCAACTATTAATTATGGGTTAATAATTAACATAAGTTTTCCCATAGGTTTTGTTTAATCAAGTTACAATCATTAATTAAATCTAAACCTGGGATACAATCTCTAGATTTAATTAGGCAGTATCATTACGAATTAGGAAAACTGATTAAGCAAGGCAACAACTGTTGGGCCCCGAACTATTTTTTTGTAAGCATGATTCGAATAAATTTTGTGGTATTGTTGGATAACTCATGGTAATTGGAGTTTACTATTATGTCGAGTTTAGGAGGATTTATTTGATGGATTGATAGAAATTTGAAGTATTAAGTGGAAGAATTAAGATTAAGTTAGAGTATAGCATGGTGTTAGTTAAATTGAAAATTAAGAATGCATAAGGGTATTTCTGGAAGATGACTTAAGGTTAGAAGCACTAAGGCATTAAGGAGGGGTAAGGTGGGCCTTCCTCACTCATTAAGGGTAGAATGGGAAGAGGAAAAGATTGACTAGTAAATAAGGAAATCTAAAAACGTGAATGAAGGAAAGAAGGAGAGAAAATCAAAAAGGAAGAGAGAGAAAAAGGAAGAGGGGTTTCAGTGGAGTCCAAAAGAATAGAGCTTTAAACTAGGTCACGAAATTTCTTAGTCTCAAAGAGAGAATTTGAGGTTACTCAAGAAGGATAAAAGAAAGAGGAAGGAAAGAACTATCTTTAGAGTCAAGAATCTCACCAGTTGGTGAAAATGTAAGGTAAGTTCGATTTTAAAAATCTCTTGGAGTTTGAAGGGTGTTTGGTTCAAAGAGTTGGGAAATACATAGGTTTAAGTATTTTAAGGTCAATTTCATGTTTGATTTACGGGTTCTTGAATTAAATTCCTATTGAATGAGAACTTGCTTTATTATAGGAAACCAAGCAAGTCCGATCCAAGGCGAAGAAGAAAGACAACATTGAATTTGGATTGTCAAGCGTCT
>JAOSBN010000178.1:19686511-19700948 GCA_027563595.1 Erythroxylum suave | reverse complement strand
AGGCATTCGGACTCCAGGATAGATATAAGACTTTTGCTTCGAGTTAGTATTTTTGGATAGCTTTGTAAGCATGTCAAGCACGAGCATCTTTTGTATTCTGTTTTAAGTCATTGTGTATGTTTGTTTGTAATAAACTCGCATTGTGTTTAAAAACGAAAAGGGTGGATTTGAATTTCTTTCTGAGTATGTTTTCTGCTAGTTCAAAAGTTAAAGGAAAATGAATTGTGTATGTGCCTAATTCTCAATTGCTGAATTGCCAAGAGTTGTTAGTACGAAAATGGCAGGATAGAATTGAGAGACGGTGTTTTGAATGCAAAGGAAGGATTATTGTCTGTGATGACGTCACACATAGATGCAAAGGAAGGATTATCGTCTGTGATAACGTTACACACAGACGCAAAGGAAGGATTATCGTCTATGATGACGTCACGCATAGACGCAAAGGAGAAATCATAGACGATAGAGAAGTAAAGGTAAGACGATAAAACACAGATGAAGGGAATCGTCTGTGATAACGTCATATACAGATGCAAAAAGTAAGACGCAAGGGATCGTCTGAGTATGTATAAAGAAAGATAGACGATAGGACACAGACAATAGGAAAGTAAAAGTAAGACGATAAACCAGTCTGTGTTATGTACGAGGAAAAACTGAGACGATAGAACATAGACGAAGGACAGACGATAGGGGTCAAACACAGATGCAAAAAAGTCAAACACAGACGATAAGCAGAACATAGGAGTTAAGGAGTTGTGCTAAATGACAGTAGTTCGTGTGAAAGAGTCGGGTACTCGAATGTGTGTCATGTGGGGCTCCGGGAACGGGGTCCCACAACAACCACATATTATATGTCATTTAACCTAGGTCATGTTATCCCTAATGATTACAAATCATTAGTTGCGATACATGAATTTCAACACTACAGTTATGAATTATATCGAAATTCTAGCCATGGGTATATAATTAAACGATTCAATGAACACATTAAAATCATCCTTTCATAATACCCAAGGGTTCATACACAAATAATCGAACAATAATGAAAATCTGATTATCCATACATAAAACTCAAGTCAAATAGCATAGAATAACACAATCAATTTCTAATGAGAGAAAAAAAAACAACAAAAACTAAAAAATACACTTAACCTGGGTCGTTGGCATCAATGTCCAAACTGGAGTTAAAACGTTTACCCTTCTATGGGTCTCCCAAGAAAATGCTTTAGCCCCCACGTTGTAACCTACCGAAGAACCTTTTTGTTTCTTCTTCACTGCACAACTCTCTTCTCTCCTTCACTATTCCTTGATATGATAAATAAAGATTAATTTCTATCTCCACTATTCACATATCAGTTCTCCAGCAGCTTTCTTCTGTTATTGAGCCACCAAGCCACAACTCTTCTCTTCTCCTCAGTTACTAAGCTGTAGCTCCCTATCTCTTCACGCAACTCCACTGTTTTATTGATAGGACAAATTAAGATGAGGATTTTTGGTCCACCCTCACTCTACACGTCTCACCCTCATATTCACGCCTCCTGTTTTGTGTTAAACACTAGCATTTAATGCCAGCTTTCACGTTCAACACTAGGATTTAATGCATGCTTCAACGCTATCGTTAACACATGCAATGCCAGAGTTTAACGCCATGCATTAAACACTAGCTTCCTTCTGTTTTGTCCTCTACACTGCGCTTTATTCATCTTGCACTGTAGTTTTGTCCTTTAGCTACTATTATTTTTTTCTTCTTGTCTTTTAATTAACTTCTATCTTGCTCCATGAAGACAACTGGAAATTAATTTTCAGAAAATGACCAAAATGTAGTACTTTTGACTCACTTTAATTTCTTTGCTTCCAAATTGTACCTAAAATCATATATGAATTAAAGTGAGTATCTTAAGTATTTTTGTATCATTAATCACTAACTGTAAATGATTAAATGTATCAACAATTAAACACATATCAACAGGGGATATAAAAATCCCCTGGAACCTCCTTCATTGGCAGTGTTGTCAATTTCTTTTCTTCCTCCAACTCTTTTTCCACCTTTCCCCTTATAAATTCCATCAATGTAAGTTGTGCTTCCAGTTGCTCGATCATGTCTACAACTTCATTCAGCTCAACTTCCTTAGATTTTCTCATGGCTTTGATCAGGAATGGAATTGGGGCTTGGCATTTTTTTTATCTCAAACAAATTGTACCTTGCTAACAGAGAGCCTTCCTTATTCTCTTACACCTCTGCCTTCCCCTTGTTCTTGAATGGATTTGGTTTTTGTTGTTCTAAAATGGGGTAAGGGTTTTTATATTGATGCTTATAGGTTGTTTGTAATTCTAGTTCACTTCAAAAAACATTCTTATCAACCTTATTCTTGTCCTTCCCTTCATTTTCTTCAACTTGGTGTGATCCCTCCTCAGTTGCTTGTGTAACGATCATGATTTGTTCTTTCGGATTGGACTCGGTGTTACTTGGAAGGGTTCCTGCATTTCAAGTCACTATCGTTTCTTCCAACTGGCCTATTTGGACTTTCAGGTTATGTATTGAGGAGGCATAGTTCTTTTTAACTTGCTCAACCTTGCCTTCAAGCCTCTGATATGTATCCTTCATACCTCCAATTTTGACCAGTTTGGATTCCATCGAATTCGGTTTATATCGCTAGAAACTTGGTGTTCTTTGAGGTCTGAACTGTCCTCCAACATTGTTTAACCAAGAGAAGTTTAAGTGATTCTTCCACCAAGGGTTGTATGTGTTAGAGTAGAGATTGTTTCCCTCTCCTCCACCATATTGAGTTCCCATATAGTTTACTTGCTCTGATCCATTATCCTTCATTAAGAAACAATCAGCTGTATCATGATCTATCTGCCCACAGAGCTCACACTTCAGCTGAACAACTTTTAGCCCATATTTACGTCATTTTCAACTACAACTCCTTTTTTCTTACAGAAAGTTGTAGGTTGTCTACTCAAACAACTATTACTCGCCATCTCTTCTAATAGCTCTTCTGCTTCATCTACCGTCTTCCTCATAAGTGATGCTCCTGAACCCGAATCAATTGTGCCTCTTGTATGTAGGGTTACTCCGTTATAGAACATTGGTAAAAGAAATTCTTTGTAAGTCTTTGTATCATTCCCATGCTTCATAAATTGATTCCCCTCACCTTGCCAAAAGTTTGTGATTTACTTGATAATCTTCGTAGTCTTGGTAAGGAGAAAGTACTTATCTAGGAAGGCACAAACTAATTAGTCCTAAGTGGTGGCATTAATCAGGTAGGGGGAATGATACCAAACTTTTGCTCTATCCCTTAAGGTAAAAGGAAAGAGTCTCATCCTTATAGCATCCTCTGACATCTAATTATAACGGAAGGTATCGCAGATTTCAAGGAAATTGAAAATATGTTTGTTCGGGTCTTCATTCATTAATCTATAAAATTGCACATTTGTTGAAGCATATTTAGAAAGGTTGTTTTAGTTTCAAAGGAAGCTGCTTGCACTGGTGACCTAGCTACACCTTAGTTGGTCGCATTAAAGCCCGGCCTCATGAAGTCTACAAGGGTTCTCAGTTGATGCCCTTGGTTCGCTCCTTGATCCAACTCTTGTTGAAACTCCTCGGCCATTATTGCTTTTGTAGTTTCTTCTTCTTCTTCATGTCGAGCTCTTCTAATTGAATGTTCTAAACAAGTGATGTCAAGCTCTACAGTTTCAGCTATGCTACTCGAACTTCTTGTAAGTCTTGTATTCATGTAAGAGCACAGACACAAACAAAAAGATGGAAAGAATGGAAAAACTTAAAACAAAATAAAATGCCTTAGACTAAGAGAACTAAACTATTCTTCACCTTCCCTGGCAACAACATAAAATACCTAATCGGGGTAAGATTTAATCTTATAAACTCTTAATATTCCGCAACTTCATGGTTCGTAGCGTAGTATTAAAGGTGTCGATCCCACGAGGAAGAGGAATAATCTAATCTTAAAAATCTAAGGCTAAAAGGATATGAAACTGAAAATAAACAATGCAACGGAAATTAAATACGAGAATTGAATTCAACCAATTAAATCAGAAGTTAAATACGAAGGAATTAACAATTAAGCAATAAGCAAGCATAATGGAAATTAATTAAAGAATTTACCAAGTTATAAGAAAGGGGATTTTACATATCATTAATGGTAATCTAGCTGAAATGGGGTGTCAGTTCTAGATGACTGATTACTCTCTCTCGAGTTATAATCATTAACTCTAATTTATAAATCCTAATTGGATTATGAAATTTGTAATCTCTCAATTAACAAAATACTCACAACCGTAATTAGATCTAAAGTACTTTAATAAACTCTCGGTCTCATACGAGATCTCTCTCCACACAATTACTGATATGATTAGTTACGGGTTCTATTAAATCACCTAACTCTCGTTAATCCGATCCAATCATTTGTTATTCGATTCACCCTCTCAGTTTATTACTGAATTATGTAAGAAATGCAACAAATCAAAATACCCAATTCAATTAACACTAAATCAACTCAGATAACATTAAATCAAAATAAATCCCAAAGAAGAGTTAGAACATCATCATGATTCTACCATCTATCATCATAAAATCTATCCCAACTTTATACATGAATAAAATTGAAATGAAAATGAAATAGAAACTTAGAAAGGATGATCTAGGAAGGCAGAAACATCGAAAACTTCCTGATCTGGGAAGCACGTCAAGACCGCTTCTTCTTCCTCCTTCTTCCTCTTCCTCTTCCTCTTCTTTTTCTCTTCCTTTTTCTCTCTTTGGGGTTTCCAAAAGTGGATGAATAAAGACTCCCTTTTTTGCTCATATCATGTTCTTCTTATAGAGTTTTCTATTTAGGGTAACCTAGGGTCTTTTTCGAGGGTCCGAAAAGATCAAAAAGTCCTTCAAAAACTTAAGTCTAGAAGCATCCCCGCATCTATCCCGATGTTGGCCGTGATCATGGCCTATATGACACGATCTTGGGTCAATCCTGGTGCTTCTCTTAGATCATGGCTTGCCTGCCACAATTATGGGCCTATGTTATGACCCAGGCTTCCTCCAAAACTTCTTTGTTTTTCGATATTGACCCTTAAACATTAGCAAACACATTAAGGTAGCTCAAAAATATAAAATTTGAGCTTAAAAGCTTGTACTAACCCATAAAACACTTAAAACACAAATAATTAATGAACTAACACAATTCTAACCTAAACACATGCTAAATGATCAAATTAACGGCTAAACACATATTAAACTATGCCCTAAAACATAATACAATTTACACTTATCAAATTTGGTATCGGTTGGTACCAAAATAGTAGCCGATTAATATACTAAATTGTAAATTTTGATAATTTAAGGACTAAGTTGAAATTAAAAAATTCTAATCCTACCTAAACTCGACCCCCTCACCCATCCCCACCCCACCTCACATGCTACCTGCACTACACTTTTCTCACTTTAGTTTACGTCTTAGCTGTCAATCTCCGTCTCAACCATCTGCTTGTTGCATCAGTCAAGCCCATTGCCTACCCATCAAACCTGCACCATCGTACCTGCACCCATCACACCGGTGGTCCCCCACCAATCAGGCATTCACCTGTATACTGCTTTTGCACCCCAGAACCAGCCATACTCACACGTAGACCCACATTTTTGCACTTGTTAACCTACATCTACACCCACACTACTACATCATAGTCCACATGCAGACTCGCTGACTTGACCCACACTAGTCCAGGGATTCAGTGAAGGTTGCAAAAATTTGTATAATTGTGTTCTACAGTCCCTGTAATTCTGAGACAAGGATTTAGTGAAGGTTGCAAAAAAAATGGAATAAATTTTGTGGAATTGTGGATAATGGAATTATGGAATATAGATATTAAAATATTAAATTATGTTGAATGTTA
Organism: Erythroxylum suave; assembly: GCA_027563595.1. Classification (NCBI taxonomy): domain Eukaryota; kingdom Viridiplantae; phylum Streptophyta; class Magnoliopsida; order Malpighiales; family Erythroxylaceae; genus Erythroxylum; species Erythroxylum suave. Next base: position 19,695,044 of record JAOSBN010000178.1, on the reverse strand, counting down.
ACTTGAATATTGAATTATGTATTTGTGTTCTACAAAATACTAAGTATAGATAAATGAATATTGAATTGTGAATTAAAATTTAATTCAGTTCAATTTTAAGGACTGGATTGAATTTTTATGTAAATAATATTTGATTAGTCCATGTTTGATATTCATATTGCGTATGTTTCATCGTTAATTTTTAATCGAAGTCTAAAAGAAATGGTTTTTCTGAAAAACTGAAAACTAAAAGAATCTGAAAAATTGAAAACTAAAAGAAGTTTTTTTTTAGAACTTTAAAGATCAAGAGATTTTTCTAAGGTTTCTTAAACTACAAGGGAGGTCTATGTCTTTTATCCTATTAATGGGCTTACCATTGCTATCAAAACCCCATCACTTTAGTTAGAACTCTTCTTTGGTGAAATTGGGTAGAAATCCTCTTTTAAATAGCAATACCAATATCAAAATAACAAGGTACCTAATTTTTGTGAATTGGTCATTTTTTTTATCAATAAGTTGTGACTTTATTCATATGGGAAGTGGCCCAAAAGTTGTTTATAATCAAGAACTTTGCTAGGAAGTATATATATGTCCAAAACAACTCATTTAGCTCAAAATTCTTATAACCAAATTACCTCCACAAGCTCATGATCAAGCACCACATAAAATTTGAGCATAATGAACTCCTCTTTTCTCCATTTCTCATGAATCTTTCGCTTGACTTACTTTGTTAACCATGCCTTTGGAATGCTTTTTCGTTCTCTTACTTGTCTTGACAATTTTTTACTTACATATGCTCGATGTTTTCTAATAGATAGTTATTTAGTTAATACAATCATATCTTTTCATTGCACATTTGCTTGCTTGAGGCTAGTAACAAGATAATTGATATTTTTCAAACTCAAGTTTTGAGACTGTTAAGAACTAGGCACTCAAAATTTAAGTTCTACAATAGAAATATTGATCCTTATTTAATATTGTGGCAAATATTAAAACATAATATAAGGCCGTCAAAGTCATAGCCTATAAGTACAAAATTCATTAAACCAAACAAGCAAATGTTACCAAGCATAATAGGACACATTTGCAATTTTTTATTTCTTACAAGTAATAAGATTTTGATTCAGCATAAACTAGTGCTATGATGGATAAGGAAATTTTAATATTTGTTAATTTAGACACACAACAAAATATATATATTAATGATTGAAACTACAATAAACAGAAGGTTGGAATACAATAAAAGAGATTAACACGTCTTTATAGCAGTAGGTTCTTTACTTCATTGGCCCTCAATGCTTAAGTAAAAAGCAATCATAGTCGTTGCATATATTAGCATCAATGAAGCAGTGTAGAGAATTCTTACTCAAAATCTAAGATAAATATGTTATTTCGTTTATTTGTATCCAAAGTAGAATATCCTCATTTCTATAAAAGCTCAACTGGTTCAAAAGATAGTAAAGGCCATTATCTACTATTGAGAGGTACTAACTAATGCATCAACAACTCAATTCTATGCTTTTGGGGACTTGTTAGGATCTCTAGGTTTTAAGTGCTTATTAGTCCTGAGACAAACGGGAGAAGAGAAGTGAACCCTTAAATAAATTAGATTTGAGGGTTTACCATTTAGATATTTTCGAAGGGTTTAAGTTAAGATTTGGTATAAATATCAAGATTTAAAAAATAATTCTCTTTTTTCATAAAGCAACAAAAAGGTACATATAATAGTTTTCAATGGCTTGGATGCATTGTAATTGACCTTCCACTCTTTAAAACATCCGGCAAACTTTCTACCAAGGTATTGAACATCATTCCGTACCGGCTGGATGGTACCATACCAGCTAAAAAATGAAACGGTATCAACATGTTCGATACCGATAGTAAAATATTGGCCATATACTAGCCGATACTGTAATTTTAACAAAAATCGAGGACCTTTTTGCAAAAATAAAAAATAATAACCCTAATAACCCCCCTAATGCCTGCCTCTCCTTTTTCATTTTTTGTCTCTCTCTTAAACTCACCTCATCCTTTGTCTATCTCATCCACGCTCTCGTCCTCTCCACTCTCTCTCTCATTCTCCTCTCCATCTCTGGGGGTGCTCCTGCTCCTACGTCCTACCTCTTTGACGTGCTTTTACATTTTACCTCTCTGGTGGTCATCTTTAGATCTTCCTTCACCATGCGAACCCGTTGCCACCTAGCCTCATTCAGACCTCCATTAGCCTTCAACATTCCTCCATAAGAACCACCAATGCTCCACACCACCATCGTCTGCTCTCCTGCGTCGCCCACACATCCGCAAGACCGCAACTGTCAGATCTAGGAATAATGCCTAGATCTAAACTCGACTTGACCTGATCTGGAATAATACCCAATCACCAATTTTGAATTTCTATTTGGGTGTGTTTTCACTTTCTTTTAGAATTTTTTCTGGTTAATTGCATTTGTGTTGTGATTGTGAATAGGAAGTTGGAATGAAATTGTGAAGCATTTGTGTGTCGTTGGATAAGGGATTAGATTTGGAGTTAAATTGAATGAAAGGAGAATGGTTTTGGTTCATTTGTGGTTTGGTTGGTTTTGGTTCAATTGTGGTTCGGTTGGTTGATAATTGATGACTTGATTTATGTTAAATTTTTTGGTCATTCACGACATGCATTAAAAGTTAGAAAGGCTTTCAAATTTCAATTCAAGTTTCAACTTAACTTTATGATGCATGATTTAAAAGTTAGAAAGGCTTTAAAGTTTCAACTTAACTTAAAACTACCGAAAATTTAAATTGGAAAGAATTCAAATAAATAATTAATTAACATAATGTTAAAATTATTGGGTAAATAATTAATTAAGTATAATAATAATTCAGTTGTGGTCTTGTGGAAAAATCGAATAGGAACTTTTGTAATTGTAATTATTCTATATCTCTAAGTTGTCTTTAATTTTTATCCCAAAATTAGTCCATCTCTTTAAAGATTCAAGTCTCTTGCATATCAACCTTTGTTATCCTAAAATTAATCCATCTCATGGTCTTTGCATATTCAAAATCTAATTTTTTATTATTCCATTTTTATCTCATTTATAGTACTTTGGCATTAACTCTTCGAATAAGTTTTAAAGTTTTTTAGCTCATCTTAATGGCAAAAATAATTCAGCTTGTGGATTTTATTTCAAGATATTTATTAAAGGCAAAGAGTTATGAAGATATGTTAATGGAAATAATCATATTCTTGAAAAAACAAGAATAAATATGAAAGTGAAGTTAGGGATGTTTAAGTCATGACTTGAATTTTATGATTTGTTGAGTCATCATCTTAAATCTTTGAACGGTACATCAATTTTAAATTTAGCGTGAATTTACTACTCTCCAATAGGAAAGTCTATCTATTTCTGAATTTTACTATAGTTTCATGCATCTTTACTTCTTTAGGCTTAATATAAAGAGTTAAAGACATTATTTATACTCCATTGCCTCATGAAGGACTTAGAGTTAGCATTGCTAATTTTGTTGATGAAACTACTGAATAATTAATTTCTTACAAAACTAATATCTATTTTTTGTTACAGATAAATGGAAGGAAGTTTAACTACTCATGATCGAATTGCTTCAGGAAGATATAATGATCCAGTTTGGGCTCATGTTGCATTGGTCTCAGGTATGAAAAATCATACAATTTGCTTTTTTTGTAACAAGCATTTGAAAGGTGGAGGTATCACCCGATTGACGAAGCATTTAGCTGGGGTTAAAGGAGATGTAGTGTAAAAAAGGAAGCTATAATGTGAAGTGGAAAATGTAAACATTGTTTGAAGAATATTGAATTTTGAAATTGGTAGTGGAAGTTTGTTTTCTGGTTTCTGTGGTGATTATGGAAATATTGAAGGTGGTAATGGTACTGGTACTGGTAGTGTTCCGTCTTAGGCCCTTGAAGAAGTACCTAAACTTGATGTGAGGAAAAGAAGAAGGCATACTAGTTTTTTGCACCACAAACAACTCCTGGAGCCTAACCTTCAATTCATAGTGCAAAGTAATCAAGAGATGCAACTTATATTGTCGACATGACAGTAGCTAGATGGTGGTATGATACAAGTTCGTTAGTTAATGCTTCTTAGTATTATTATTATCAACCTATAATGGATGCAATAACCTTTTATGATCTGAGATATAAAGATCCTTCGATTGATAACTTAAAAGGTAAACTTTTGAGTCATATAGTTTCTGAAATTTGAAGTTATTTGGCAGAAAGAGAGTAAATTGGGCTACTTATGGATGTTCAATCATGTGTGATGGTTAGACCAATAGGAAAAAAGAGCCTATTATTAATTTTTGGCATATTCTATAAATGACTCTATGTTTTTGAAATCTATTGATACATCTGGCTTTATTAGGAATATTGAGACTTTGTTTGCGATATTTAATAAAGTTGTGAATGAAGTAGGGCCATAAAACATTATTCAATTTATTGCTAATAATGATTTTGCTTATAAAGCGGTAGGAAAAAGGTTGCAGAATACGTATAATTCTTTTTTTGGACTCTTTGTGTTGCACATTGCATTAACCTAATACTAGAGAATATAAGGAATCCTAAGTATTTTCCTGTTATTAATGAGACTATGCAGAAAACTAAAAAGATGACAAAGTTCATCTATAATCGTGCATGGGTATTGAATTTGATGAGAAAGGAATTTTCTAATGGTAAGAATTTGTGTCGTCCTGCTGTGACAAGATTTGCAACAAATTCTTATCACTTTAGTCTTTTGTTACGATGAAAAAAGAGATAAGACAAATATTTATAAGTGATAAGTGGATCACTTCTCAGCATGTTAGGTCTAATGTTGGAGTGGAGTTTTGTAAAATTACACTGGAAGATAGAGAATTTTGGTCTTAATGCCAATTTGTTATATGAGTTTGTGAACCTTTGGTGAGTGTGCTTCGTAAAGAAAAGCTAACAATGAGTGATTTTTTTGATGCCATGGAGAGAGCGACAGAAGCAATCAAGGCCAATATGAAACATAGGTTTTCTTTGTACATATCATATCTTTCAATCATTAATGAGAGAAAGGAAAGACAACTTTTTTCTTTGTTGTTTGCGGTTGAGACATTTTTTAGTCCTAGTGTCTATTTTAGACTGAATCTTACTAAGCAAACTGAAGTTAATAGAGGAATGTTTTTAACTATTACAATAATTGTTGGCATTGACCGGATACAAGATCTCTTAAGCTCACAAATGGAGCTTTATAAGTTGTCTTCTGGGAATTTTTGAATGTCAATTGTTATTCAACAAAGAAGAAAACTTTCTCTAGGTCTTAGTTGTTTCCTTTTTTTATTTGTTGAAATTAATTAACACTTTATTTTGTTTATAACGCTACTTTTGTTACAATTTCTTGATGGGATCAATTCGAAAATGGTGTTACAAAATTGAAAAGGTTTGCAATTTGGATTTTAACTCAATGTGTGAGCGCAACAGGCTGTGAATGAAACTGAAGCATATTTGAATTTGTCCACTCCAAGAAAAAGAATAAATTGAAGCAAAAGAGATTGAATGACTTGGTTTTTATTCGTTATAATTTAAAGCTTCAGGAAATTTATATTATTATCATTATTAATTTTGATATAATTTCTTATAAGTTTCTAATAATTAAATTTTATTGTTTATTAGGAGTCTTAATAACACAAGTAATTCAATTGATCTAATCTCCATTGATAATACTGATCTTTTAGTAGATTAGGTTTCTGAAACCAATTTGGTAGATATTAATAATTTGGAAGATAATCTTACATGGAAAAGCATTAACATGTTATTTAGTGAATTAAATTTGAATGATAATGATGAAGCTCCTCTCAATGACGAGAATTTTGTATCAAATAATAACTAAGGTCAGTGTAGTTATAGCGGGTATCTTCCTGTAGACGATTGAATTTCGTCCAGGTTTCTGTTTTTCCTCTTCTTTTAATCTTACTTATATTTGATGTTTGTGTTAAATTCTATACATGTAATATATTTGAAAATATTTTTATTTCATGTTTAACTTCTACTTGATTGTTTCCTCATCACGAACTCTTGTTGTAAATTGTAATATTTTGAGGGTTAAGGATATTTATTGTTCTTTTTATTGGATGTTTTGATATTATTATTATTTATTAAAATGATGAAATTGTATTATTATAATATTTTAAATATTTTGAATTATTCCTAATTTTATATTTGTATGATGTTGATTGTCTTTTTTATATTAATTATGGTTATTGTTTATATGTGAAATATTTAAAAATTATTGTTATTTCATATTAATTGTGATTATTATCTATTATTATGTTTTTGGAGACAGGGTTTATGTAAATTTATAAAGTATACAGTACAATAGTACAATATACTAATGAACTATTTTGCAAATTTTAAAAAAATTTAGGACTATTTCATAAATTGAAAAAAGTATCCTGTATTAACTTATACTGATATAATATTATATTAAAATTTAATCCGATACTAAAACAGGTAGAGTATTCCTAATTTTGCTTTTTGGTATTGGGAATTCTCTATTTTCTTATGAACTCCATGATTTTTAATACGACAATTCGTAGTAGGCTGTCGGAAGCTGGACGCATCATACTGTCATACAGTGCGTTTACTAACAAAGGAACCTTAGTGAATGTCATTAAATAATCATAAAATAGATTTTTTTGGTTATGTGGGGTAACACAGATTTTTCGACTCATGTTTTAAATCCAGATGGTCCATACCTTGGGTCTTTTGGACAATCCACATCATGAGTCACTTCTGACAGTGTTTGATCGAGTCATCTCCTAGTACACATTTTCTCCATTATTATATCCATATTCAGAGTTCGTCCTGTCCCGATAAATAGGCACCCGAAAGTGAAAACTGAACGTGTACGGGAGTTAATCGGGTCCTTGACCACCACGCATCGCTTCTCTTTTATGAAACAACTAGCAGATGGAAACTGCATAGATGCACACGGATATAATTCTCATTTAATTTAATTTTAGGAGTATTTATACTTAATTTAATTATAGGAGTATTCTTAAACATATTATATTATTTAATGTATAAATAAATATTGTGTAATTTAAAATTTTATAATAAAATTTTAAATATTTAAATTTTGAAACGTATACTAAGAAAGAAATTAACAAGGTTACAATTTGTTATATTAAAAATATGTAATTTAGAATATTAGGAGTATTTATGCTTAATTTAATTGTAGGAGCATTTTTAAACATATTATATTATTTAATGTATAAATAAATATTGTTTAATCTAAAATTTTGTAATAAAAGTATAAATATTTAAATTTGGAAATGTATATTAAGAAAGGAATTAACAAGGTTCAAATTTGTTATATTAAAAATATATAGGTTAGAATATTATAAATGAATTAGTAAAATTAGTTAGTAAAAATTTGGAATGAAGAAATAAAATTTTTTTGGAAATTTATAGTGTATTGCATTTGTTATAAATGGGTTAAATATACAAAGTAAATACAAATATTATAATATTTAAGTAAAATGTAAAAAACGAATATCATGGGTGTGGCTTATTAATTGTTATGATTTTTGCTATAAATCATCGAATAAATTTAAATTATTATTTTGTACTTAATAAGCATTATTATTATTGTTACTAATCACGAAGTGCATACGTACATAATATATCATAATTAATCAATCAATTAATTATAATTTAATTAATGAATTAAATAATTATTTTGTAATAATAATAATAATAATAATAATAATAATATATAATAATAATAATAATATATTAATATATTATTATTATTATTATTATTATTATATATTATTATTATTATTATTATTATTATTATTAATCTGGTTGTGAATTGTTAAGTTATAATTTTTGTTATCAATCATTGAATAAATTTGATATATATAGTATTTCTTGTGAGTTAATGGTAAAAATTTATAAATAGAAAAACATACGACTGTGACGAATTCAGCCGTGCATATGTATGATGAGAGTTATAGAAATAGGGAAAGAGATAAAAAAGAAATAAAAGTTAAGAACTAATAAGTTGACGAAATCAACTAAAATTTAATGATATTTAATTTAAACTATAAAAAAGAAAATAAATGTGCAAAGAACTAATGAGTTCTTTATATAATCAGTAAATAAACTTTTTAAGTTAAGTGTGTAATTATTTTAAATTAAAATATAAAGTAATTAATTATGCTATTAAGTAAAGTTAAATTAATCGAATAATTAATAATTTTGTAATTAACGGGCATTATTATTACTACTACTAATTATGGCTGTGTCGTGCATATGGACATACTATATTATACTTATTTTGTAATTAATTGATATTATTATTATTATTATTATTATTATTATTATTATTGTTATTGTTATTGTTATTATTAATCAGGTTGTGAATTGTCAAGTTATGATTTTTGTTATGAATTATTGAATAAATTTTGTAAAGTGTTATTTTGTAATTAACGGGTATTATTATTATTATTATTATTATTATTATTATTATTACTACTACTACTATTAATTACAGTCGTGCATATGTACATA
>JAOSBN010000178.1:19645590-19682347 GCA_027563595.1 Erythroxylum suave | reverse complement strand
TGGTGACAAATGGCAGCTCCTAATTGGGACAAGTGTAGAATATGCAAGAAGACACATGTTGTTACCATTTGGTGACACCTAGCATTGAAGAGAAGACAAGTTTTCTACTGGGGTGTTCCGTTTTGCTGAGTTCTTCTTCAACTTATTCTCACACCACCGAAACTACCTCTCTCACTCACACCTCCTAGAATTTCTGCTTACAATTTTGGGTCATCTTCTTCACTTGACGAAATTGCATGCTACTACATTATGGAACCTAGATCCTGCCATTGTTCTATGTTGCTATCCTCTTGGTCTTCTTAATATTGGAGTTGTAATTTCTGCTTGAAATGCTGGAGTGGCTTGCTCATTGAAGGAGGAAATGGTGTTAAAGAAGGTATGAGAATACTAATCTTGATTGCAAGTTATCCTATGAAGTATTTGATGCTTGATTTGATAGAATGTGTATTGATTTGTTAATGCATTGAGTTCTAGACATGAAATTGATGTGTAATTGAGGCATGACTAAGGTGAAATTGTGGTAAAAAGGACAAATGTTGGAGTAAGAGTGTTAATAGAATAAGATGTGAATGAATTGTACTGGTTTCACCGGACAGATTTCATGGAACAGTCGTCGGTTTTTAGGCTATAACTCGACCTGTAGATATCCAAATGGGGTGATTTTCATTTTGGATTAAACTAAACTCATATTCCTACAACTTTCATTAAGGAATGTAATTTTGTTTTGTTTTGAAGGATGATGAAATTTGGCCTAAAGTTGAAATTAGGATTCTGTCATTATTTGGGAATAGTATACTGTATTTTGAGTATAACTTGTAGAATACTAAACCAAACTATATCATTTTGGTGTCATTAGAACCTTAAGTCACAGAGTAACAATTGTCTAGAAGAAAGTATTACAGAAATACATCATTTTCTTGATCTTATTGCTTATACAAAGTTAACCCGAATGGGATACTTTCAACAAAAGCTGGAATAGTGAATGAGTGTGTGAATAATGAATGAGTGTATGGATTTTGGAACTTTTGAAATACAATTAATGTTTACATCAGTTTAGTAAGGAAACATAACCAAGAATTTGTCATGAACATGCATCATACATATTCAGTATACATAAATGAATGCCTAATCATGAACAATAGTGATTTGTATATGTGTTAAATGTTATAGAGGAATGCATAGAGTGACCACTTCCAGATATTGTCGGGACTTCGAGGCAGTAAGCAATAAGGAAGCTTTGGTGAGTAATCTTAGATGGACTCACCTTACTTTGTTCTGCTTGTCGAATTTGATTTATGCTGATTGTGTTGGAATTTTGGACAATGATTGTCCGAGGCATTTGATGCATGTTTATATCATTGGAAGTGCTACTTGCATGTGAATATGATTGACTACTTACCTTGCATATGAAATTTCTGAAATGACTTTGTTTTGTTTTAAATGAGTCCTAGTTGTGGGTAAATAGGCATGCCTAGAAGGGTTTGTAGTTGCTCCTGTGACACTTCGGTGTCGAGACTTCGGTCTCTCTTGTGACACTTTGGTGTCAAGAATTCGATCTCTTCTGTGACACTTCGGTGTCAAGAATTCGGTCTCTCCTATGACACTTTGGTGTTGAGACTTCAGTCTCTCCTGTATAAGTCCCGTTACCCGCTTCTGTAAATGGCTTAGCAATCATATGATTTTGTGTGTTGATATATGTTTGATTCTGACATAAACAAAATTGTATCCTGATTTTGAAAGGTTTATACCCTCTTTTGATATTCAGCTCTATAAACTATAAAATCTGTTCTTAAATGCATTTTGTGTGTTTTATTGTTAAAGTAATCTGTTAATGCATACTTATGCTATTACATGATTCAGTATGATGAGTTATCACTATATATATAGATTAGTTATTATTCACTAAGCTATATGCTTAGCAGGGTGGATTTGCCCCGTGTAGGTTCAGATAGAAGAGTTTAAAGATTAGGACAAGGATAACTACAGTGGCCAAAGTAGCTAGTGTTTTTGTTTCTAGAAAAATGTATATTTGTGTTTGGTTTAAGTTGTATTTCATCGTAAGGAGATTTTGTAATTTGTATTTTGTTTACTGGTTTGTAATAACCTTAATATGGGTTGACTTTTGTATGTGTGGCATGTTCAACAATATGTTTGATATGTTTTGATTCTATAAAAGTTCTAAATGGATCATAATATGTGTTGCTTGAGTTTTAGAAATGCATGTAAGGGATTGTGTTTGACATGTGTAAGTTCTGTACGTATGTGGGTAGCATCCATATATCCTATCCTTCTAGGGGGTTAGGCGGGTGTTACAGCCTATGAATATAGCAGAAAACATTTTTGAAGATATTTCAAATCCCAACTAGAGCCCAAATGCTAGAAAATGATTTAAGATTCATATGAACAACAATATCCTACCTGTATGGAATGTGTTGATGGGTTAAACTATCCCTGTATTTTTTTTCCAGTTCAAAGTTAATGCAAAATACTTTTATGCAAGTAAGCAATATGACACTTTAACAAAGATCTCAAAAGACAAACATAAATCATTGAACAATAGCAGCAAACTTTTAAACAGAAAAAACCTGATTTGCATACCTCCCCAAGCCCATAAGAAAATTGTCTGGCTTGATATCTCGACGTAAAAATGATTTTGAATGAACAAACTCAACTCAGTTGATCTAAAAAGAACATTAGCAAACAACACCAAAGCACCAAATTATACAAAACTTACCATTTGGTCAGCAAAAATAAGGACTGACTTCAAACAGAGTTTCCTACTACAAAAGTTAAAAAGATCTTTAAGACTTGAACTAACGTAAGTAAAGTTACTACCTTTAGAATACTTTCTATAGAATAAGGAATACCCGAGAGCCAATCCCCACTCTGTTTCGTAATAGAAGCACACTCTCTGCACCTTCCAGCTCCGGTAAGAAACTAGGTCTAAACCTGAAACTACACCAAGAAGAGGGGTTTTGTAATTGGACAAAGAACCGAGGTGGGTATGGTGAATAAGAGGATTAAACCATGGTCTTGTTCTATCTGAAAAAGGGAAAAATTACGATGTTCGGAAAATTTAAGGAAGAGATAGAAGCAGTAACCATTTTCAAATTTCAATCCTCTAAAGTTCGAGTCTTTAAAACCATAAAGGAATAGACTTTTGTATGTTCAGTAAAAGAAAGGAACAAACTTTCAAGAGGAAGATGTAATAGTTGTAAGGGGACTGAAGAAGCCGGTGGTAGAGAAGGAGAGGAAGCCAGAGCAGAGAAAATATCTACTAAAATTTGAGAGAGGTAGAAAGAGAAAGGTTTTGTGAACATGGTAGAAACTTCGAGAGTATGTATTTTAGTTAATATTTAATTTAGTTAATACTTAATTATATATATATTACTTAATATATGTATGCCACAGGTGTGACTTAATATAAGTCACACCTGTGAGATAGAAAATGCTTGAAGATTGGACAAAGGATCGAGGTGGGTATGGTGAATAAGGGGATTAAACCTTGGCCTTGTTCTGTTTGAAAAGGGATAAATTACAAGGTTCGGAAAAATTGAAAAAGAGATAGAAGTAGTAACCAATTTCAAATTTCAAACCTTTAAAGTTCAAGTCTTTAGGTGTCAAAAACCATAAAGGAAGAGACTTTTGTGTGTTCAGTAAAAGAAAGAACGAGCTTTTAAGAGGAAGATGTAATAGTTGTAAGGGGACTGAAGAAGTTAGTGGCGGAGAAGGAGAGGAAGCCAGAGGAGAGAAAATATTTGCTGAAATTTAAGAGAGGTAGAAAGAGAAAAGTTTTGTGAACATGTTAGAAACTTCAAAAGTATGTATTTTAGTTAATATTTAATTTAGTTAATACTTAATATATATAATCTTAATATATGTATATCACGGGTGTGACACTGTTAAGTCACACTCGTGAGATAGAAAATGCTTGAAGAAGACTCGTACTTGTGTGGAGAAATATATATAACAACATTCAAGGTCATGGTGACAATGACAGGTAAGGTGTAAAAAATCACCATCGGATGAATGGGATGGATTTCGTGTTCATCCATCCCATTCATCCTTAGTATTATATACTTAATGATATACAAGTATAGAACTTTGAATCGAAGATTGATTTTAAGATCGAGATATTTACACAAAGGCAATCTTTAACATTATTTTGTAGGAGCGTTTGAACTATTGGATATGAAAATTTGACAGGTTTATAGACAAGCAGTAAGTGAAAATTCTAAAGACTATTGCAAGCCTACACATATATCATAAAAGCACAATACTAATCCATATTTAATGAAATTTATTCTAAATTACTTTCGATTAGAAATTGTGAATTGGTTTGGATATCTTTTTAGTTACATTTTTTTAGGAACTTTGTTTTTTTAAAAGAAAATCAAAAAGTCTATATAAACATGAGTTAGAAGCCTGATGCTCAAGTTCACCAACAAATAATTTTACATGCAATTGTCAGAGTGAGAGAGATGTTTTTCTTTCATAGTTAAATGAATTGTGAGTCTTTTTAATTTATATACTAAATGATCTTTGTTCAATTATATGAAGAATTGTATCCCCTCCAATCTCCAAATTTTAGAAAAAAACTAAAATTGATTTTTTTTGGGTTAAGTTCCTAACTCTACATAGAGACAAAAGTGAGTTTAGGTTATTTTAGATATTCTCATGGATAGTTGAAATAATGAACGAGTGAAATCAAGGCAGGTAACAATTGATTTGAATTTATTTATAAGAGACACGATTTATAGAGTATAACATGCATGTATCCTTGACTTACACGGTCGTGTGTGAAGATCGTGTAAGAAAGTATGAATGTGTATATGATAGATGATGACCTACATAGTTGTGAAAGATCAGTACACCCATGTCCCTATCATACATGGTCATATGTGAAGATTGTGTAGATAACTACAAATATGTGTGGGTGGATGATAAGAATCAAAGACATACACAGTCGTGTGGAAACACACATGCCTATGTCCCAGATATACACAATCAGGTAAGTGGATCATATGACTAACTAAGATCATTTATATTTGTGATTCCTCAAAATATAGTTGGGACACGGTTACTTACATGGTCATGTAAGTGACCGTATCTAGTTGTGAAACCTTATTCCTTTATTATAAAAGGGGAAATGATGGGTTTCATCAATATAAGTAAAAATAACACTAAAAAAGGAAAAGAAAGAAAGTAAAAGTGAGATGAGAAGTATTTCTCATTCCATAATTGGTAGTTTTTGCAACAAGTTGTCTTTTTGAGCATTTGTTTCAGGATTAGATTGGGAGTGTTGCTCATTTAGGGTATCAAATTGTGCCCAATACTAAAATTTGGTGGGATAACTTATAGTTATTTTATGGTATTGTTTCAAGCAAGGGTCATAGTTTTGGACCTTTAAACTCTAGTAAGTTCTTATTTGAATTAGTAAATTTTCTCATCAGTTTGAACTGTAGTTTTTTCCTTTATATTGGAGAATTTTCTACGTATATCTAGTGTTTGATATATTTCTTGTCATATATATTATTTGGTTGTTTCTTTTCGAGACTGGGTCTCTTGAGGACTAGATTATTGTTCTTAATTAACTTTGTGGGAGTTGTGATTGGAACCCAACTAAGTGATATTAGAGCCATTAGCCATTAGTCAATCTAACTCAGGATTAGATTAAGAGTGTTGCTCATTTTGGGTATCAAATTGTGCCCAATACTAAAATTTGGTGGGATAACTTGTAGTTATTTTATGGTATAGTTTCAAGCAAGGGTCATAGTTTGGGACCTTTAAACTCTTGTAAGTTCTTATTTGAATTAGTAGATTTGCTTATCAGTTTGAACTATAGTTTTTTCCTCTATATTGGATAATTTTCTACGTATATCTAGTGTTTGATATATTTTTTGTCATATATATTATTTGGTTGTTTCTTTTCGAGACTGGGTCTTTTGATACTAGTTTACTGTTCTTAATTAACATTGTGGGAGTTGTGATTGGAACCCAACTAAGTGATATTAGAGCCACTAGTCATAGAGAATGGACGTAGCTCTATGGTTAAATTGACATCTACAAACTACTCTATTTAGAGACCCATAATGGAGGATCTTTTGTATTGTAATGACCTTTTCGACTCTATCGATATGGACATAATTGTAAAGGATGATGTTCCATTTAAACTAAAAAAAATTGCAGATAAAGAATGTGAAAACATGAAACAAAAAAGTCTAAGCATTATCCAATAATGAATTGATATTAGTATATTCAATCATATGTCCTAAGCAATTGATCCGTTTGAGTTATGGAAGAAGTTAAATGATATTTACGAAAGGAAGATTGCCCACAACAAGGCCTCTCTGATTAATAGGCTTGTGAATTTGAAACTAAAATCTGGGAAATTTGCGTTAGAGCACCTTAGTGATTTTCAGGATATTATCGAAAAGCTGACTACCATGAAGATTATTCTTGATGATAAGCTCCAAGCTTTATTCTTATTGAGTCCACTATAGGATAGTCAGGAGACACTGGTACTTACTATCAGCAACTCAGCTCTAGGGGGTGTGCTCTCCTTGGATGTAATGAAAGAGAGCATGTTTAATAAAGAGATTAGAAGAAAAGAGCTACGAGTTGATAATGTGCAGGCCTTTTTGGTAGAAAGTAGGGGAAGAAGCAAGAGCAGAGATCCTAAAGGGCTTGATAAGTCTAAGAATCGATCAAAGTCTAAAGGAGATAAAGAGATCAAGACATGCCACCATTGCACCAAGCCTAGACATATTAAAAGCTTTTACTATAAATGGGAAAGGGATAAAAAAAAGCAATAATATTAGACATATTGGGACGAAAAATTATAGTTGCAACAATCTCGAGCATAGATGATGAGGTGTCATTGATCTGTATGAATAGTGAATGAATCTATGCCAGTGATTTGGGTTCTGAGTAGCTTATTGATACAAGAGCCTCCTATCATTATATTATAAAGAGGGGAATACTTCTTTAATTATAGGCGTAGTGATTTTGGAAATGTAAAGATGAGTAACCAAATTTTCGTCAATATTGTCAATGTAGGTAACATTCGAGTTCAAATCAATATCGGATGCCTACTAACCTTAAGAGATGTACGACATATTATCCACTTAGTCCAAGCTTTGCTTTTAGCTAATGTACTTGATGATGGAGGGTATTAGCACACAGTTGGGGAAAGAAAGTGGAAGTTATCAAAGGAAGCGAAGATAGTTGCCCGAAGAGAGCTGTATTGCATATTATGGAAAACTTACCTAAAGGTATGTGGTGGAGAAGTGTAAACAATTTAGAAAAATACTTGTTTTAGTCTATGGTATCAGTGATTGGGGCGTGTTAGTGAAAAATGGATCAAGCTGTTGGTTAGTAAATCTCTTATTTTGGTAAATAAATTTGTCCCTCTTAATTTATGTGATCACTGTTTGGCAGAAAAATAACATAGACTCCTTCAGTAGGAGATCTATGAGAAAAATGGCCAAACTAGAGTTGATATACTCAATTCTTTGTGGTCCTATTAAAGAGGAGTCATTAAGAGGAAATAGATACTTTGTTACCTTTATTGATGATACAACTAGGAACACTTTGGTCTATAAATTGAAGACAAAGAGCCAAGTCTTTAAAGTTCTCCAGAAATTTCATTCCATGATAGAAAGGGAGACAGAGAAAAAGTTGAAGTGTCTTATAACCAACAACAAAGGAAAGTACACATCTAAGGAGTTTGAGAATTATTGTATGAGGTATGGCATGAGACATGAAAAGACAGAACCCAGTACTCCATAGCATAATAGTATTATCAAGAGAATGAACATAATAATTATAGAGAAGATTTAATGTATCCTTATAATGTTTAAGCTATTGAAGATGTTTAGGGGTGAAGCAATTAGAACAATTATTTACTTGATTAATTCAAAACTATTAGCCCTTAGGTCTCATTCTAGAGAGAATGTGGATAAGGAAAGACCACTCTTATCCATATTTGAGGGTATTCAAAAGTAACATTTTTAAACATGTACTCCAAGAGTAGAGACTGAAACTGCACTCAAAGATGGTTCTTTGCGTATCTGTTGGGTATGGTGATGAACAATTTAGCTTTAGATTCTATGTCCTAGAAAAGTATAAAGTTATTTGAAGTATTTCGTCTACCGTGAACCAACCCACCGGTGACGGAGACAAAAAATATGAGCAGGCACATGATGTTGGTAATAAGATACAACCTAATAGTGATAAGCTACACGAGTCACATCTAGACGATGATGTGGATGAGGTTGATGAGAATAATAAGTAGGGGGAGTAACCTGGTTTGGTGGTGAAAGACGTTCAACTTGAACGTTAACTAGAGAAAAAAGGCCTTCTATAAGGTATTTAAGTATAAAATACCTTCTAGTTACTACTGAAGGGGAGCCTAAAGGTATGCAAGAGGTATAGTCACATAAAGATAAAGATCTTTGGTTCTTAGTTGCACAAGAGGAAATGAATTCCCTAAAGAAAAATGAAACCTATGAGTTGGTGAAAATTCTAAAAGGAAAGAAGACATTGAAGAATAAATAGGTATTCAAGATAAAGAAGAACAATGACAAACTAGTCAACCATGAAGCAAGACTAGTGGCGAAGGGATTCAGTTAATAGAAAAATATTGACTTTAATGAAATTTTCCTAGCAGTGGTTAAGATGGCTTCCATACAAATTGTGTTGTGTCTAACTGTCAACTTAGATCTTGAACTTGAACAACTGGATGTGAAAACTACCTTCTTACATGAAGATTTGGAAGAGGAGATAAATATGGAGTAACTAGAATGATTTAAGTTTCAAGGCAAGAAGAATCTGACTTGCAAGTTGAAGAAGAGTTTGTATGGGCTAAAGCAGGCAGCAAGATAATGCTATCGAAAGTTTGATTTGTTTATGACAAGAAATGGTTATAAACAAACTTTTGTAAATCCTTATGTGTATTTAAAGAAGTTTACTAATGGAAACTTGGTATTTACTTCTTTTATATGTTGATGAAATGTTGATTATGGGACAAGATGATGGGACAATTAGGAAACTAAAGGAGGACTAGTCCAAATCTTTTGACATGAAAGATTTGGTCTTTGGAAAGTTAATTTTGGGCATGGAAATAATTCAGCATGGGAAAGGTATATTGAATGGATGTTAGAAAGGTTCAATATGAAGTAGGTCAAACCAATTGGCACACCACTAGCACCTTACTTTAAGTTAAGTAAACATGTTTGCCCTTTAACTTAAAAGGAGAAAGATAGTATATCATTTATTCCATACTTATCTACTATTGGTTCCTTTATGTATGCAATAGTATGTACAAGATTGAATATAGCACAAGTTGATGGGTTGGTGAGTGTGTACTTGTCTAATCTAGGAAAGGTTCACTAGGAAGCTAAGAAATGGATCTTAAGATACTTATGGGGTACTTCCAAATGGGGCTTATGTTTCAATGGTGGGCTCTAATTCTAGAGGGTTATACAGATGCAAACATGGCTGGGGATCCTGATAACTTTAGGTTGTTTGTTCAAATTTGTAGGGGGTTATTTCTTGGCAATCTAAGCTACAAAAATGTGTAGCTTTATCCACAACTGAAGTGAAGTATTTAGTTATTATAGAAGCAGGTAAGCAAATGCCCTGGTTGAAACGTTTCCTTCAAGAGTGGGATGTGAAACAAAATAATTATATAGTATTTTGTGACAGTCAAAGTGTTATAGATTTGAGCAAGAATATTATGTATTATTCTCACACCAAGCACATCGATATCAGGTATCATTAGTTGAAATACATGATTAAGGAACAATGATTACAATTGAAGAAGCTTTACACAAATTAGAACGATGTTGATATGCTAACAACGGTGGTTCCCAGGAGTAAGTATGAGATTTGTAATAAGATCGTCGAGAAGACTCTTAAGTAATCATTGAGATAATTCAAGTTTCCTCCAAAATGGGTTGGAGGGGGAGATTGTTAAGTATCTAACTCTATTTAAGGACATAAATAAGCTTTGATGATCCTAGATATTCTTACAAATTGTTGGAATAACGAGCAGGTAAAGTCAAGATGGATAATGATTGATTTAAAATTGTTCCTGAGAGACAAGTATAGAGTATAACACACTTGTATCCTTGACTTACATGGTCATGTGTGAAGGCTATAGAAGAGACTACAAATGTGTACAAGATAGATAAATGACCTACACAGCCTTGTAAGATTAGAGATACCCATGTCCCTATCATACACGACTTGTGTGAAGACCATGTAGGTAACTGTAAACGTGTATGAGTGGATGACAAAAGTCGACGGCGTACACGACAGTGTAGAAATACACTCAACTGTATTCCAGGTATACACGATCGTGTAAGTAGACCGTGTGACAAGTAAGATCGTGTATATTTACAATTCCTTGAAATATAGTTAGGATATGGTCACTTACCTTGTGCAATTATGAAACCATACCTTTAAGCATAAAAGGGAAAATGATGGGGTGTTCATCAATATGAGTAAAAAAATAATTGAAAAAGAAAAAGAAAAAGAAAAAGAGTGAGAGTGGGAGTGGGAGTGAGCTAAGAAGTCTTTCTCATTATATAATTGATAGATTTTCCAACAAGTTGTCTTTTTGAATATTTGTTTTAAGATTAATATTATTGTTCATTTGAGATATCAACTTGTACTCAATATTAAAACTTGGTAGGATAACTTGTAGCTATTTTGTGGTATAGTTATGAGCAATGGTCAATAGCTTGAAACTTTTAAACTTTTGTAAGTTCTTATTTTAATTAGTGAATTTATTTAATGGTTTGGTTCATAGTTTTTCGTATTTTTAGTGTTTAATTTGTTATTTGTCGTGTATATATTGTTTGGTTGTTTGTTTTTTTAGATTAAATCTTTTCAAACTAGTTGATTGTTTTGATTGGCAATGTGAGAGATGTGACTGAAGTCCAACATTTTTTAATCCAATTAATCCCTGTGATAGGCATTTGATAAACAAAAGTTGATATCTATACATTAATACGTGATAATTAAGTGTTGATTTTAACTTCTTGATGCCTAATTAATCATCTCAATTACATGACGAGTTTACGTGGCAAATGAAAAGGCATAATTCATTCCGTAGATCAGTTTGAATATATAAAACGAAATGTGAAATGGTCTGATGCATTTGACGACAACTTTGTCTCATCCGTTAATCATTATTCCAAATCAACAATACCAATACAAGGAATCTGTAATGAGCGTACATACCTCTACGTTAGTGTAGTTTATGTAGTTACGGTCATCAAAACACAGCAGGTGCGATTAAGTAGGATTTTGGGAAACTTCGGGGATAGCCACCATTGGTGTCCTTGAACAACTCATTCTTACAAGTATGTCGTTAGGCACACAACAGCAGCAGCAGGAATGTATTATATAGGACGAGAGTTGTCTAATGCGTGAGCAAACATTTGTCTGTTGAGCGACCCTGGGTCCTAATCGATTGTATTCAGCCTTTGGTATTGGTCAGTTAGGAGGCAACCCAGCTAATTCAGCTCTGTTTTCTTTAAGCATATGTGGGTCCAAGAAGCTAAAAGGCAGTATGAAGTTGCTCTTGTCTTGTTGGACCGAATCCGGTCTAGGTAGGTTAGGTGGTCATTACTGTTTTATAAATAGTAGGTCTGCGAGCTTTAAGGAAAGATTGAGGTCGAGTACAAGTGAATTGAGAATGGAATGGTATATAGATTGGGCCGATATTTAGGGTAATGGTTCAATCAATTCAAGATATTAATTTGGTATCGTTAGAAACGCTCTTAATCTGCCTTGCTCTTCCCACTTCCGTAAACAACATGCCTCTACACACATACACATGCACATCTTGTGTTGTGCTGTGATGCATAGATTATAGATGCAAAATATACAACATAACCTAACCAATGCCTGCAAGCAAGCCCAAAGGGAAATTGACTCCTTTACTCTTGAGTCTAAAAACCACAATAATTTTCAATTTCAATTAATTGAATTGCTGAATAGGTCCTGCGGTGTACAGAAGGATAGAGCTCAGCTCAGCCTCAGAGGCTGGGTAGGCTCTGATCCATAACCACAAATAATAAATATATTTATTGTGGTAATAGATAATATTTAATCGAAAAAAGAAAAAGAAAACGCAGATTGTATCAGTGTCGTATACATATCAGAATCTTGTATATAAATATAATCGGACCCGAGTCTCAACTGTTTCCTGCTTCCACTCTTTCACCAATATCTCATTTTTCTCTCCGTTTGCTCATTTTTTCATCTGCAAGAAGCAATAGTTGGAAGACGAAAAAAAGATCCCTTCTTCACAATGAAGGTTTCATGAAATCTTAACTTCACCAAGGTAATCTCACTCCTCTCTTCGTCTGTTCTTTACAATAAATGTTATCTAGATCGGATCCGACTCCAACCCATTGTGTTGTGTCCCCACGTTTTCGCTTTTCTTGGTATTTCTTTACTTCTTTCTTCTTTCGATTCGCAGCTACTGTATCTGTAATATATGCGGGAGCTTGCCGTTTGGGTCAAATTTTCTTTTTTTTAGTTAATCTTTCGCTTTCACTCTCCGTTTTGCTTACTTCACCTGTTCTACCAAAATGAAAGAAATAAAGTTCACATTCTGTTTTCTCTTTGGATTCAGATATTATCCGGAAGTCTCTTTCTTCCTTAGTCGTAGATTTCCTGTTTGGAATCAGCGAAAAGAAGACGATAACAGAGAGAATGCTGTAGGGAAAAGAAAACAAAAATCGGAACTTGGTGGTGGGTATTGTCAGACAGTGGGTGAGGGATTTTGTTTCTTGCTAAGAGGCAATAGGCAGTGACAGCTGGTCTGCAAAGATGATGATCAATAAGCCACTGGTCTTGACTTATCTCTATCTTCTGATCTACATTTTGCTTTCGTCGGGTGTTATTTTGTATAACAAGGTAATCCTCCTATTTCCTTTGACCTTCCAGTTTCTTCTTTTACTTGTTATGACATACGAACCCTGGAAATGGAGGGGCCCCTTTCGTTACCCTCTCAACTTACTATTGCAGTTTTTTATTTAGAACTCGTTGTGTCCGTGTCCTGAAATGACATATGAATTCATTGCAGTGGGTTCTCTCACCTAAATATTTCAACTTTCCATTCCCAATTACGCTTACAATGATCCACATGGGGTTTTCTGGTGTCGTAGCATTCTTCCTGGTTCGTGTATTCAAGGTATGTGTCACCACATCACCCCATTTTCTTCTGCAAAATTGCGTCGGCATATCTTTCTATGACAACTGATTTATTTTGTGGCTAGTGCATATTTATTCCAAGTGGGACAATCGGTAATTAGAGTGGGGTCTATTTATAAAAAAGTACTAAGGAAATTCATGGAAATGGTGCATAGTCGTTCAGTTATGTGTCTGTAAACTTGATCACAAGACATTGAAGTCTGTTAGACCTCAATATGTATGTAGATATTTTTTATTCAAAATGATATAGGATTTGTTAAATTAGGTCTGATGCCATGTAAAAAGTAACGGAGAAGAGTTTAACGTGGTTCAGCTATAAAGCACATCTAAGGACGCAAAGACCATGAAGCTTATCTGTTTATGATAGTATGATAGTACAATGTATAGCACACTGTACCATAATGAGATGATATAATGTTCTTAAACAATACCTAATCTATTATGTTAGGATACATAAAATATTGATTTATATGATATATAGCAATATTCCTACACTAGATCTTCATAATCTTCAAGAAGATTACTGAGAATTGTCATAGTCTACCTTAATGAATTACTGATGTATGCAAGTGCTTCAGAACTTTTAGGTCAACAGTATAAAGTAGGTTATGAAGTACCTTTATCTCATGAGTGTTTTAATTTTTTATCCAAACATGTGACAAAACCGTTTTGTATCAGTTGCCCTAATCCATTGATCTGATCTATTTGAAGAATGCATTCAAACATCCTAAGAAATCTGTTTTTTCCCCTTTTTTTAAAAAAAATATCTCTTGTCCCTCATTCTTTTTGTGTAACTTGTGTAGTTGACTTTTCCTCATCTAGATCTGTCATATTTGCAACTGTTCTTGGGAGTTGTAAAATGTGATTGAATTGTGCAAACATTGTGAAACTTATGCTGTGAATGCATGCCTTGTTTTTCTCAGTTTCCTTTTTAATTTGTTGCCAGACCATGAGGAGAAAGAGTTTTGAAACTTTCATACTCTCACTGTGTTTCTTTATTTTGCCTCCCGTTTGTTTCACTAAGTAATGCTGTGCTCTTGGTTTTCCTGTCTTCAATCTGCAGGTTGTAACTCCAGTGAAAATGACTTTTGAGATGTAAGGACATCTTATTTTGTTTAAACTTTTCTTTTAGTTTTGCTGTTTCATTAAAATTTCCATCTACTAGAATTCTCCTTGCTAAACCACCTTTGTTGTCACCACAGATATGCAACATGTGTAATACCAATTAGCGCCTTCTTTGCAGCGAGCCTTTGGTAAGAAAATTATGAAGGACTAAACTTTTATTCATGTACAAGTTCTATGTGCTCATGATTAAGCAGCATGCAACTTCTCTTTTGTTTTTTTGGACTTATGTGAGTTCTTTCATATTAAACAAGGACTATTTGATGTTTTTGCTAGTCAAGATGAGGAAATGTAGATTTTGGGTTAAATATGCAAAACTTTCATTTTCAGAACTTGCAGCAGCAGTAGTGTAAGTGATGGTCTCCACATTTTGCAAACCATACTTTCATGTGCTTGTTAAAGCTCCTAAAATTTTCCTACAGTTTTCAAGCCTAGTCGCCCAAATGAAGATGAGTTGAGGATTAGCAACTAGTAGTGGAAGATGTCACTCGTTATGCTCTGAACTTCATTGAAGTTTGAAAGTGTAGGCTGTCACTATGTCTAATATCTTTGGTGCTTTCTTCTTGTGATTTTGACATCATGTGAGAATTACATGCTAATGGTCTGAGAGAAAGCCAGTACTTTGATCTTTAGTTGCAGTAAGATTTGATGAGCCCAGAAAATGGCTCAGAATCTGGATTTTTTTCACATGCTGCAGCTTTACCTGAGGATTTGGACTGAGCTCAAGATATAATCACCTTGGACATTTCTCATGTTTCCTGTTTTCCTGCATAAATTAATAGGTTAGTAATAATTGAAGAAGGGTATTTTGCTGAATTAATTTGTTCCAATTCTTTTTATGTCAGAAGCCCCCCTTAAAGCTCTAAACACATCTGCTATCTGCCATTGCACTTGTTTGGAATAGTAACATGTTGACGTTTAGTGTCCTGCATGGCTTGAACTTGAAAATTTGGGAAGAACGTCCTTTGGTGTCAAAGACATTCTATGCCGTATTAATATACTGTGATTTTGTGGATATATAGTATCCAGATTGGATTAAATGGTTTCATATGTTATATGATCATTCCATTAGGCTCTATTGATACTGGTTGATGAATTTAACTTGATTTGTACTTTTCTTGTGGGTGCTTTTCAATGTTTACTGTTATGTAACCTAGGTCCATATATCCCTGAAAACGACTAGTTTTAGCTTTTAAAAATTCTATACTTATTAGTATTAGATTCTTATCTTCAACTTGGAAGCATCTGTTACCAGTTGAATCTTTTTGTCTCAACAGGTTTGGCAACACTGCTTATTTATATATCTCAGTGGCCTTCATCCAGATGCTCAAAGCTTTAAGTATGTAACATAAAGGGAAAACTTGATTCTTGTTCAATAGTAATGCACTTTGTATCTATAAGAATAGCTACTTATATTAATGGCTTAAAATTACAGTGCCAGTGGCAACATTTCTCATGGCTGTTATGTGTGGCACTGACAAACCAAGGTGTGATGTCTTCATAAACATGGTGGTAGTCAGTGTTGGGGTTGTCGTATCCTCATATGGGGAAATTCACTTTAATGTAGTTGGAACACTTTACCAGGTCACAGGCATCTTTGCAGAAGCTCTTAGACTCGTTTTAACACAAGTCCTTCTACAGAAAAAGGGATTGACTTTAAATCCTATCACCAGCTTGTATTATATAGCTCCATGCAGGTACTGTACTTGACATGTATAAACTGCTTGTGTTTTCTTTTGGTCAACAAAGTTGCTTATGTTTGAACGATATCCATGCATTGCTATATGGCCTATTAATCACTCTTGATGCACTAGGTCTGTAATTTGACAAATCGATCGATCCACTGTATTATGATATTAGGTTGATATGTGATCGTAAACTTTCCAAAATTTATAACAGTTTTTCAAATAAGTTATTTAGTTTGCTGCTGTTGTTATTACCAAACCACAAATTTCATTGGAAGATTGGAGATATTTATTGAAGAAAGCAAAAGGTGCTCATTATGCTAGCTGGTGCAACAAAATAAAATCAATAGTAGTTCATCCTGTGGTGCACTCGTTCATTTACTGGTTTTGGTTGATAAATGAATATTTAAGTTGATTAGTCCGTCTGCGCTGCTCACTGTTGTTTCATTTGCTGCATGCAGCTTTGTATTTCTATTTGTTCCTTGGTATTTACTGGAGAAGCCTGGAATGGAAGTTTCACAGATTCAGTTCAACTTCTGGATCTTTTTCTCCAATGCCCTTTGTGCTTTAGCACTGAACTTTTCCATATTCTTGGTGATTGGTCGAACTGGTGCAGTTACCATCAGGGTTGCTGGTGTTCTGAAGGATTGGATACTCATAGCGCTTTCAACTGTTATATTTCCGGAGTCTACTATAACTGGGCTTAACATAATTGGTTATGCAATTGGTATATTCTTGCACTTTGTCAATATACTGACTCTTCTCTACATTTCAATTCTTTAAACTTTTCCTTTTTATTTTTTTTAAAGCACTTTGTGGCGTTGTGATGTACAACTACATAAAAGTTAAGGATGTCCGTGCGTCTCAACTGCCTGAAACTACCTCAGATAGGTTAACAAAGGTAAATAACATGCCATTTCTTGATATCTTGATGCTTTTCATTGCATTCTCCTTTACTGATTTTAGAACTTGGTTTGCCAGAATGCAAATTGCTTATGTGTCAAGTTCTGATTGGAATTGCCGTGTGTAACGAGTGATCTAAAATAATAAGGGTGGCACACTTCTATGTAGATATGCTAATATTTCCAATAGATAGCTGCTGAAACACGATAGAGAATTGTTATGAATTGCAGTTTGCCCCTAAATAAGTGACTTGTCATCAAACTGTAGAAAAATAATTATGTGGAGTTGGTTCGATCGAGTTAGCAGTCATTAAAACTGACTCGTATAATGATAAAATTAATATTTTTGTTTATTTATCTTCTTTAATTTATCAGCACAAGCGCAAAGTGCCTGCCAACCATTTTATCATGATTAAAATTGTCTTTATGTCAAAACTGGTTTCCAGGATTGGAAGTTGGAGAAGAAATCATCTGATATATTCGTCCCAAATAACAGCAGTGGTAATAATGGAGGGGGTGGGGGGAATATGGGTGCCTCTGATTTGAAAGTTGATGAAGAAGCACCTCTAATATCATCGTCAAGACTATCACACATTGGACGATCACAGCTTAATAAGTAGTAACCACGGTCGTGGGGCATGATTTTGAGTGCCTAGATATTGGTGTTAGCGGGAACATTTTATTTCAAAAAGAGATGAAAGGAAGCTGAGTCGATGTGCTCACTGGTCACTGCATCCTCATATGTCAAGGTGAAATTTGATTTCTGTTCTACCCAGTGAGTGGTTCGCCCTGAGAAGGAAAGGGCAATTCACTGTAACTGCTATGGTGGCATGTGCATGCATTATTTTGCTGGTGATAGCTTGGAACTCTTATATAGCTGGTTGCTGACGGTAATATAGTCTTGGACATTCTTGTGTTGCCTTTTTTTTTTTTTTTTGGATATAGGCATAGGCCAATTGAATTAGAGTCAGGTGTCTACGCAAACAGTTTATATCCAGTGATTGATGTGAAATTGATTCATTTTGTTTCCTTTCTTCTTTTGATGAATTTCCCAGATGTTAACCTGGTGGTAAGTAATTGACATGACGCGTTAAGGGAGGAACTAACCAAGCTGAATGTGTTTATTGACTAGTCAGGAGATATACTGGACAAAACATGAATTTGTATAAGATTGTGGCCCCTGCTGCTCATGCAATAAACTACGTGTGGAATATATGCAAATCTTTTACACCATTATAACTCAGGTACTTGCTTTCTTCCAAGCTTGTAGCAGTCACAATGTGTTAATACAAAGCAAAACATCCAACAATGCAAAACAGCCCCCGCACATAATTTACATACACAACAGCTCAGGAATATGAAGGAGTATGAAAGAAGAACAAAGAAGATGACCAACGCCAGCGTACTGCATTTTTCACACAACTCCCAGTCCATAAATGCCGTAAATCCCGAAATGTTGGCCTGCCAAATCACTCACTATTGTACTCGTGAATTCGCCAATCTCTCAAGTATAAAAGTCTTCTTGAAGGAGCTGGTGGTGCCAATCCAGGAACATCTCTGATGTCTTTATTGTGGGGGTTGACAATCTGAAAATTATAAATCAGGTCTCAGCTTCAGAATTTTCTGTTCTAAAAGAGGTGAACAATAATTGTAGAACCAAGACTACAACCCAAAAAAATGTCAAAGTACAGGACGCCAAAGAGAATACCTTCACAACAATAATAGCTATTACACCACAAACAATAAGGAACAAAAATAGCATTATGCATTTATCTGTTGCCACCTGAAACACCAAAACGTAAATACAAAAAGTTCAGTAGCCTACAAAATGAAAAGACAACAAGAGTAATGAATCAACAGAAGTATAAAATGTACCATAACTAACTAACCTGCCTTCCAATCTCCTTCACTAGCTGCGAGGCTTTCTTAATCGAAAACTGAATTGTATCTAGCTCATTAACTATACGACCCATTTGTTCAGTCTGCAAAATTTTATATCAATTGGGAATGGAACAAATAAGAGTAGGGGTAAACACCCGGAATGGATGGGTCATGCTTACTTGTCCCTTTAATGTAACAGCCGTTTGTGTTCCGACTTCAATTGTTTGCTCAACAACCTGTGGGGCAAACCTGAAGTTCAGTAACAAAACACTTCAAATAGCAAGCCATCAAGGCTGGTTTACCTTTTTGGACCGTTCAATGACTTGATCTGTTTCATCCATTGTCTTCTTCCCAGCATCAATAAGTTCTTGATTTGACATGGCTACACAGCAGATATATGATCATGAAATGAGGGTCACCAAGTAGAAGTATTCTTTACCGGAAGATGAAGAATTTGAGTTATCCATCCTAGTATACTCTCTCTTAATTTGATGAAAAGAAAAGACAAGATGTAAGGAGTTCAAAGGTAGCCAAACTTGGAGCAAAGTATGTTCTACACGATACCAGGTTGATTGATTGGAAGTTGGCAATTTTTAGAAATAAAAAAGGAACAACTACAAGCAAAACTAGCACAGGGAATAAAGGGACAATTAGCAGGACATGCCCATATTAACATCACATATTAACAGCCACTCAGCAACTGAAAGTACAACAAAATGATAATTCCACCTGAAGCCATTTGAACATTTTCTTCAGCAATAGGTTCACTAGCTCCCGCTCCCATGTCAAAAAGTTCAACCCTCTTATTACCAAGTGTATTCATATACCTGAAATATAGCCATAGAGAAGCCACATGAAATTCAAAAGGACCTAACTATAACAATTAAGAACTACTTTTCAACCTTATGAGTCCAAATTTGAGACAGTTAAAGTTACTTGGCCAACTAATCCTGTCATAAAGTTCTATGGGAAAAATTCCAACTAATACCTAGTCCACTTCAGTATAGAACAAGCCATTATAGTTATAACTTACTTTTAACTCCAAACAGTTCAGTATTCCAGACTCATGATATGAAAGGTGAACTTACGTTTTCCTTAGAGCCACGTAAGAGTTTAATTCTTTTATCTGCAAAGAATAATCAATTAACAAACATATTACAACTGTGAAATAAGAAACGTCGTCCAAATAAGATTCAATGAGAACTCACCATGGACTGCTTCTCATCATTCAGATGTTTTGTAACTTCGGCAGGATTTTTATTTTCCTCATCCTTAATTTCATGATCAAACTCTTTAATCAATCTGCAAGAGTTGATTTAAGCATAGGACTGGTTTGTTTGATATGAAAGGACAAAAGTAGAGACCTAAATTCTATGAATATTTACTTCAATCCAAATAATAAGTATTCCCTATGTAAGTTTCCTAACATTGATGCAGAGAAAATATAATTG
Organism: Erythroxylum suave; assembly: GCA_027563595.1. NCBI lineage: Eukaryota > Viridiplantae > Streptophyta > Magnoliopsida > Malpighiales > Erythroxylaceae > Erythroxylum > Erythroxylum suave. Next base: position 19,662,073 of record JAOSBN010000178.1, on the reverse strand, counting down.
TACAGGAAGAACAATATGAGGCGAGACCATGAAAGAAGCATGGATAAAACCTGCAAGTCTTGGTTGACCAGGGAAGCTTTCAAATGGTTAAAGCAAATGTATTTTCATCAATCAACTACACTAAATCCCTAGAAGCCAACTTATCCAATAAGATTTATTCAAACAGAAAGAAATCTCGTATGGAGCATGCTACACTAATTGACGGAGAACTTAAAAACGTATCAGTCAATTAAACATATTCAACAAAGGAGATGATCCAAAATCTGGAGATATGAATGTCAAAAGCAATTAAAAGAGACAGTTCAATATTTGGCACACCTCTTGCACTCCCTCATCCTCCCTGTAAGTTCTTCCAGCTGTTTGCTTTGTCTATTGGAATCTTTAATCTTATCCAGCCTCTGGAAGCCATTCCTGTAAAACATTAAAAAAAAAAAAACGACTCTATATTACCAACAATCATGAATCTAACGGGGATTAATGCTTATAGAATGACACAAACAAAGCATAAGAAGAGAATCAGTCCACTGTGGTCCCAACCAGAACCAAGAGAAGAAGATGAGGAGATCATAATAATGAGTGAAAGATAGGCAGACAAACGGTTGATCATTACCAGCATCGAGTGAGCTCGCAGGATTGGCCATCATTCGCAATAAATAAATAAACAAATAAGAGAGATAGTAACAACATATAACAAAAGAGTGGGAAAAATGGGATTATTAGACGGACGAACAGATTCCTTGAGATTAATCCCAGTAGGTGGTGGAATGGGCATAAAAAACGAATGCTACTTCAACGACCGTCCTGTACTAGAGAGCTATAAACTGATTTCTTGCATTTATGCTTGGATGATCGGACTAGGTAATTACGAAAAATTAATATTAAAGTTAAGAACTTTAGGAAAGGAAGGAAAAGAAAAACATACGAGAGTGCTCGAAAGTTGTCCTTGATTTCATCATGAATCTGCTCCAACTGAGGGCTCATCTCCATTTTCAGGTAAGTGCCCCTAACCTCTTTCACTTATCTCTGATCTTCCCTTTCTAATCCACCCACTCCACAGTATCAAAATAACTCAAAACAATCAAACCATCATATGCCTCTTCACCACTCTCCAAATCCAATCTCTCCACTCGCAATAGCACAAGGAACCTCAGGGGAATGTAAACCCTTTCAAACTTCCAACGAACTGGAACCAAAGATTCAACTTTGGGAACGAGAGATTTGAAATTTGGAAGCTTTTACCCATTACATACACAAAGCCGTTGGTTACTGAGGAAAAAAATAACGAAAAGCAAGTAAAATGATGAAGAGGATGGAAGTCTAGGCATGATGTGGAAGTAATAATAATAATAATAATAATAATAAGATGCTATTATTTAAAAAAAAAAAAGCTAGTAAGTTATAACTAACACAGTGACAATGTGGTTAATTGACTTGACCCTTCTCTCTGGTACAGTACCAATGAGGGCGATCATCAATTTTTAGGGATATTAATGGGTTGGGCCGAGGGTTGTTATGGCGAGCCGCGGGTTGGGATGGTCAGCTCGTAACTCGGCCCACTTGTGAGTCACCAACCCGTAATTAGCCCATGGCCAGTCGGACCATGACGGACAGGGTCGGCTTGACCTATTTATATATTTTATTAATTTAAATTTTGTTCAATTTTAGTGGCCCGGCTCGATCCTGCGCGGGTTGATCATGGTCAACCCGTGACCCGTCCAACCCAGGTCAAAAAAGGGTTGGGTCGGGCCGAGCCAAAATTGCACAGGTCAAAAAAGGGTTAGGTTGGAAGGTACGTGGTTAATATGTAAATATAAAGCAGTAGCTTAACTGACATAATGACAGAACATGAGGTTAGCTTAGTTGAGTATTTAAAATGCCCTTTTCGTATAAGAACAAAATAACCTACAAAAACTGGTAAAAATATAAGGGGATCAACTTAAATGTGTCATTATTGTTTAAAGCAATGAAAATACAAAGTTTTATAGAATTAATGTTAAAATGTTAGTTTATATTATGCAATCAATTGGTTGGTTGTAGTTTCGTGATATAATTATTTAAAAGCATTATTTATTATATACATATTTATATGTATGTGACAAAGTTCATGTGATAAATTAATATTGCAAATGAAATCACAATGAGATCATAATTATGAGATTCATATTGCACTTATCTACTATCTCTAAATTATTTGTAATTATCATTCTATTAAAATTGGACATTAATATAGTATAAAAAATGAAAACATTTTATGTTTTTCCTTATAAAGGAAGTAGTTAATTTATATACTAAAGTATGCGAATACTTAAACAAACATTTAAGTGCTTATTAGAAAACAAGTTTACTGAACTAATTCCATATGAGATTCTATTTGGAAAACTACTTGTATATAAATGAAAAGTTTTGTATTAATTGTATAAGTGATCTTTTGACTTGAAATCTCTAAAGTATCTCATATAGAAATTGTTATGTTTTAATGCTCCTAACGACCTATTATAGTCAAGAGTAGCTTGATTGGTAGTCATTGGATATAACATAAAATATATGGATGTAACTGAGCGATTAATATAGGATTTATCACCCTAAAATGAATAGAGAAAATGTTCCATTATTCTAGATTAGTATTGATTTATAAAATCTTTAGCCAAGGTAAAATGACATTTTCAAAATAGTTTTCAATGTCACCTGGTCATAAAAAAAAGTTCTTTATAAAAGAAATAATAAATAAACTTTCACAATCAAAAAGAAATCTAATTCTATTATTTCAATTTAGAGACATATTAATAGAATTAATTACTAATGGTAAAGGACTAATGTGATTGGTCTTAGATAGAATAGACGTTAATTCTATGCTTTATGTTTAGTCGAAATATTATATAATGAAATGATTAAATTATATAAAAAGATTATATATGCAAAGTAAGTCAAAATCACTTTTATATTCCTAGATATTTGGGACCTATTCGTGGTTATAAGTTGCAGATAATAATCTTGATCTATAAATATAAATTATTTAATTAGATAATTAAAGATGAATTACAGGAGTTTTATTCATCTAATCCTATATATGATTTTGGGGTTATAATTTATATATATTTCTAACTTATTTGGGAACTTAACGAGTCACACTCAAAGAAAAAGTAGAAGAGATAAAATGTGTTTCGATCAAGTTGAAATTGATTGTAAAGTTAAAAAACGTTAGAATTAAATATGAGATATTTAATAAATAAGAACCAATATGACTATATGAGATATTGGGCCTTACTTGACCAAATTGATATTTAATTCTAGTTAAAGTTTGGTAAAAATTAAAATTTTATTTCAGTTAAATTACTAAAAAGTTCATAACCTAATATAAATAGGCTTAGGCTTCAAAAGAGCTAGCATTTCTTACTTAACTCTCTTTATGCAGTTGTAGAGTTGTTTCAATACATATTGTGGATACTCTTAGAGGCTCATTAAAGGCCGGACATATATATGGCTATGGTGATTGAGATGAGCCAACTTTAGAAACAATTTGAGGGACTAGAGGTCACTGGATTCTCTAGGTAGGTGACCGGAAGGCAATGATTACTGGCATGGTGGAGGTGACGTTGGCGAAGCTGTCTAGCGATAGCAACTACTAATTCAATGGAGGCGATGCTGGTGAAGTGTACTAGGAGTGACAACATTAGAAGGCGATGAAATGAAGACAGACAACTAGAGTTTTAATTTTATAAGTTTAGGTTTTCTTAAGAAGAAGTTAAGGATTGCTTGGGTATATGGATAACACTATTCTAGTGTTGAAATAAGAGTGTTTTGTCATCAACAAGCTTGGCAATGAGTTTGGCCAGGCTTGAGTCTAGGTTGGGGCTTAGGTTTTTCTGACTTGGCTCAGCTTGGCCTTTTAAAAAAAAAATTTAAATTAGAAAAAGGAAAACATCATTTTTTGTAAAATGACTATCAAGCTTTAGGCTACGTCAGGCTTGGGCAGTTTGAGTTTATACCAGACTTGAGGCTCAGTTAAATATGGCCTGACTCATTGACTTTCAACTTGACTTAGTTTGCCAAGCCTAGTCATAAGGTTATAGTAACTTAGGACTAAAATAAGAGTTGTTTGGATTAAGAATATTATATTCTCTATCTGGAATGATCTTGTGTGGCTTTAAGGTTAAACTAAACTTAAACTTAAATAAGGGTTGTTTGTGATAAGATTGCTTTATTTTTATGTTTGAAAATAAGAATAAGGAAAACTTAGTGCATAAGGTTCCATGTTTTGCGAGAGTTAGGTAAGGATCATCAATTGTATGCAGTCTTTCATTTGCATTTTACAAAGAGATTGTTTTCTCGACTCGAACTCGTGACCTTCTAGTTACAAATGAGTAACCTTACTAGTTGCTTCAAAGCTCGACCTCTTTGAACATAAGAATAACTTGTTTTAAATGTGAAATAATGTATTCTTAATTTAACTCAATTTTCAAACATAATTTAAAAGAGTTTTAAATTCAAAATCAATTCTAAAATTAATTTAATTTTTTTCTTAATATGATTAAGAATAATAATTAGACTGATTTTCTAATTTAAATTATAGAAACGTTATTTCTACAATTATAGTTAATTATATTTCAATTAACATAAACTCCTTTAAAATTAAGAAAATTGTCCTGTTAATTAAGTTTATTCATTTCAATTTGATTGAAATAAATTAAAAATTAAAAATTTATTTAGAAAATTATTTTTGTTTATTTGAATAATAAGTTTATTGATTTAGTAGAAAATTTATTTTACTCATTAAATTTGAAATGTTGTTTTCATTTATTAATTAAGAAAAATGAGCTTTTTAAATATTATTAGAAATTATTTCCTAATTTATGAAGAACTTTTTTAATCTCTTAAAAATTTAGTCTCAAAATAAATAATAGAAAGATTTTCTTAATTAAATTAAAAAGTATTCAATTTAATTTTGAAAGTGGTTTCATTTTAATTTTAGAAAATATTTTTCTAATTAAGCTTAAATAATTTCTAATTAGATTAGAAATAAATTTCCTTATGGATTGGAATGTCTTAGTCAATAAAATTTGAGAAAAGAAAATTTCAAAATTGTAAGAAGTAAGAAACATAATTTATTGAAAATTACTTTCAATTAAATTTTTGTTTAAAGAGTTAAGATAATTGAAAATAGTTCTCAATTGAATTTGAAAATTGTTTTCATATCAAATTAAATTTATATTTAAAATATGAATTTTATTCATTCAGGAATGAATGAATTTAGTCTAATTTAATTATCTAACGAGTTAGAAATATTATTTTAGATTATAAAAATCAATAACTAAAATCAATCAAGACTTGATATTTTATGCATATAATTTGTATGTACATAAACTACATATTTTTAATATATGTTTGATAAATTTTATACATGTTGAATTGCATGTTATATATGTGTGAGTGTGTGTGTGTGCATGTGCAATATTTTACGTGCATTTTGTGTTTAATGACAAGAATAAAATGAAATCCATCGTTAAAATATTAAATATATGTTTTAAACACAATTATTCTTTTCTATTGTTATAAGAATAAACAAAAGTTCTATTTATTGTTAGGATTGTTGAGTAAATTCATCGCTATTTTAACCGGAGTATATTTAGTCTTATAATAATGACTTAACTAAATTTGTAAAATTTGGATGGGAAAATTCATAATCACATAAATTTAGAGGCAAAGTTAGGAAACATATATAAAAAGTGTTTTAGAAAGAGTTGTTACCTAATAGATATATGAATCACAAGAGATATGATTGGTAAAATTGTTGTCTACCTAATTTTAGTTAATTTGTCGAGTAAACTGAAGGACGACTAAATTTGAATGAGATCCTAGTCCACTAGAAATATTAGAGTAATATTTCATAATATTAGCGAGGATTGTTCTTTTAAATAAAATAATAAGAGTAACCAAATGAATGATTAAAGCTCTAATCTCAATTGGTTGTTATGACATATAATCAATTACATATTTTTCTTACTTTTTTATTTTGTTATGAGTACAAATTACCTTTGTTTAGTATATAGTTGATACTAAGTTGCTAGTAAACCAAATTTCTTAGATATAGCTTAAGTTTGAGAAGAGTTCTCAAAGTTAGATTAAAAAAGTTATGTCTATTATGCGATTTTGCTAGTAATCCCTATCAAGTATTTGATGACAAAGTTTGAAAGATATATCAATGTCATATAGATGACAAAACATGGTAACAATTTAAGGTGACTAATATCTTATAAACTTTAATGACAACATGTAATATGCATGTTAATACCATAATAATAAGATGCAAAAGGTTGAATGAAGTATAGCTAAATGCTATAGTATCTTGATAGGATTATTTCACTCAATTTGGCCTACTAAAAGCATAAACATGGACTACAATTGAAGGCACTGATTTAGATATGATAATAGTTGTCATTCGAAGAAAAATTGATGGCATGATCATGTGATGATGATGATGATGATGATCATGATCATGATCATCATCATCATCATCACCATCATCATCATCATCATCATCATTATTATTATTATTTTAGTCTTTATCTTGTTCTATCTATATTCTATTATCTATTTTATTAGTTTTATATTTTTTTATTTGTAAGTGTCTAATTATTTTTAATTATATTATTATTGTTATAATTACTACTATCTTTTTATTATTTATTATTTATTATTTATTTTTATTATTACTTCTATTGGTTTAATATGTTCTTTATTATTCTTTATCTTTATCTTCATTTTTATTTTATATTTTATATTTTGTATTGTATATATTGTATGAATTTTTATCTTTTTATTATAGTTTTGATTTTTTTATTTTCTTCAAATAGTTGTCTTTTTGTCTTTTGATCTTTTCTCTGTGGACCTATCAAAAATAGTCTCTCTACTAGTTAGAGGTAAAGCTAGCTCTCTCCTGACCCTATATCTCAGTAGGACTTCTACTGTGATGTTATTGTTGTTGCTGCTTTTATTGGATGTATGATATGTAATAATAATTTATACAAGGATGATATATATATTTTATTAAATTTTCTAATGACTTTATATGTTGTAGTCATGTGTATTACATGAAATATTGAGTTAAGATTTTAAAAACTTCAAATTATTTAAATTTAAGCATTGAGAATGCCTAAGTACTTCAATGAGATCAATATGGTGAGATATAATTTTTTTAGTTATCTGTAGGGAATGACCTTCTCCGGTGAATATCTTTATAACTAAATTTTATGATAATACAAATTTGTGTAAGGAGAAAAATACAATACGAGATATTGTAAAATGTAATATTTATTTCTTCTATACCTATGCCTAATACTACAATTTACTTTTGGCAGTTCTTAATAAATAAATTAGTAAGGTTTCATATTAGACATGAAATGGTAAGACTTTGAAAGTGTCAAAGGTAATGATTTTATGATGTGATGCTTAGTTGAAGCATATATTATCCATTAAGTTTTGGAGTAAATTAGACGATAAAAGGTTATATGATATCCAAAAGGTTTGATACGATCTTATAGACCTATTGAACAAAATATTTGTTTTAATATCCACTTAGAGGATAATAATTCTCAATATAAGTAGTGAGAGTAAGATAAAATTTGAAAGTTTCAATTATCATGAAAATACATCAAATTGAAACTAGTGCTTTTATTGATACATTTGACATATAGTTGAAAGGCTATAAGATAATGAAAGATTTACTTTCATAATAAATTCAAAGAGTATGTCTTTGGAGATGATTGTGAATTTATTATATCTGTCAGAAGGTTATTGAGAGTATGGTTGTTGTCTTCATTGCTTATAGAAAATGATAATTCATATTTTCAATTGTTGAATTTATGATTGTCCAATAACAAGTCTTATTGGATATGAAAAAGCAACAATTTAATTATAGAAATTAAATCGATTATAAGGAAGTTGTTCACCTATCCTATTCAAAATACATAGATAATCTACTAAAGATGTTTAGTATTCGGCATATATGATATTTATGAAGTATTAAAGATATCTATTATTCTGTGTATAAGTTGATATTTAAGTTCAAAGTTATATGGATATTAACCCTAGAAGTAAATTCTTATTATGGTATATTTTACTTATAGCAATATTATTTTGAGATTGGAAAGGTTCCAATATAGTATTAATTGCTAATTAAAACAAAACATCTTTTATTTAGTAAAATGATTATTTAAATCAAGGAGTTCTTTAATGAACTTTGTATAATTATTTACATTGATTGAGACATTAATGTACTGTAGAATATTGCAACAATTAGGCATGCAAAACTAAGGTCTTATTAAAGATTAAAGGATATATTTAAGTAAATTCTCTTAATTATGATGGTAATTAAGATAAAGCACATGCTTTCTATAGATAATTTTGTAGAATTTTACCATTAGGCTATGTCATAGTAGTAACATGATCATCATATAGTGATATGGTATAAGATATTTTAACGATTGACTTAGTGCAAGTGAGAGATTGTTAGCTTATACCCTATCTGTTACTTATAGTTTAGTGACATAATTATCTAAAGATATTATTTATCTTATACATATTAAGATGTAACTGATAAAGTCCATAGAACAAATTAGCATTGAAACTAAAATTGTGATGAGTTCATAATTATGAGATTCTTATTATATTTATTTATTATTCTTAAATTATTCTTAGTTATTGTTGTATCATGATTAGACATTAAGAAAATATTAAAAAATATCACACATTATATTTTCATTATAAAGGAAGTTGTTAATCTTATAAGCTAAAACATGTAAACAAACAAACATTATGTGTTACTTAACTTCAATTATGATCTATGAATATAAATTATTTAATTAAAGAGTTAAATATGCATTACATAAATTTAATTTATCTAATTCTAGATATGATTTTGGATTATAGTTTATAGTCATAAACTATATTAATGAATCTTACGAGTCAAACATAAAGAACATGTTAAAGAGAGAAAATGTGCTTCGATCAAGTTTGACTTGATTGTAAATTTTAAGAAATTTTAAGGTTAAATATAAGATTTTTAATAAATAAAGATCAATATGAGATATTAAATTTTATTTGGATCCAATTAGTATTTAGTTAGAATCAATTATAATTAAAGTTTAATTGAAATTAAAATTTTACTTTAATTAAATTAGTTAAAGGTTTGTAAACTATTATAAGTAGACTTTACTAAGCATTCCATATTTTGTCATATTTGATGTATTAATTATATTTTTAATTTAAAGTAATTTTGACTTTCGAAAAATAAAAAATGTAATTCTTCTAGTAAGATTGGATTAATTTGTCTACAAAGTATAAATTTCTTAAATATATGGCACAACTTTTATGTTAACTATTGCCATTTGGTTCTAATTCTATTTTTCTGTTGTAGTTTTCAGTTTTTTGTTTATGCTTTTCTTTTAAATAAAAACAAAAACCTATTTAGTTGTTAACGTTAATGTAGTTATATTTTTATCACTGATAATAACTACATATTAAATAAAACTTAAAGATAATTTATTTTTAATTAAATAAAATTTTTTAATCTCTTATATAATATTTATTAACAAATTATTAATAAAATTATGTTATTTTAATAAAATAAATAATTTAAAAAGTAAAATTTTATTTGAAATATATTTTAATTATTAAATCAAATTTTATTTGAATATTTATATTTTTTAAATTTAATTATATTGATTAATAATTATTAAATTTTAATTACATATAATTTAATTATAAAAATAAAATAAAATAAAATTATCCATAGTTTTTATTGATAATTAATTTTAATTTATTAAATATATAACTTGAATTAAATTATTCATAATTTTTACTAATAATTAAATACTTAAATAATATATATTTAAATGAGAATAAATCAGATTATGAAAAAAAAGAAGCAAGAAACAAAAACCACTTTTAATGGTTTTCATAGCTTTTGAATACCGGAAAAAACCAAAACTAAAAACAGAAAATTAAAACTCAAACAAACAAGTTTTTTTTTTAATTTTGAAAACAAAAACAAAAAGTCAAAAACAAAAATAGAAACAAACACCCCCTAAATATATAACTTGAATTAAATTATTCATAATTTTTATTAATAATTAAATAGTTAAATAATATATATTTAAATGATAATAAATCTAATTATGAAAAAACAGAGTAGGAAATATAAATCACTTTTTATAGTTTTCATAACTTTTAAAAATTGGAAGAAACCAAAACTAAAAATAGAAAATAAAAACTCAAACAAATAAATGTTTTTTTGAATTTGAAAACAAAAACAAAAAATCAAAAACAAAATAGAAACAAACACCAACAGGTTTCCTGCCAATCTCTTCTTTTATGTTTCCCTTTTCCTTCTCGAGTGTTTCTGTATATTAATAATCTCTAGTCTCTACATTTGTTAGTTTGGCTTTTATATCTTTCTGGGGTTTTTAAAAAGGAATCAGTATTATTAGATTTTAGAATTTTCATCAGCACAAAAACAATCAGGAGGAGGAAGGTGAAGGTGGTGTGGTATAACGTTGCAAAACTTGCTTTTAAGCTAGGCATGGCAGCTAAGAAAGCATGTGAATGGTTGTCAAAGAGCACGACGGGGGAAGTGCTAAAATGGGGAAGCATGAAGCAGACAGGGGTAAGCTTGAGGTATATGATGGAGTTTGGGTCTAGACCCATTGATAGGAACTTACTCCTTTCCGCTTAGTTTCTTCACAAGGAACTGCCCATCAGAATTGCTAGGAGAGTTCTCGAGCTCGAGACCCTCCCTTATGGCTTATCTCACAAACCTTCCATTTTGAAGGTACTCCATCTCTCGTTTTCTCTTCCCATTTGGTTGCAATGATTTTAGCCTTTCATATTCATCTATTTTACATATCTCATCATATCCAAAACCCTCTTTCTTACAAAAAAATATAAATTCTTTGATCCTCATCCACTTTTTGGTTAATGACAAGGGATTTATATGAAATGAATATCAATGAGAGTTTGGGGTTTCTTAAATCTTAGTTTATTCTCTCTTCTTGAATCTAGTGAAGAAGCAAAATTTTCTTTTTGGCTCGTACAAAAGTGGGGATTAAGAGAAGTTGACCATAACTAATATAATACACTTGGGATTTCTTACTTACTCTATTACTTCTCAAAGTGTCCATTTTAAAACATATTGCATGTGTTTAGTATTTCCGGTCTCTCCCTATGGAATAGAGGTGGTTAGGGATTACTCTTGATCTTATTTCTTCCCAATGTTTGGTCCACCTTGATTATTTAATATTACCATTCAATATTTACATCGCAACTAGAAAATCTGTTATTTTACTTTTTATTTTAGTAAAGGGTTGTTTTACTTGTTTTTCAAGTGCGAAGCCATTTACAATCCTTATATGTTCTAGGAGCAAATCCCTAGCTACATACTTCTAGCTTGGTTTCTAGTACTCTTTTCAGTTTCACCTGCTATGATAGGCATCAATTTTACTAATGGTCCTTTAGTGATGTTAGGGATTTGCCAGCATGATCTTATTCAAAAAGGCTTTTTTTTTTTCTTAATTCTTAGTTAAAAATTTAGCTAGTCCACGATACATAGCGAATTTTTTTCTTCTACTTGCAAACTAATTCTGATTAACTTTCATTTAAGGCCTGAGACCAATATCTGGATTCTTTCCACAATTTAAGATCCTTTCCCGATATCAAAGATATAAGTGATGAGAGAGAATTTACGTAAATGATAAAAGCAATTAAGGTTAGACATAACAATGTGGTCCTAATAATGGCCTTAGGTATTCAGCAGTAAAAGAAAGGAATGAATCCAAGCACGCATGAGGATCTGATTGAGATTCATCAATTTCTGGATCGTTTTTACATGTCAAGAATTGGAATTAGAATGCTTTGTGGTTGGTTTTAACTTCTTATTTGTTTCTGAATACAACTGATTGCTTTTCCTTTCTGGCATTGAATGCTTCTATGGACTTATAAACTCTCACTATGCTCCTAGGTGTTGGATGATACTCAAGGCAACATGTAGAGTTGCACAATCTGAATCCCCCTCCTCATCGTGTGGGCTATATCAGCACAAAATGCTAGTGAGAATGCCCGTGCTATTTGTCTAAGAGAGTATGGGAGTGCACTTGATTTTACTATCTATAGGGATCCCAAGTTTACATTTCCGTAAGTTGAATTTTCTTTTATTTGTGTTTTCCTTCAATTGGTTCTTCTATGCCTCTCTCTCAAACATTTTTCTATTAACTCACTAATTTTTTTTTATTTTTGCATCTTACATTATTACATTCAATTGCTTTCATTTTAGGAGTAAAGAAAGTTTTCTTGTTGCCTATGTATAATGCTTGAGCTTTTGACCTGTATGACAACTATGTTCCAACACACTTGTACCTTATGGTATTTGAGTGGGTTAAGAAATCTCTGCAATCTATCCAACAGCTTTATATGGATTCTAATAAAATGGCTCCTCCCATTAGAATAGTAGTTGCTGATGGAATTGAGGACATCACTATAAGAGTCTTACTGCTTTAGACATGCTGCCATCAGATTGGGTTTCTATGTCTATTGTCATCCATGATAACATGATATTGTGCTGGGCTTGGCTAGAAGTTTTTCTTTGATGTTATTCTTAACAAGTTCATCTTATTATGATAGTTTTCAAATGAGGGAGGTGGGATTCCAAAGAGTGGCCTTCTCAAAATCTTTACGTACCTTTATAGTACTACAAAAATTCCACTGGATGAGCGTTTTGATCTTTGAATATCTGATACAGTAACAATGGCTGGATATGGATATGGAATTCTAATTAGTCGCTTGTATGCTTGGTATTTTGGAGGTGAGCTATAGATCATCTCTATGGAGGGATATGGTGAGTGGATTGGCTATTTCTAATGTATTTTGTGTCTCTTTTTCTGTCTCACCTGTCTCATAGAAGCCAATGTGCATATATTTCAGCCATTTCATGATAGTAATGCACTTGATTTATGCTCTGCAAGTAGCATTGCCTCTCTACATTTATTACTATATGCAAGTTTCTATCTTGTTATTCTTTCTTCACTAATATTGTAGATAGGTTTTTCAAATTTGCAATCTCATGTGGGGCTGCAGCCATTTCTCCAAAGAATGGTGTACTTTATCTAGATTTGGCGAAGAGAAGGTGAATAGGAGACGATAGTCATGATTGGAATAAATTTATCTTTAGTCTTCATCTCTAGGATGACGTTTGGTACGACGAAATAAGAGATCTAATCTTATGTTTGATTGTATGATTGTTTTGTTTTATTTTCTTCTGGAGTGTAGACTTCCTACCATGATATTAAGTGAACTCATATTTTGGTCATAGCATTAGATTTCATTTTCTATCTATCGTAACTGTGAGATCCCATATTGACTGGAGAGGGAAACAAAGTACGGCTTATAAAGGTATGAAAACCTTTCCCCTATAGACGCGTTTTCTTAATTGAGTAAGGAAATAGCAAAACTGTGAGAATTTGAGCTGGGCCCAAAGTCCAAAGCGGATAATATCTATGAGAGGATGGTCTGGGCTGTTACAATGGTATCAGAGCCGATTCCTGGCCCGTTGTGCCAGCTAGGTTGGGCCTTAAAGAGAGCTGGACCCTAAGAGGGTAGATAGTGTGAAATCCCACATTGGTTGGAGAGGAGAACGAAGTATACCTTATAAAGGTATGGATACCTCTCTCCTATAGACGCACTTTCCTAGCTGGGCTGGGAAGAGAAAAATCGTGAGAGTTTGGGATGAGTTCAAAGCCTAAAGCAGACAATGGCTATTACAATGATATTAGAGCTAGGACCCGAGTCGATAGGACTGGCTGGAGAGTTGGACTTTCATCCTAAAACGCATTTTCTTAGCTAGGCTAGGAAGAGCAAAACCGTGAGGGATTGAGCTGGGTCCAAAGTCCAAAGTCTAAAGAGGATAATATCTATGGGAGGGTGGTCTGGTCTGCTACAATGGTCCCTTTATCTTCCATTTCTTATTTTCAACAGGACGATTTTTTTCCTCAATCTCTCTGACCTTGCACTTCCTAAAACACAAAATAATAAAAATATATTAGCATCTTGGTGTTAAAAACAGGCACAAACATTCATCCTAATCTTATTAGATTGACAGGAGAGATAGAAATTTTATTGTAACAGCCACATTCTCTTTTTGATCAATTATCTATTTTGTGTTATCTCATTCTGTCGTACAGCTTACATGCGTCATAGATTTTACTTCATTTTAAAGTCCTGCACCTCTAATCCATTGTTGATATCTTAGACCAACACATCTTCGTAACCAACAATATTCATTTTTTTTTGCAGACAAGATATTAAGGATGCCTAACTCACCAGTAAGCCTTTAGAGTGGGATCACAGAGTAGCTCATCTGCAGGTGTTGCCTTTCTCTCCTTTCTAGTAAGCCTGCCAGTGAAGAAATCTGATGATGACTCAATAACATGACTCACCTAATTGATCATTGAAGGAATACGGTGTTAAGAAAGGATGAAGAGCATTAGGAAAGCTAAATGTTGCCAAATGTTGGGTATTGCATTGGAAAGCTAAATGTTGCCAAATTTTGGGTATTACATTCTTACCTGAAAGTATTTAGGCAAAGCTTTTGATTGTGAATCTCCCTTCTTGTAGTGTCTCTTAGGGTCTATTACATTTCTAAGCTGTATTAAAGAGAAGGAAAATTTTTTACTTAAATGAATTCATTTATGTGAATACATAATAAACCAACCAGACTATAATCTTTAATAAGAATGAAAAGAATTCATCATAAATGTTGGCAAAAGTTTATAGATAAAAGCAACTTTTTTTCTTTCCTTGGGTGAGTCAATTTGCAAATGCAAATGTATAACAAATACTAAAGATAAACATTCATAAGAACATGAAGATGGTAACAGAGCAATTCCAACCAAATAATCAAGCATTTAACACATTTGTCTTGAGACAAAATGGTAAGATGTCTGAATATACAGAACTGTTTACATAATGCACAACACACAAACATGCACCCATACTTCAGAAACTTATGGATGAGAGTGATGAAGTATGTGTAAACAATATTAACATGGCATTACAAAAAATAGATAGGAAAGGATCTTAAGTAGCTAGAGATCTGTTTTTCAGGAGTCATAGTTGGAGCAGGCATCTCAACCCTATTTAACCATAAAATGCAAAAACTTCAATAAACAATGCAATCTAAAGAACTGTAATTTATTTGGAGAACGAGAGAAGAAATTTTTTTTGACGAAAAGATATACATACCAGCCCTTGCTATGGACATCTTTCCGTTGGTTCTTGAGTAACCTGTTCAACTTGGTAGGATCATTAGGAGGGACAAATAGGCCATTAAGAAGCTCTGTATTGGGTTTCCAAAGGGAACTACTTTCTGCTTTGTCAATGACTTGGGACTTACTAATATTATTATTCTTCAAAGATGGTAAACCAGGAAGCAGCTTAGGCTCCCACGAAAGGCCTATAACTGGTTTCTTCTCCGCCACTAAGATTCCTAGCAATCTTCTATTCTATAAATAGCATATATATTTAAGCACAAACAAAAAAGTAGGGAGAAATTTTCGGACTCTTTAGGAAACACAGAAAAGAAGGTAGTCATCGGAGAAATTAAGAAATCAGAGGAAAGGGGTTCCAATTCCATATAATTGCAAGTTAAACATCATGGCCCATAGGGATAGATAAATGACCCAGTTGTCAAATTCTTGTCTAACATGAGCAGGAAGCAATTGTGGAGTTTATAACTCAGTAAAGACCAATCTTATTGTTTCGCTAATTAAGACAAATAGACATAATTTGTCGTGGGTGTTAGCCAAAAATCATAAAAGATGCAAGAGCAAACCAACTAGCTGTGAAAAGCTAAATGAACAGGACAATAAAAGCCGTATTAAAGAATTGCCTTGGAATCTAATAGCTCTCGTTAACCAACCTTGTTGTATAAGTTTTCTCTAGAACAAAAAGGTTAGAGAGGATTACGAAAAAAGCGACATACCTTTTCTTTTAGGGCTACGAGGGATTAGCAGTAGCGGCAACAAGGGATTAGATGGTAGAAAGAAACTCGTTAAGCGGAGGGGAGTAGCAATAGGGTTAAGGCCTTAAGTACTATACAGTATACAGCCCAATCCTTATGTAATTTCGCTGAGTTATAGGGCTCAAGAAGAAAGCAAATCCTGGGTTTGTATGTAGTTAAGAGTTTATACAATTTTATAATTATCCATAATTTTTAAATAATAAATTAAATCCTATTTAGGACATGTATTAGAGTGTGGTTAAATAAAACACTAGCTTTGCTTACTATACGTAGATTGTAGGAATTCAACCGTGATCGAATCACGGGCGCAGCGGAAACAAAAATTTTTTTACGGATTCTGAGTGGATCCCGATAATTTATTAAACTTGAATAAAACAATATTCGGATTAGAAATCCTACCTTGTTCGCTTTCCCGAGAAA
>JAOSBN010000178.1:19612873-19639149 GCA_027563595.1 Erythroxylum suave | reverse complement strand
CTCTCTTGTTTCTAGTAGTGTTCACGTTTCTCATTAATAAAAAATATCATTCATCCTCTTCTCTGTTTTCTTTCTTGAGCTACTTCCAATGCTATTTTGCTAGAACACTAGGATTTCCAATCGCAAAGACTAGTCTGCAATGCTATAACTCAGCTTCTTACATGGAAATTTGAGGTTGGGTTGAGTAAGCAAATAGGAGATTGAGCTATTGCCCCAGAGGCCGGTTCAAACACGGTAAATAGGCATATGATATGTGACAGCGACTTTGTCACTCACTTTCAGCTATTAGTGAGGATGATTCGACGGTATTAAGGTTGTCATTATTAACTAAGGCCTCTAACGAATCTGACACATTTTCTAACGAGGAATCAATAAACACAATTACTATTTCTTTTGTATCTACAAAAGGTTAGAAAATGATTTTTGTTTAGGGGAGTTTATGCCATAATATGTACAACTTCAGCACAAAAAACTACAACCCCTTAGATTATAGAAATTGTAGTATCAAGAGATAGGGATGTTCTAGTAACCTTCTGTCCCTTCGTATCTTACTGCTACTAACATGTGAAAATTGAACACTTTTATTTAATTTAAATACCTATAATACTTGCAACTCTTAGTGTTGCATCTCAGTGGTTGAAACTTCTTTACCAAGACATCGAAGGATACCTGACAGGTAATGCAAGATTTCTCGACCAATAAAAAACATGGTTGTAACAATTTTAAAAGTTGGGATGGTTAACCCGTTGAAATGCACCCTTTCATATGAAATGATGAAGCACCTGTTTCAAATCAGATGAATATAACAATCACTAAAGGAATGATATCGAGGAAATAGAGGCTTTGTGTAAATATTAAAGATAGAGCATTTAGTTATTAGGTAAAAATTAAGGTTATGTATTATTATTTTTTGTTCTAATATAATTATCGGCAAAAAAAAAACTTGTTTACGAGTCTTGTTGACATGACATATCATATTATTACCGTCAATTAAAGAATTAGTTTTGTAATAAATTAAAATTTTGAACATTTTATTAATATTTTAATAATTTTGACTAGTATTCAATCAAACAAAGTTTAAGATTGTAAATATAATTTACACATTTGAAAACCAATTTGAAATGATATACTGTATTATACTAATACCAAACTAGCATAATCTCTCATACATTATTCGTTGCTTTGACTGATATATATCTATTAGTTAGGCCCATCTCTTGAAGTCAGACAAGACATGTCCTGGATCTCTCTTCACAGCCCATGTCCTAGGTCTGTCCTGACAACATATTTCTTAGACCATCTGCTGATGCACGTTTCCTTCCCTTGCTACACCACTGCAATAGAGTGCCTCTCGATGCCTGTGGACAAATCTTTGAAACATGGACACATATAGAAGTTGGCTGCGATCTCTGACTAATACTCTAACTGGGGTCCAACTTTAGCATCAATGAATCTATGTTAGAACGACTTCCAACACTATCTTCTTTTGCAGGAATACTTAAACTAGCAGTCACAAAGCCTTTGTAAGTCTGAAAAGAAATCATCGATGGAAGATCCACTAAAGTATATTATAAGTTTGTACATATATCAAATATGTATAACTAGATAAGTAGAATCTTTTGAGTTTAGCATGCGCATCGGCATTCCTCTGCCTATCCTACCATATCTCTTTGCTGGGTTTTTGGTGGAGTGATGATAACAGTTATTGATATAAACGATTTCAAGTGGAATCCTAGTATACCTTCGATGACCAATAATAAAGTGCAAAGTCGCAAAAGAGGAAATTATCTTATTGTTCAAGGAAGTGCTAAGCTCAATTATTCTAAGAGACATTTGTTTGTCACTTAACTTACTATAAATTTAAGCGTGTCAATGACTTTTTTTTATATATTAGTGGAGTTAAAAGATCCTGACTTCTAATGATATCTATAATATGTGGAGAAGTTATTGAAAGAAATAATATAAAATCTCACAATTCAGCGATAACATCTAATAAAAATTATATTGACATGTGAGATCTAGAGAGGTTAAGAAATATACAACTTTACTTATAATTAATGGAGAAATTATTTTTAAATGACTCACGCAAAGATAAAAATAAAATATATAAATAAAATACAACAAAATATAAAAATAAAAACCAAAAATTAAATTAAAATAAAAAATATAGACAATAAATATATAATAATAATAAGAAGAAGAAGAAGAAGAAGAAGAAGAATTACATAAAATGTTGCATTAAGGTGTAACAATAATAATAAGAAGAAGAAGAAGAAGAATTACATAAAATGTTGCATTAAGGTGTAACAAGCCATCCTTATACTGTCAAAGTATCTTGTAGAAAAAGAAAAGAATTACATTCTTTCTCTCTCAAAGGTTTAAAGGATTCTCTTCATTTGACATTTATTTTGTGCATGCTAAAAAGTATACATCACAATACTTAAATGTTTTTTTTTTGTCGAGACACTATATTCCATAAATTTGAGAAAGTAATTAGAATTGGGAAATTTTCTAATATTAGTTAAGTTTTATTTTAGAACTGTTTCATGAATATTTGATAAAACTAAGTAATAAAGCATTTTCATAAAAGTTCTCATGTGTTATCTTTTTATTGCACCTTTTCTTCTTATATCTTAATGAGAATTTTAAAAAAAAGATGTAATATAATAACTAATTATATTTTGTTATAACTATTCAAATTAGGATATAACAATCAAGTTAGATAATTGTGAGAAATTAATAAGGGTTTATGTTCTTTAATTTATACTTTATAAACATTAAATATTTGACGACTATTCATATAATGCGTTTTAATTTATTTGTTTGAGGTTTTTTTTTTTGCTATAATTCTAGTAACTATAAAAAAAAATAATTACTGTGTGTGGTATTTGCTGAATCAATGATGTTATACTTGGTCTCCAGCCGCCGGCATCCTCTCTCCGTTTGTTGCGGTGTATGCAATAAGATCGATTAATACAAGAGGTCAAATATCACATAAGAATTATTTTTCTAATATGCCAATTAAGACCAGACAAACCACATAAGAATTCTTGCCTTTTTCTCTCCTCGAAAATCAATTCGTATTTGAACTTCCAGGAAACAACAGAAATCTACTCTTCCATTTCAATAAGCCTTGTCTGGTATGTTTATGGTTCCCCACAACAATTTCATTTACCATATGTATGGAAGCACTGCTGAAACATCCGAGTGGGATTCAATCCTGCGCCATGCAGAATAATTACTAAATATATTTTGTTATAAATTTCTCGAATCAATATCAGTTAAATTTTATAATATGATTAAGAAATAAAATATAATAATGCGTAATCTTAATTCGTATCTTATTTTAATGCTTGATTTTTTTTTTTGTTTACTTCAAACTGGTTTTAAAATCAACCCATCTCAATCACCGTAGTTATACAAGTATTCAATCTTTACTAGTATCTATATAACGTGTTGAAAGAACTCTACAATTTTTGTATAAAATGTTAGTTAAGAAGTATTAGCTTTCTTAGAAACTAAGCTTATTTATAATAGACTTTTGGCATTTTAGTAATTTAATTAAAATAAAATTCTAATTTCAATTAAATTTTAATTATAATTAGATTTAATTGCAATTAAAATTTAACTAGAGTTATAATTAATTCTAATCAAATATCAATTATACCCAAATAAAATCCAATATCTTATATTGATACTTATTTATTAATTACCTTATATCTAATCATAAAATTTCTCGAACTTTATAATCAAATCTAACTTGATTGAAATATCTTTTTCTCTCTTCAACTTGCCTTTGTGTCTGAATCATTATGTTCCCAAATATGTTGGTAATAGATATAAATTATGAACCTAATTATATCTATGGTTAGATAAATTAAACTTCTTTAACTTATATTTAATTCTCTAATTAAAAAATTTATATGTATAGATCAAGAATAACATCAAGTGATGTATCATAGCCATTCAAATATTTAATAATGTCAAAGTAGCTTTGATTAATTTTCTCGCGCGTGAATTTTTCGAATAATTTAATACTTTTAGGATGCCAAATGGACCCGAGCTTGGCCCAACCAGCGTCATAGTCAACAAGCTAGACTCGGGGTTCACAAGTTTTGGGCCAGGCCTTAGGCCTAGATTTTTGGGCCAATAGCCCAAAACTCGATCTTTTTAAGCGAAAAAACATCATTTTGGACTTATAAGGAAGAAACATAATGCACTAGTCCTTTCATGCTTTATTAATATTCGATCTTAATAAAATTATAATTATAAAAGATTAGGCATAATATATAAATGCAATATAAACTCATCATTATGATCTCATCATAATTTTATTTACAATGTATATTTAACTCTTAAACTTCAACGTATATATCTGAATATATATAAGATAAAGAACACCTTTAAATAATTATATTACTAAACCTATTAGTAACTAATTGATTGTAGGGCATCAATTAACAATCTCCCATTTGCACTAGGCCAACTGTTATAATATCTTATACCATATCTCTATATGATGATCATATTACGACTAAAATAGTAGTTTAATAAGATAATTCTACAAGATTTTCTATAGTGAGTATTTGATTAAATCTAACAATTTCATCTTATTTTTCATCACAATTACAAGAAATTGTCTAAATACATACTTAGACCTTTGATAAGACATTAACTTCTTTTGTATGCCTAATAGTTCTAATGTTCTACAATACATTACTGATTAAACAATTCAAGAAACTATACTAAGATTATTAAAGAACTTCTTAATCCAAATATTTTTTTCCACTAAACAAAAAATATATTATGACCTAGTTAGCAATTAATACTACATTGGAACCTTTTAATCTTAAAATAATATTGTTTTTAAATCAAATATATCTTAATTAGGATTTACTTTTAATGATCATTAAAACTTTAAACTCAAATATTAACACATACACAAAATAATGTATATATTTTTTATACTTGACTAGTATGAGATATCCCAAATAATAAACACTTTTAGTACATTATTCATATATTTGGACTAGAATAAGGAAACAACTTCGATATCTATCTCTATAGATCTAAATCTCATAATTAAGTTATTACCCTTTTCACATCCAATAAGAGTTGTTCTTGGACTATCATACATTCAACAATTGAAAATATGAATTTTTATTTAATTTATTAAATATTTAATATTTAATCATAAAGTTTCTTAAAATTTACAATCAAGTCCAGCTTGATTAAAACATCTTTCTCTCTCTTCAGTTCATTCTTTATGTATAACTCATTGGGCTCTCAAATATATTGAGAATGAATATAAGTTATAATTCTATACCATATTTATAATTAAATAAATTAAACTCCTTTAATTTATCTCTAATTTTCTAATTCGATAATTTATATCCGTAAATTAAGATTGACATTTAGCATTACATCATGACCATCCAACTATTTAACAATGTTAAAGTAGTTTTGACTAAACTTTTTGTATATGATTTTAATATAATTTAATTATTTTATTGTACAATATTCCTATTGAATAGAGTATCAAATTAATATCTTAGTATCAAATTAATATCTATTTTATTTGACTCCAATCATACTAGTTCTTAACTAGTAATAACTAATTTAATTAATAACATCTAAAAATTATCTTCAAAGTGTCATTATACCTTGGTTAAGCATTTTTTGAGAATATTCTCCCTAATTACTTTAGGATTATGAATCATATATTAATCACTGACCTATCTCCAAAGAGTTTATACTATATTCATTGACTATCAACTAAGATATCTTTGACTAGAATAGGTCATAAATAATATCAAAATATAGTAATCATAGTATAAGATACATTGGAGAACTCAAACCAAATGATCACTTATATAATCATCTTAATAAGAATTTTCACATACATACAAGAATGTTCAAAATGAAATTCTCATATAGGGTAGTTAAGTGAACTACTTTCGAACAAGCAATCATACGCTTTTTTAGGTATTTCTATACTTTAGTCTATAAAATCATTCTTCCTTTATAAAGAAGAAATATAACGTGTACTAGTCTTTCTACATTTTATTAATAATGTTTAGTTTCAATAGAACAATGAATAAAAAAACATTAAAGACAATCCATCAATGTAATAAAAAGTCAACGTATCCAATGCATAAGACTACCTGCTTTGTGGGAGTTTGGGAATGACCATAATATATGCAGTCTTTCTTTTATATTTTTATAAAGAGACTATTCTTATAACTTGAACTTATAATCTTATGGTCATAAATGAGCAACTTTATCCGTTGCTCCAAGACTCACCGTCTCATAAATGTAATAAGAACAATATAAATTCGATCTTATCATAATTTTATTTATAATGTATATTTATCATGCATATTTGAATATATAGAAGATAAAAAATATTTTAAAATAATTATGTGATTAAATTACAATCAACCAATTAATTGTATGAAATAAACTAAAAAAGCACAATAGTTTTTGTTTTATGAATTTTTCATCAAGAAGTGAGAGTCCCCTCTTTCACTTCTAAAGTTGAAAACAAAACTGCTGACACCCAGAAGGCTTCGGTTCAAATCTTGGATCGCAAGTATCGAGACCAGTACCATGGTTTTTACATTTTACCCTCCAAAAAAACGATTTTTCAGTTCTCTTCACAATCTTCCAAGCTCGAATTCATTGTGAATTATCAACAAACAGTATTTACCGTCTCTTATCTATTGTGTGTGTGGCTGGATCTTTATGCATGATATTTTGAATTACTAAAAATTTGGTGACATGCTTATGAAGGGCTGCTTATTTCTTGCTTTAGCCTCCAAGGGTACTTAAGTATGGTCTCTTTCTTTCTCTGAAAAGAGCTGATAAGTATATGTATGGTTAAAAAAAAGGAACAATTTAATCTCCATGTTAGTATTTGTACCGTTCAAGGTCTCAGTTATGTCCGTAAAAGAAGTATATTGATGATACATGAAGATCTGGACTGAAAACGACTGATATCTTAGCACTCCCTTTTCTTCTTTATCCAGTTGGTGATCAGAGCCGGTTGATTGGTCACTCTCTGTCTAGGATTCTTGACCCTTATTTTTAAGCCTCAAACGTTGCTGTCTATCAGCATATTAGTTCTTGCTCACATCCATCATACCTCATCCTGGTCTGTTTACTTTTAATTTTTGTGCGATAGGAAGATCCAATTAGAGTTTCCTTACGTAACTCTTTTTAGGTTTTATCTAGCTTACAGGCGATGAGAGAGAGCTTCAAGCGGGACTGTGTGAATGTGAGATTTCTGTAACACCTTCCTTGTCTTGGTTAGGAGCTGCCTTAGCTTCTCACCAGGTTACTCTTTCTCTGTCTCTGATAACCTGATATTTTTCCTGGGACAGTCTGTGTCGCTTGGATTTACATAGAATCGTACAAACATTCAATGCATGCACTAAGATTAGAAGTGCACCTTACTCTAATCTAAACATCTTTGCACCGACAGTGCACTTCAGTCTCCAGAGGACCATGTTGTCTACTCCAAAGTCCCAGTACAGCACAGGGAGTTATGTTACATGAATGAAGTAATCACTTTTAATCAAATCAAATCAAATAGTCAAAAAATGCACCAAAGCTTTGAATGTGATTCCCAAATCCCAAGCCAATTAGTTGGGTTGGTGGTTTTGCATTTATGCCCATGGATTGGAGTCCTGGCCAAGTAATGGAGAGTGGAGACACAATTTGGTTACCCATGCAAGTGAAAACTGAAGAAACCCATTAAGGCAACTCCCATCGCATGACATTTTCTGTTAACATCACACGAAAGGTCCGGGGTACTTTTTAACTATCTGATATCGAATGACGACAATGCCCCTGTGCAAAAATTTGATTGAACAGCTTTTTTTCTACACTGAAAATACTCCAATGGAAAGATTCAAGTTTGTATCTGCTCTTTTTAAGGAGGCCAAGGCATTGTAAAAACAGTAGAAAATGTCTAGAGAGAGTTGCTTGGTTGCCTAGAATCCACAAAAGAATGTTACGGTTTTGCTGGCTGTCTCGAGAAAATTAGCTTCGAGCGTAGTGCATGTTTGGTCAGACGAGTCAGGCGTCTTGGTTTTTAAACTCAAATATGTTCTGTATGTACTGATTAGTACTGAACGCAGCATTATTAATAAAGATCAAACAAACTCCACCACCAGATTACAAAAGTAAATGTTGAAGGAAGGAGGGGTAACAGTGGGATTTCAAAAGTTGGTAGAAATATAGATAAAGATGAAAGAGAGTAGGACAGACATTGCTTGCGCAAATCTAGCTTATCTAGAGAGCTTTTGGAAGAAGTAAGTAAGAGGCAAAGTTTTGGGGTGTTAAATGCAAAGATTTCAAAGCCAAATCCCCAAAACCAAATGCCATTCTTCTCAATTTCTTGCCTATTCCAATCACTACAACAACATTTACTAGCCTTTTCTATGTTTGGACAGACTCACACAGTTGGCAGAAGATAGAGATATTAACAGAAGCGCAATGCGTTAAAAGGCTCAAACAATCTCGGGTCCTCAGCTTTCCTAGTCCCACCCACTTCTCTTATTGTTGCTATTTCTCTTCCCGGTTCACCTATCCAAGGAAGGACAATAAAATCCATTGAGGGCCATTCTCAGAGGAGCGGAGGAAAGAAGAAAGTAGAAGAAAACACGTAAAAGACGTAACACTCCCACGTCCATGTTTTTTCTTCTTGTCTGATTATTTCATCATTGTTCAATTTGACCCTTTGCACTTGGGACTTTTCTTTTTGTTTTGTTGTCATTAGTCGTTCTTATGCAAGTAGCTCCACAAGGATTGTTCCTTCTCCTCATTTCCTTCTCATACTTCTTGTTGCAGGCTTGTGGTGGTGGTGGAATATGATGGGGGCTCTATCTATTTTCACATGGGAAATTGAAGCATGTTTGCTGACCTTTGGCACTGCAAGATTTGTTTTAAGCTTTTGCAAGAGATGGGATGGTTTTAGTAGAAACCCCATTTCTGTAGTCCAATCCTTGAAAAATGCTCTCTTCTTGTTCTTCTTAGTTATCTGCAACTTCTTTAGCTATCGGTAAACGGTCTTGGGGTTGGTGGTGATATTGGCTGGACGGCTCAATCTCTTTATTGCTACAACAGTACAATTTTAACTTTTGACTTTCACTTTTTGTGATTATATGTTAATTGACGATTATATGTTAATGTCCATCATGTGCAACCAGAATCTGGCATCATTTTGCTCTTTGATTACTTTTTTCTTTCTCTTTCGTGTTGATACTAGACTGACTCTTTCGTACCTTACTCCTTTTTGAAGCAAACAAATTAAGCCCCATTTTCAGTTGATGAGAAAAGGTGGTAAAAGTTTAATGGCAGCTAATGTTGAGCGTATACCCTCTCTAAGAGGTCGGTCAGTTAAAAGCTGTTAATTTTCTAGGGGGTCCCATTAAAAAGATGCAGACTTCAACGCCTAAACACTGTTCCATTATCATTTCAAAATCACTGTCAGTCTTTCGCTTCGGTCTATTTTACTGGTTTATTGTATTATTTTTCTTGGGAAATGAAGAGAGTCTTACAGTATATGTTTCAATTCAAAAGGCTTCAGGACTTGTTATGTCATCTTCATCCACATGTACATTCCCTCTTGGAAGAAAAGTTGCATAAAAATTTTTGTGGTTAGAAATTTCCTCTTTCATGATATACTTTCACTTTGTTGAACTCAATAGGCTTGTGCGTGCTCCTGTTGTTGTTTGCCTTTTCGACGTCTCATGTGTAGTTGGAAACTTTTTTGGCATTAGATTGTGAGAGGACAGTGCATCATTCTTGACCACGGTCGATGCAACTGCCGTTCTAGTGCCCCTAGAGTTTAGGCTATTTTATTTAGAGTCTAGCCACATGTAAATGTCATGTGTCTAGCTCCTAAATATGTCTGTATGCAATAAATGGGACTTTTGGCAAGAGAAAAACAGAGGCAAAGACAAAAGGAAAATGTTTAAGGTCTGAGTGACGGTGGCCCTATGAATGGCTCGCATGGACATGTCCTGTCATGGAGCACTTAGAGGTCTCTGCATGTTCTTCCATTTGGTTGTGCCCTGCACGTGAAACGGCTTTAGTTATTTTGAGTTCCATCCCATCTTTTGAAAGCTTTTCCAATACTGGAAAGTGGGACGTGACTCAAGGGGGGAAGAGATGGAAATGATTACTGATGCTTAAGAAATTTCTAACCACAATCAGATTTTCTTTAGTGTTGTATGTCTTGTATAATTGTGATTGTAATGCTTCTGTAAATTAGTTCACCAATTGGTTGATTCTATTTCTTGTAAATGCTGTGTTTCTACTAAGATTCTCTGGTTTGTTTGCAAGCCTAAAAGAGGCGGGTTCATTCCAGGAAATATCCACACTTTCCCTGGCCTACACAATCATTCACACTGAGTTCCTGTTTAGACCCAGTTCAAATTTTGCTTTCGTATGTGCCATGCGTGTAAGTCAACTTTGGGTGGAAAGGAAACCCAGAATTGAAATTTGAGGTCTGAAATTGCAATGCCACAAGCCATGGATGAGAGAGTTTGGGTGCTAATGTCAGAGGTCTTATTCTTTTTAGATTAGGCTAATCCTTTTCGATAAGGTCAGGTCACTGGTAAATGTGGGAATTCTCTTTCATGATGAATTTGTACTTGAATAGTCCACATGGAGAAAGAAAAAACACTTGGTGGGCTTAAGCAAATTCTCTACATCATTCACCCCACGGTACCCGTTCAGGTTGAACCGAAGTTGTTATTCGATACAAATTCTATAGTTGCATACCATGGTTTCTATAACAAAAAACAAAAATCACAAAAGACAATAAATAGAAATGTTGTGACTTCGTCAGTGGGAATGAGGGCACTAGGGCTTGACGAACATGGGACTGAGATCTTGGAAGCAATGGCCTACTACTATGTGACCCAGCGTTTATATCGCAAATTGATCTTTACTTATTTTAAATCTAATCACGAAATATAAGTAAGGACAAATCTCTAGCATCTTTTAAAGGTCGCCTAAGGCCAAGAAGCATTGACAGATGGTGTTGTTCAGCATGCAAGAATTCCAAAACCATGTTGACTGAGAGAGACTAGAAAGAAGCATCCGTTTCTCAAGTTGTATGCCGATGAATTGGCTTTAATCACGTTGACGCAGATCTCGAGATAATCCATATTAACAAATTGGAAGTGGATCGCAAGATCTCATGTGCGCATACAATATAATAAATTTTATTGGATTTCTTGCCATTACTGTTGACATCCATGCAACCCTCCTACCAAGTGCGAACTTACTTTAGATTGGCTGACAATTGTTACCACTAGACTACATGGGCATGCCACACATCAACCAGGACCTTGAATGCCTTCTCTGTATGCACCCAAATTGGTATTATATTTTTACTCAATTTTGTATCTTATCCTAGATCTTTCTGAATAACCATGCATGAAGGAAACTACTACGGGCTGCCTCAGTAATGAAGTGTGCAAGGATCAAGTATCCAGTGGTCCAGTCCCCTAGTTATATCTTGATGGAAATTTCCTCAAACGCTCATATTTACGTGCTGTGGGGCGCAGTTCTTGCATTTATTCTTCCAAAATGATGTCAGCAATATAACACTTCTTTAGTCAAGCAATGAAGTACATAATTCAGGAAGTTTCATAGAATGTTACAATGCAAGCGTCCAAATTGATATGAACCACTCCCCTTTATCCTTTATAATATTTAGAGATGCATTCAAGAAGTTCCAGAACCAAGGCAAAAATTGACATTCATTTTAGACGTACTTATATCTATATGATGTGCCAATATGTATTGCTTTTCTTCCATCAACAAAAGTTGCAAGTACGCATTCCAATAGCACCCTGCCCACAAACTTCCTTGCCCAAGCTGTAAAGAAGCAGGAGGAAAAATAGAGCAATTTTCTATTTATTAAGCATACTAAGTTCACAGAATCATAGACATAACCCGAAGTTCCAGAAACTGCAACAAGCCTTCAACTATATAACCAGTTTTACAGGTAGATTCCTCTAAATGGGATAAAAGTTGGATCCAGCAAAAACTAAAATATCTATCGATCCATTATATCAAGGAAATCCAGCAGGAATGGGTTGAAATAATAACCGAGATTCTAATCATATATGATAACAGAAAGTTGAGAAGTTTGTATATATGATTTTAAGATCGGGATCAATGGGAATAAGGATGATTTCCATGTGAGGTATAGTGAGATTTTTGGGTGAGATGATCTGACTGATAACGTTGGATAATCTAGCAGGAAACGAGAGAGTAATGTAGGCGTCAACCAAATGGGGTACCGCAATATGAAACAAGCCAAGCACACAGAATCAGCTTAAAGACTACAAAGCAATTTTCTGCCACAAAAAATAAACCAAGCAAGATCGCGAGAGGAAACAAATTCTTTTAGATTTTAATGATCCTCAAAAATCAAGGCAAATACCAAGTCCAATACTGACTCACAACATGAACTTTCATATTAAGATGATAGATAGCATACGTGTAAAGACATATTTTCTAGTTTCACATGACACCACAGGACATTTCAGTCCAAAATAGGTTGTTCGTGATGAATGGTAGATCTATTTCTCACGCAGAGATAACAACTCCAATAGCAATGAACAAAGGGGTGAGAGATCTCCAGCTGAAGACATTAGTCATTCTAATAAACCCTTTCATTGCTTGATCACATTCTCTAAGTACCACTTATAGGTATTAACAAGCCCATCTTTCAGAGAAATCTTAGGTCTCCATCCCAAACCCAGCAACTTAGAACTATCCATAAGCTTCCTAGGAGTCCCATCAGGCTTGGAAGAGTCCCAAACAAGCTCACCTTCAAAACCCACCACCTCCTTTACCAGTTCAGCCAACTCCTTAATGCTAACCTCTTTTCCACTCCCCACATTTAAATGCTCCAAGTCACTATAACTCTCCATCAAAAACACCACCGCATCAGCCAAATCATCAACGTGCATAAACTCCCTCAACGGACTCCCCGTGCCCCACACTACAACCTCCTTCGCCGCCGCCATCTTAGCCTCATGAAATCTCCTAATCAACGCCGGCAGGACATGTGAATTCTCCGGGTGGAAGTTGTCATTTGGTCCATATAAGTTGGTGGGCATCCCTGAAATCGCATCCCAATTGTACTGAATCCGATAAGCTTGACACATCTTGATTCCAGCAATCTTGGCCACCGCATACCATTCGTTCGTTGGCTCCAGTGGGGCTGTCAGCAACGCGCTTTCTGGAATCGGTTGTGGCGCGAATTTCGGGTAAATGCACGAAGAACCCAGGAAAAGAAGCTTCTTGACATTGTGGCGATACGAGGAGTCGACGACATTGGTCTGGATCTGGAGATTTAGGCCTATGAAATCGGCCGGATACGTGTTGTTCGCGTGTATGCCACCTACTTTCGCTGCGGCGAGGATCACGAACTTGGGTTTCTCGGCGGCGAAGAAAGACTCGACGTCGGATTGGCGAGTGAGGTCGAGTTCGGCGTGTGTTCTGAGAACGAGGTTGGTAAAGCCAAGAGCCTTGAGCTTGCGGACTATGGCCGAGCCGACGAGACCACGGTGACCGGCGACGAAGATCTTGGCGGACTTGTCGGAGAGAAAATAGGAGTCTGCAAGAACTGGGAATTATGAATTAGAAGTTGTGAGATCTGAGAAGAGTGTTAACTGAGAAAATGTTGGATCGAACAAGTAAATAAAAGCGAAAGCTCGAAAGACATGACACAAAAAACAGAAAGAAATGAATTGTAATTAATACCGTGATTGGTTTCGGCCATTTGGGAGATGAAAGTTGAGAGCTTGCAGAGTTTAACTTGGGTAGCGACTGACAACCCACAAGTCTCAAAGGCTAAGCGCCAGCTGGTAATCCTTCGGTTGATTTGCAGAGCATGGACTAAATAGTATTAATTTTGTAAAACAAGAGGTAAACATAAAATAGACTCGCCTTTGAGTTTCGGTTTTAGTTTTAGGTTTTAAGGTTGGAGTCAAACATAACAACTTTGAGCTCCCAATTTATAGGACTTAACTGCAGTGCCTTTCAAAAAAAAAAAGTGCAGTGTTTCTGGGCTGGTATTTTAGGCTATACTGTTGTCTCGAGGCCCGTAACATTTTCAAAGAATTAATTGAAAACGGTGTTCTGGGTACCATTAGGACGCAGCTGGACGCTGTATGTTACAAATACATATGCATATATTGTTGGGAGAATTGTTCCACGGGTATGTGTGAAAATTTCTAGCCTTTACGAGAGACTAGAGAAAGTTTTGTGACAGTTCTAAACAACTTGAACCTCATTTTGAACACAGTGAAATTGATTATTTATCCTATGAGTTTTTGTCCTAGTACTCGGGTTTCTCATGTAATTTTTGTGTTTCTGTAAATTCTCATTTTCTTATTTATATATCTATAATAAAGATGTGATTTCAAAAATGATCAAACTCATAACAATCAATCAGTTCTAACAATATATAATACTCAATGTGCTACTATGTTGAGATAATTAATACAAGGAAAATCCAACATATACAAGACTACAACGACTCTAGAGTCAAAAGTCACCAACAAACATACATCGAATCATCGGAGAGGAAGAAGACAGACAAAGAATCCTATTAGACGAGATTTGAAAAGAAGATTTTGAAAAATAGTTTAGGAGAGTTAGACCTCATTAAGTGAATTAAAACTATAGTTATATTATGCACTGATAAGGATTTCAAGTGATACGTACAATTTCATAACATAATGATTTCATTCATAAACATACATGCATCACTTATATTAATATCATGTCACATAATTATCACAATCACGAATCACAAATAATAGTGGAGGAAATGACCCTATAATAGACCCTTACCTATAAACTATAGTCATAAGGGTTCTCTTGTTCCATATAGGTCACTTAGTCCAAATGTAGTGAACTGCCATCTGAGAGCTACACTAAACCAAACTGCCACAACCTCATTACGATGTGATTGTCATTCAATTTCGACTAAACTACTACAAGCAAAATAAGCCACATCATATACTATATATTGGTTGGTATGTGAGAGCAAGTTGGATCAAATTGACCTAACCATCTCGTATCTTAATCAATAGATTCGTCTAATGCTAACATAAATCCATAACTGACTAATTGACTCATTGTACGCACAACCTGGTGACACCCACCTAATAGCTCATATCATAACAATCCTCCATATTATCACATACCAAGACAAGCATAACATTGTACAACAAAGATATGTATACATGTGTCAATCCATATGTATAAGTAGCTAGCATGTGTGCATATGATAATGATGGTGATTTCCATGATGAATATGATAATGAATTCTAATGCATGTTTATAACCATGAATATTAACTCACCGGTAGAATGCTCTCCTTCGCCAAACCTATTGTCTCGAAGTGGATGATTTTGCTTCTGATTAATCTACAGAAAGAAAAATAAAAATTACCATTAGGATTTAAAACCTAAACCAATTTTAGATACTTTGAGAATAAGACCATGACTCGATACTAAGGAGCTCTATTTCCTATTTAAAAGCAGTGATGTCACGTTTATCGAGTAGCCTATTGAAAATTCGGCAAAGTTTTTCCTATAAAACGAACATCCACATTTCAAAAGAAGGGTCATTCCTGCAATAAAAATACACTTCTATATCTACTAGTAACCACATCTCAATTTGAGCCTTCAAACTACATGTTTATGCTCAATTGAGTCTACATTTACATCGCAAAATCCATAATAATCGGTTTATAATTCAATTATACCAATTTCTATCCCATACACCCTCATTTATACTCAGTATATCTAGATAGTCTCAATTCTAATCAACAACAACTCAATTTAATTAATTTCATGCACTTTTATAGGAATATAACCCTTTCTAAATTTTTATCTCACAAAAGATGAACAATTTCAATACACTAGTTTTATGAAAATTGATCCATATAATATTTAGGAAATTTTAAAATTATTTCTAGCTATTTCTGGGCTGGTCAGATAATTACCATCAGCATCGCAGCATGAGGTACATGTGTCGGTGTCGAAGAGGATGTGATCTTCTCTACCCATCGAGCTCTCCTCTAGGAATCCAATGACATTGTTCTTGTTTCAAAACTCCTCCCAGTTTGTGAGAATCGAAGGATTAAAGCTCCAAGGTGACCCATTTTTGATCACTGGTAAAATGGGTCGATTGGTGTTGACTTTTCCACCTTTCCTATGTTTTTAGGGATGTTAGACAAGATGGTGGTTTTAGTTAGGAAATTGGTGCCTTACCTAAATTTGTTGAAATTTTTAGTCATGATTTCTCCAAATCTAGATCATTTTTTATGAAATAAGTTTAGGGGTTTCGTGGAATGTCCAGAGAGCTTTCTGTAGAGTCTTAGATCATTGAAAATGCTGGTCGAACGGTGAAGGTTTGAGTGTCGAAAGTTAGGAGTGAATAGTAACCTATAGGGAAAAGAGTTTAAGAGAGAAATGAACTTACGCTTTCTTAGGATCAACTTATACTTTTATAGGCTTTTCTCCTTAATGGTCCATCATGACTAATTTAACAAAAATTTAGATCATTACAAAAACACACATATTACATAATATCAGCTATAGAAATAGATTTTATAGTTAAAAAATATTTGCCTACTAAAACATTTTCGTAGCCAAAAGAATAAAAACAAAAGATAATAAATACGATGTTGTTTTGTCCACTAAAATGACATTGTTTTTTGCATATTGATAACCTAATTAAGAA
Organism: Erythroxylum suave; assembly: GCA_027563595.1. Lineage (NCBI taxonomy): Eukaryota > Viridiplantae > Streptophyta > Magnoliopsida > Malpighiales > Erythroxylaceae > Erythroxylum > Erythroxylum suave. The sequence goes on along the minus strand of JAOSBN010000178.1, from coordinate 19,622,361 downwards.
CCAGTCTTCATTTGATTAAGTTATCTTCATCTTCGTCATCATCTTCCAATAGTTGTAGTGTTCATCCGTCTTTATCTTCGTGTAGTGTGTTCATCTGTCCTCGTCTTTGTCCACACATCTATCTTTGTCTTTGTCCACTTGTTTATCTTTGTCTACATTTAGTATGTTCGTTTGTCTTTGTCTCTAATGTTCATCCATCTGTGTCTTTGTCCACACAAGGGTTCTTTGTCTTGGCATGCTCTTCACTAGACCATATCGTAAGCATAATGCATAATCTAGATCTATTTTTTGGGCTTCCTCTAAGTTCTGGGTAAATTTGGTACAAAGTTAGAGAACTAAAATTGCAACCATTTGCAAGAATTGATCACTCATCACTTAGTTCATTGTATTAACACATATAGATTACTGCCTATGATGAGATATAGGTGTTTAGTGTTATTCCTTTTACTTTTAAGATCTTGTTGTGATTTTTGTTTACTAGATGAGGACAAATTCATTTATCATGTTATAGTCTAATGAGTTCTTTGGTACTAGGTTTAAAAGGGAAGTATTTGGAGAGACACGAGTATACTTTGCCTATTTTCTTCTTAAATTTGTTTGATATCTCCATATTTAAATTGCTATTATGGGTTTTATTTAAGGCAAATATTTAAATTATCCATAAGTGCACAATGTAATTGTAACTCACATAGGCAAGTATAGTTAGTTCCCATTAAGATAGTGATTACTAGTATTTACCTTTCTCCTATTATTTAGCCTACGAATTGGAATTTTGGTTTTTGACTAAAAACTAATACTTAAACAATTAAAATAAAATATAAAACAATAACGAATGTAGAAGACTAAGGAAGTTACTTAGAAAGCAATTAATATTAAGAATTAGTGTCCAGGTAATAAATCCCCCTAAACCCTTACATAATTATCCTTTTATTATACAATTATTTCATTAACTATTGGATAGTGAAAATTCCTATCTTATGTTAATAACTTTTTTGAGACTACTAACAACTAATCAATAGGGTTATTAACTAAGTTCCTAGGATTTTATTATCGATTTATGAATTTCACTATTAGATTTGATGATCGGTTACTAATTGACATATCATTTTGGGGTATTTTTAAAGCATATTGGATAAATATTGTTCTGATTATGGTTTTTTACATTGTTTTTGGAGATTAGGAGATGTGGAGCTATTTTGGAGAAAATAAGCTAAAATCGACTAAGTTTGAGAAGAATTGCACAAAGAATTCAAGAAGCCATAATGACAAGCTAGCCATGAGTGATTAAGAGCATGTGGGAACGTGATGAGTTGAAATCTTGCAATGTATAATGCAAGAAGAAAACCAGACAAGGTAGAGATAAAATGACAACACACAGGAGAAAATAACAGAGACAAAATGTAGAGTACATATGAGAAATAAAAGCATTAAAATGCAAAAGAAGTGAAATGCACAACAGTTGGGAGAATGAAATGATGTAGCAGACCAGACATAGCAAGGATCAGAAAAAAATAAAAAGCACAACAACACTCCAAACACCAAAACGACACACACAGGAGTAGAAAATGCATAGTAGAAGAAATAAGTTAGCTAGAAAATAAAGCAAAATAGTATAGTCTAGAAGAATGAAACGAAAGTAGCTTAACCCAGTAGATGAGAAAGAAACAAAATGACATCAAAAAACAAGCAAACCACCAATAGAAATAAGAAGTAAATGACAACGCAGAAGAGGAGATAAAACTCCAGAGGCCACGAGAGAAATGAAACACACGTAACACTAAAACGACAACGCAGAGAGGAGCACAATAGAGAAAATGCAGAAGGTCAAAAAAGTAAGGCCATCTCCAATGCACCTCCAAAATGGAGGAGAAACACCAAAGTGGAGGAGAAATTAACTCTAATCCACCAGCATTTTCTCCTCCATTTTGGAGAGATGCTATTGTGCCACATCAAATTTGGTGTAGAACTGTAACATCTCTATTACTGTTCTTTTTTTAAAATATATTTTTCAACTTTTTCTTTTTTCTCTCTCAATCTTTTCTTTCTTCCTTTTTTCATTCATTCATTTTTTAATTCTTTCATTCTCTATTTTGTTGTTTAAACAATATTCCAATACTTTCATTATATGTTTATTTAAGTAATTATAACTTTATAATAATTTTAAGGTTTAGTCTCATATTTATAAATATTTTCATTATACGTTTATAACTTTATAATTATTTACTTATGAATAAATATTTTTAATAAATAATTTAAAAATATCCATTGGAAAACTTCAAATAAGTAAACCACAAATATATTGATATTAATAGTCAAATAACATAATAAATTACAAACAAAGATAAAATAAATTAAAACACACATATATAAATATTAATAGTCAAGCAGTAAAACTAAATTAAAAACACAAAATCAAAAAATTTAATAATCAAGTAAATCGGTTTAATCTCTAGCAATATTAATAAAATATTCACCAAAAATAGTATTTGACGAGTTTGGTTATGGTTGTTATTAATGTTAAAATGTTTTAATTTATGAAATTAAATAAAAATTGATGTTTGATATTACGTAATTATATTGTCATTTACTATAATTAAATAATATAAAATAGTGCAATATATCTCCTATATTATTTAATGTAGTATTATAAAATAACAAATTATAGTTTAATTGAAATTTTTTATTTTTTATTTATTAACGTAAAAATATAACAACAATAATATTGTGAATAAAAATGTACACGAAAAAGTAAAGTTGGGTTAATTTTATAAAGTAATTTTAATAATCATTAATGAAAGGTAAAAAAGAATATGCTGAGAATATTCATTTTTAGTGTGAAAAATAGAGTTGTAAGATTGGAGTGAAAAGTACTATAGCATATCTAAAATAGAGGAACTCTATTTTATTTTGGAGGAATGAGTTGGAGATGCCCTAAGAAGCCAATAGCCCATCAAAATGCAACGCATCAGCCAGAAAAGAGGCAAAATGCAAGAACAGAAAACGTAATAGAGGAGGATGAATCGTACACGCATAGCCGGGAGAAAATTGCCGCAGAAAAGAAAAAAGCATCCTACCGACATAATCTTTTCAAAATAGAGAGATAAGCGAAAATCCATCTCCACATCCATTTGAAATGGATTTGATAAGAGTAAATCAGAGAAAATTCAGAGACGTAGGGAGCATAGTACAATGCTAGGTGTTGTTTAGTTTTCATGTTTTGCTCTTCAACTTTGGTTTTCCTCTCAACTTCTTTAGTAAGAATAATTTTACTTTTCAATAATTTTCATGTGTTCTTTCTCCTCTATGACTTGTAACTAATTTGTTAATTCTAGTTAGAGGATTATATTGAAGCCTTGATTCTAAGTCAGTTGTAAGATCGAATAGGGTTTATAGACTTCAATCACGCATGGGTATTTAATTATTTCCTAAATTCACTGATTTTATAATGGTTTTAGGTTTTATTGAATAGATGCATATATTTAATAATCTTGAAATAATCTACTGCTAATTAAAATGATAAATCTGTAATTGTTTGTTGGTTTTAATAAGTGGCAATCGATATAATTTTATTTTCTCGTCAAGAAGCTTAATCTATGTCATGGAATTAATTAACCTAATTGCAATAAACCATCTGTTGAGTTTGATGGTTAAAATTGGGTCATTATAAATTTTAAGGTTGTTGAAACACTAAATCCTAGTCGCCTTTGGTGTTGTCTTTCGATTAGGAAGTAATTATTCAATTTGTTCATGATTACTGTATGAAGGAAAGATTGATTATTATAGATATGTTCTTAATAACTATAATCAATTTATTCATGAATGTTTGAATTACTTTTGCATCAACAATAAATTGCATGACCTAAGGTGGAAATAAATTCCTTTAACTAGAAATTTGTTTTATTGAATTCCAAATCGGTTCTTTTTTGTTATTTTTAATATTGAGTTTTAAACAGAATTTCAAAATTCTCTTTTTTGTAATTATTTGTTTAAAAAAGATAAACTATCATTCCTTAAGGAGACGACCCTACTCCACTATGCTATGTTAATATTTTGAGTAGGTTAATTATTTTTAGTTAGTTTGACACTTACCATTTGACCCTAATCCAAAGGATTTAAGTTGACCTATCTCTAGGTTTGCATTCAACTCCTTTCAATTAGGGTAGATTTATTCATACAAAGGATTTCTCAATTTCAGTGTTATGAAATGACATTATGCACTAGTATTATGGATTTATTAGAACATGCATAAAAAAAAAATGAATTACAATAGGTCAATCCAAATAGTTGCATCAAATAAAAGAACCAAAACATACTATAGCACAAACTAAGGTTCATCACACCTAGACACTAAAAAACATTTAGTGACACATGATAGAAAACAAAATCATACATAAAGATGCAAAAAAATGAATAGAAAATAACGGTTTATAATTCTAAATCTCCCTTTTATTCTATTGACTCTTCTTGCAAATTTGGATTTGATGAAGTCTTTAATCGAATCTCCTTTGATGTTATCTTTGTGATTTCCTTGTCTCAGGAACTTTATTGTCGCCTCTTAGAAGTTCTTATGTCTGGAATCTATTCCAAAAGTCTCCTCCTATTATTAATCCCTAGATTATAGTAAAATCTAGGGATTATGGGACATTCACGGTCTGGTACATGGTTGTCTATCAAATAGTGTAGCTCTAAAAACACTTAAAATCGTGACTTTACTTGTTTTGAGAGAATTACACGGTCATATATACAGTCATGTATCTCCTAATTGCTTCAAAACTTTGTTTTATGCTAAGATTTCACCTACATTCCCCTCCTTTGAGTCTATGAAGGCAATTATAACCTATAAATACACTTGGAACAAATTAAGTGCCAAATATGTAACAAAATTAAAAAAATATTAAGCAAAATACATCAACTATGAGTGTATAAATATAGTCATATATGCATCTATCATCTACATACAGAGTTGATTCAAAAGTTTAGGATTTCATTGATTAAATAGTTACAAAAACATTTTACTAAATTATAGTTCTATCTTCTATGGCAGTTTACAAATTATTTGCTTCATAGTGTATATGAAATACTTGAGTAAAACATCAACCATTCTCACATTTTGATCATCTGTTGCTTATTTTCCTTGTTGAAAAATGTCTCAGTTCTTATTGCACCTTTTTGAAAATGTTTTAGTTCCCATTGCATCTTCTTTCCTTCTTCCTATTTAGTTTCTTTAAGAAGATTTCTTCTTATTATGTTGTGTCCTTTACTTTTACTTTAATGGAATTAGTAGTTAACTCATTGGTTACTACATATTTGTAGTTTCTTCAAAGAGTATTTAGCATCAACACCATCGTAAGGCCTCTTCCACTTACCATGGGATGTAATGTTTCTTATAACTTAAGCTTCTTTGCTCAAATATTCACACAATTCTTTGGTATGATTGATAGTTTGGTTTACATCTAACCTCCCTTTTGTTTGCAAATGAAAGGCTCTATGTTTGTTCTTTTTCTCTGCATTAGTTAAGAGTTCCATCTGTTTTGTCAAGAAATGATGGAGATGTCTTTGTTCATGAGTTCTTCATATTTGTTGATTATTGTCTATGTGCCTTTGATGCTTTGATATCTGTAATACCTCTTTGGGTGGATTTTTTAATGCATTTGACTCATTAACGCTTTTAGAACTCTATATTTATTTATTCGTCTAATGTTTTAACATGATTGGAATAATTCTCTCTGTAACTTAGCTCTTTTTTATTTCTTATTCTTCCCATTACTTCAAGTAAATTGCAAAGATAGTAAGATTGTAATTTGTTTTGCCACTTTATTTTTTAAGGTATTTGCTTTGTTGGGTCTACTGTGAATTTGTTGTGTTGAAAAAAATGACTATGAAAAATTTCATCTGGAAAGATTATCTACTAATTCTCTTTGTTTTGTGGATAATAGGTCATTCATCTTTTCTGGGCCTCTTCTATGTTTATGAGTTTATCCATGATCTTTTCCAATTTAGAATCCCATGAACTAGATTCATCTTGATGAAATCCTAATAGGTCTTTATGTCTCGTATTAGTCCTTACATTATTAAACTAGTAGAAATCTGGGTGGTTCTGCCAACCTTGATTATATGTGTTCAAATATAGATGATGAACAAATTGTGTCTCACTAAAGTCCGCAAAGGTCTTTTGTTGCGTATAATGTGCTTCCTCCATCATCGTTCTTTCTATCTCTGCTTGACATTTAATTTTTGCGGATTCCTCATTGTTGCCTTGTGATATCCAAATTGATGTGTCTTTTACTTTGCTCTCAAACTTCCATCTCTTCTTTCTTTTTTTAATTTTTAAAAATTTCTTATGATTGGATACCAAAATCACAAGAGGTGGTGAAAATTCCTTAGACTAAAAGAATTAAACTAATCCTACTAACTCCTAGACAATGGCGCTAAAAACTTAGTGATGGCAAGTTTTACAATTTATAAGCTCTTAAAATACTGCAAGCACACAAGTCGTGGGTGTAGTATGTGAGGTGTTGATCTTGATTGGTGTGCATTAGTGCATGTTTTTATAGGTAATTTACATGTGTTTTTAGCATAATTGTAGTTTACTGTTTTATTTAGGATTCATTTTGTATGTTTTCATTAAGTTTGATTTCTATTGTTGTTCTTGTGTGTTTGATATTAATTGAGGGTAAGAATTGACTATTTTTATGTAGGAACAAAGAGGGAGCAACTTGGAGGGTGAAATAAAGATCAAAGAGGGGAAGAAAAGAGGAGTGAAGCTAAGGCCAATTCCCACAATCGTGGGAATCATGCAAATCCCACGAATGTGGGAATCATAATTGGAGACAATATGCAGGGCTTCAATTAAACTTATTTTGGACTATTTAAGCATCAGTAAGCCTCCATCTTCAAGGGAGACAACACCCATATGTAGAAATACCATCCTTAAGTGAAGAACATATGTTTAGAGCCTTGAGAAAGGATTGAAGATAAGGATCATCATCAAGATTGGGAAAAATAGCACATCAAGACCAAAATTACAGATTTTGGAAAAGAAGAGAAGGAATCATTCTATTTAATTTTCTGTCATTTAGATCTCTTCTAGTCTTTGTAAAAATGGTTTATTTGAATGTTGGTGATGTTATGGAGACCATATTAGGCTGATCTAGTTTTAGGGATTGCTTTTGGACCTATTGTGTTGAACTCCAACTTTATTGAATCGAAGGAAGTGCCTGATGATTGTTGTTTTTAATTATTATGTTGCAACAAATCGAGAGAGTGAGAGAGTTGAAATTTGTGTAGGATTGTATAACGAGAGTTGGCAACCTATAGACTAGTAATCATTATGTTAATTGAATAGTTAGAAGAGTGATCTCGACTAGTCAATTGATCACCCATAGGATAGTTTAATAACTAGTTGAATTGGTAGAGTCATTGGGTAGGTTGAGAGATCTTTCAATTAATTCCCGTTAATTCGATTAGGGACAATTAGTTACACGTTGAGAGAGGGTAATTAGTGGATTGGGAAATCTAGGGTGGGACACAATTTAATCGATAAAATAAGAGGGAGATAAAGTAGGAAAAAAAGTAATCTTTAGTCTTTAGATCCTTGAATTTCGATTTTTCTACATTTTGATATTGTCTATTTCTATTTCTTTTAATTTAATTTTCCAGATTATTTTCATTAAACAAAATTTTTAAAAAAATTTGTGGCTAAATTAAGCGGTGTCTAAGCATCAATCCCTGTGGTATCAATATTTGCTCTGTTTAACTACAAGTCATGGCCCATTCACTTGCAATTTTGGAGCATAAAACAAGTAGATAGGTTTTATTGTCGATAAGTTTTTGGCACCGTTTCCGGAGATTGATTGTTGAGCATCAAGTTTGATTTAGATTACTTTTATTTAAGAGTTTTTTTATACTTTTTCTTGTGTAATTGTAGATGCATGAACACAAGGAGAACACAAAGAACAAAAGAAGCTATAGAAGATGAATTTCCCGACATTAAGAAGCATGAAAGAGAAATAATAAAATTTTCGAATCAAGATATGGCTAAAGAAGGAGAGCAAGGAGGACTAGAACAAATGTTGATGGACTTCATGAGGCCATGGTTTGGTCCTCAAGGAGGGGCAAGGCTAGTAATCTAGGCAAATAATTTTGAGATAAAGCTGGCACTACTCAATATTCTTCAAAATAGTGTGACATTCTATGGGCTATCCAACGAGGATCCGAATGCCCACATTGCAAACTTCTTGGAGACCTATGACTCTGAATGTCTAATGGTGGGGTAAAGCTAAGACTACTTTCATTCACGTTGAAGGATCGAGCTAAAGCATGGTAAAATTCCTTGAATTCAGGCTAGATCATGACTTGGAAGCAGCTTGCCCAAGCATTCCTCACCCAATATTTTCTGTTGACAAAGACAACGATGATTATCAAGGAGATAAAAATTTCTGGTTGAGTAGCGGAGAATCTCTCTAACAAGCTTAGGAGAGATTTAAAGAACTTTAAAGAAGTTGTCCACATCATAATCTCCCAAAAGAATTTCTGCTTCAAACATTCTATAATGGAGTGAATCCGAACACAATGGGCACAATTGATACAACAAACAAAGATTCACTAATGAGGAAGATGGTAGAAGTGACTCATGATTTGTTGGAAGAGTTGGCAAGCAACAACTGCATGTGGTCAAGTGAGAGGAGTAGATAAGGCCAGGAGGAATAGAAAGGTATGATACCTATTGACTCGGTTACTGCATTGTAGGCTCAAATCATGGCTCTTACGAAGTAGCTCAACAATATACAAGGAGCATCTTCCTCAGCAGTTCAATAATATACAAGGAGCATTTACCTCAGCAGTTAAGATGATGCAAGCACAGTGTGAGATGTGTGGGTAGAATGACCACAACTTAGCAAACTATTTTCTATTAGGAGCTGGCATTACCAAATAGGTAAGCTACCTAGGCCAACCTTAGTGAGGTAATAATCCATATTCAAACATATATAATCCGAGTTAGAAAAACCACCCGAACTTTTCTTGGAGTAACAATAATGCAGGTGGCCAACAAAGACAACAAGAACATATGGGATTCCAACAAGATTGAATCAGAGCGTTGGAAAACAAAATGGATAAAATGATGGAAGTCTTGGGGTCCAAACTAACAGCATAAGAGGAAAATCATAAAAGGACGCATGCAAGCTAGGAGGAAAATTAGAAGAGGATGGAAGCAAAATTCGACCAGATTTTGAAGAATCATGCATCATCTATCCACAATTTGGAAGTTTAGGTAGGCCAACTTGCTAACGCTTTGTCTTCATGAAATGTAGGTACTTTACCAAGGAACAATGAGGTGAATCTGAAGGAAAGAATCATGACCATCACTCGGATAGAGAAAAAATGAAGTGAACAGGAGGAGAAAGATGACAACAAGCAAGAAGAACAAACAACATTGGAAGTCTTGCCAAGTGGATTAGTAAGCGAGCTGATTACGGAACTTCAACTTG
>JAOSBN010000178.1:19582760-19612773 GCA_027563595.1 Erythroxylum suave | reverse complement strand
CAAGCAAGAAGAACAAACAACATTGGAAGTCTTGCCAAGTGGATTAGTAAGCGAGCTGATTACGGAACTTCAACTTGGACTTCCACATCAGATTTTTGCTCAGCAGAAGTCATCTTCAAGTGGAGTAGCCCAAAATTTTAAGGAAGGGGAGTAAGCAAGATGACTGACATAACAATTCAACTCCAGATAAAGCTCATATTAAAGAAATCGTTGAAGGAAGAGATTATTAAGAATATATCAGAAGAAAGTCCACATATAGCACAAAAGAAAGAAGATCCAGGGGACTTCTTCATTCCATTTAGTATAAATGGAGTTAAGATAGATAGAACATTTGTGAATTTGGGAGCTGGTATCAATATGATGCCGTATTCATTCAGTCAGAAGTTGGGTTTAGAAGAGCCAGAGCATACTAAGACATTAGTAAAGACGGCTAACAAAGTGGTGCATTTACCAAATAGGATTATCAAGAATATGCAACTACACATTGATAAATTTACATTCCCCCTGTACTTTTACATATTGGATATTAGTGAAGAAGAGGAAACTCTTATGGTTTTGGGGTGACCGTTTCTGGCTACTGCTCGTGCGATTATTGATGTCGAAGCAGGTGAGTTAATACTGAGAGTAGGAAAGGAGTAGTTAACATTCAAGGTATCGAAGAAAAATTATTGTCCTACACCACCCCCGACAGATGAACTCCAAGGAGGATGGGAAAACAATAATAAAGGCGGAATCCAAAATGGGGTAGCTCATCTACAAAGTTTGAGATCAATTTCTAGACGGGTACCATATCGGTCATTTAAGCCATTATGAGCATAAAGGGAAGTCGAGCTACTGACAGTAAACAAAGTTCTACGTGGGAGGCAACCTATGGATGTTATTCCCTTTTGAATGTTTTTACCTAGTTTTTGTTTGATTTCTTTGGTTTGATCATTTTTTGAATTGGATTTGATTGATGTTTATGCTGATTTTGTTTGAATTTCAATTTGTTTTCTTTTCAAATTTCTTGTTGATGATATTATCTTAATGTTTTATAGGTTTTGGGATCATACTGAGTACTTATAAGCTTGGAATAAGGTTTGAAATTGTGAGGATAACTAATTCCCACGTTCGTGGGAATTGAAGTGATTCGCACAAACTTGGGAAATCTCTCCAGAAAGTTTGGAGAGAAAACCCATTCTCTGGAGAGAATACCCATTCCCATGGACGTGGTAATCCTCTCTAGAAAATTTCTAGAGAGGAATCCCATGCTCATGGGAATTGTGGGGATTCCCATTTGGAGGGAATGTTAAGATTACCCCCTCTTTTTCCTGTTATCCACTGTCAAAATTTCACTCGCTATCTCTCTAACCTACGATTTTCTCTCCTCCCATTATCTAAAATTCCTCATTCTTTTGTAGATTTTTGGTATTTTCTTCATCTCTTTGCTTCAATCTTACATTCCTTCACTCTTTTCATGCATCAATCATTTAAAAACACAAGGATTTAGGTAAGATTTTACTTTCTCTCTCCAAAACATGAATTTCTCTCTCTCTCTCTCTCTCTTTTATAGCTTTTCTTTTCATATTGACTTTACTAAGGACGATAGGGTTAGGAAACTAGTCGATGAGCTCCACCTTCAAGTTTCTGGCGAAGGAAAAACTAACTTAGCGGTAATTTATCAGGCCCTATTTTCGATTTACTCGGAAGAAGAAGGTGCGCGTTTCCATGACTTTCGGTATAGAGCTATAGTCACTCCTTGGTATTTTACTTTTGAAGGGTTAGAAAATATAGGAGTGAGACGCCGACTTGAACAACTAGCTACAAACATAGGTGGAATAGATTTGTTCGGTGCGATGTACCTATTTATACCATCATAACTTTAGATTTTTTCAGAACAGTTAGGTACAACCCTAAAATGGATTTGTTTTGGTTTAAGTTAGGTGGAAATGTTTTTAAACTTGATTATTTTGTCATGCATGAATTGTATAATTTGTCGAATACAAAAATTCTAGATGGTCACGCAGATTTTGATGTCGATGCTTATTGGAGCACTCTCATGGGTGAAGACCATTTTGATTCATGTTATGCACCGAATTCTCTAATCCAGAGTGCTGAGCATTTACTTTTACAAAAATTTATGTGCCTGACTATGTTTAATAAAATAGAAATCAGTAGATGCTCAACCAAATAACTTTTCCTTTTATAATGCATGGATCGAAAGCTTAAAATAAACACATTTTATAGAATTTTTCAATCACTACTGAGTGTGGTGAATAAAAAGAATACGTCTTTTAGGATGACTCATATTGCTTCTGCTTTGGGTGCATTTTATAATGTTAATATGGAGAATTTGCATACTACTCCCCACAACATGTTTGACATTGCCTATTTGAGACGCTCTGAGATTACGGAGGTCTAATCTATAGAAATCTGCAATCCTTAGACGCGCACTATAGTAAGGAGTAGGAGGGGCTCAGTACAGTCACAAACTCCCCCTCCATATCCAATGCAGTCCTAGAGCTAGAGGAGGAAGCAGTAGTGGAGGAACCGAGGGAACCAGCAGCGGTTAACTGATATTAACTAAAATTTGACCAAGTAGCCGTAGACCGTCAACAGATGACATCCCAACTCGATGAACTCAACACTAAAATGAGGTAGGTTCATAAGGAGAAACAAAGCTTAATGAGAAGATCCTCAACTTCTGTCGAAGGAACAAGTTTGAAGCTCCTACAACATTACCGCCACCGTGACCACCACCATCTGAATAAACTTTTCTCACACTTTAACTTTTAAATTTTGTTGTTTCTTATGTGTGATTGCATCTCATTTCATGTCTATTTGGTTTCTTATTAATTGTGTGTGCTATATCTTTTATTTAGTTTTAATTTCTTTAATTTTGGTTTGAATTCATTTTCTTTTGTTTGTCTTTTTCAATTTCTTTTGTTTGTGTTGTTTCATTGTTATTTGGTTTAATGTCATTTCCACTCACTTGGGAGTTGACTTGTCACATTGAGGATAATGTGATCTTTAAGTGTGGGGAGGTGACATCAAATTCCTTACTCGCACTTTTCTTACATTCTGTTAAATAGGATGCATGTTTAGGTATATTATATGTGCTTTGTGTCAACAATGATGCTTTGTGTTAGCAATGGAACCACATTTGATTCACTCTGATAAATATTGACATAAGATTCTGTCATGTTAGTTAGAATTAGATTGAATGCATGTTTGAACTCAGATTAGGTTAGTTGAGTAGAAAGTGAACCATATAGAGTGATGAAAAGTAGTGGTTACATAAGCTTAGCTGTAAATCGACATTTGAACAATGAGGTAGTGTAGAGATGCATAATGAGTTTTCATTTGAGCTAAAGTGAGGATTGAGCCATATGACTCCATACATAGTCATTTTATTTCTTTGTTGAGTGGTACTTCCATAGGTTACTACCTTCAGAACTTGCTTTGAATCGGTTTGAATCCACTGGATGCATGCTTAATAGAGATGATCTAGGCCCTTTTTTGTGTTAACCTTTGGCTTAAATGAACTACTTATTGATCATTACTTGCTACCCCTATTAAGCCTTAACCTTTGTTTCTTGAAAACACCCAAAATTTTAAAACCTTAAACCCCATTTCCTATTCTTTCACAAGCTTAGTAAAGAATTAAGTAAAACATTAGTTGGGATTGTCTGAAAATTTTACTGAGATAAGTTGAGTATATCTTTGCTTGTGGACTGCATTGTATACAATGCTAGTTTTGATTTATAGTTCTTCCACGTATAAAGAAAAAGAAAGAAAAATGAAAAAAATGAAAAAGAAAGGAAAAGAAAAAGGAAGAACAATTGAGTAGCATAAATGAGTGCAGAGTACTACATTAGTTATGTTTGGATATCTCAGAGTTATGTTTTATTATCCCGTTGTATCAGTTTTGTACTTCACTTATGGTTATGCTTAACCCTCTTTCCCCTTTTTTGACCAACCTTAACCCTTACTACACTATAACCTTAAACAAGTCCTTTTGATCTATTTATGTATGCAATCCTTGTAAAGGAGAATTGGTGTATTAGCAAGCCTATGGTAGTGTAGTTTCCTATAGGAAGTTTGAGCAGAAAACTAACACTTAAAAACTTGAGAGAAATGAGTGAAAAATGTAAGGAAGATTTATTTATGTATCTTTACTTATCTTTGAGTGATTGTGCCAATTGTGAGTTTGCTCATGTACACCAATGAAAAAGTAGTCATGATATGTGCGTTAACTTGATATTTGAGTTGACTTGAATTTGAGGGATTGTATGTTTTGATCTTTATGAAAATGAAGTGATAGAATTGATTGGTTGTATTTATTTTTCTTGACGACAAGAAAAGTTTGAAGTGTGGGGATGTTAATAGGTGTGCATTAGTACATATTTTTATCGGTAATTGACACGTATTTTCTAGCATAATTGTTATTTATTGCACTAGTTTAGGATTCATTTTGTATGTTTTCATTAAGTTTGACTTCCATTGTTGTTCTTGTGTGTTTGATGTTAATTGAGGGTAAGAATTGACTGTTTTTATGCAGGAAGAAAGAGGGAACAACTTGGAGGGTGAAATAAAGATCAAAGAGGAGAAGAAAAGAGGAGTGGAGCTAAGGCCAATTCCCACAATCGTGGGAATCATGCAAATCCCATGAACGTGGGAATCATAATTTGAGACAATATGCCGGGCTTCATTATTGATGTTAATTGATGGTAAGAATTGACTACTTTTATGTAGGAAGAAAGAGGGAGCAACTTGGAGGGTGAACCAAAAGTCAAAGAGGAGAAGAAAAGAGGAGTGGAGTTGAGGGAATCATGCAAATTCCCACGATTGTGGGAATCATGTCATAATCTAAGACAATATGCGAGACTTCATTAAACTTAGGGTTTTTGGACTATTTAAGCATCATTAAGCCTCCATCTTCAAGGGAGAAGACAACCATCTATAGAAACACCATCTTTGAATGAAGAACAAATGTTTTAAAGCCTTGAGGAAGGATTGAAGACAAGGATCATCATTAAGATTGGGCAAAATAGCACATCAACACCAAAATTCCAGATTTTGGCAAAGAAGAGGAGTCTTTCTATTAAATTCTTTGTCATTTAGATCTCTGCTAGTCTTTATAAAAATGGTTTATTTGACTGTTGACGATGTTATGGAGACCATGTTAGGATGATCTAGTTTTAGGGATTACTTTTGGACCTATTGTGTTAAACTCCTATTTTATTGAATTGAAGGAAGTGTCTTTGATGATTGTTATTTTTAATTGTTATCTTGCAACAAATCGAGAGAATGAGTGAGATGAAACTCGTGTAGGATTGTACAATGAGGGTTGGTGACCTATAGACTAGTAATCATCATATTAATTGAATAGTTAGAAGAGTGATCTCGGCTAGTCAATTGATCACCCATAGGATAGTTTAATAACTAGTTGAATTGGTAGAGTCATTGGGTAAGTTGAGAGATCGTCTAATTGATTCCCGTTAATTTGATTAGGGACAATTAGTTACACGTTGAGAGAGGGTAATTAGTACATTGGGAAATCTAGGGTGAGATACAATTTAATTGATAAAATAAGAGGGAGACAAAATAGGAAAAAGAAGTAACCTTTAGTCTTTAGATCCTTGAATTCTGATTTTTCTACATTTTGATATTGTCTATTTCTTTTTGTTAGTCTTCTATTTCTTTTAATTTAATTTTCCAGATTATTTTCATTAAATAATTTCGTTTCTTAAACAAAGTTGTGTCTAAATTAAGTGTTATCTCGGCATCAATCCTTGTAGGATCGATATCCGCTCTGTTTAACTACAAGTCATGACATGTTCACTTGCAGTTTTTGAGCGTAAAACAAGTAAATATGCTTTACTATCAATAGATCCCTTAAAGAGTGGTGAACTAACTCAATTGTAAGTTATCTAAGGCCCTAAGAATTATAAAAATGAAAAAAAAGTAGACATAAAAATAACCACGTGAAGATAATTGGCAAAAAATTAATTTGTAAAGAAATTAAATTGAGCTATACCAAATTCCCAATGAGAAATCACATAAGAGGAAGTTCCAAATTATGAGAAAGAGGGATTTTTTTATCATTAATGCTAACCTAGTCATTTATCTGTTAATAAGGTGTCAGTTCTAGACTATTAAAGGGAGGATTACTCTCTCTTAAGTTATAATGACAAGCCTTAAGTAATAATCCCTAATTAGGTTAAATGTCGAACATGTAGTCTCTTAATTACAAATAACTCTAACCCTAATTAGTTTTTAAGCTTTCTAAAGACAACGAGGTCTCACATGAGATCTCTCCGTATAATAAACAAGGTCTCTTAATTGAGTGGTTTATTAGATCGCTTAACTCTAATTAACCCATCTTAATCATTTTGCATTTGATTTACTCTCTTGATTTATTAACAAAGCATAAGGAACTTAAATGAAAGCGAATTGAAACAAGAAAGAACTAAATGAAGATATAAGGTTGGGGTTCCTCCTAATAAACACTTGATTAAGGTCACAAGCTTGACCCCTTGTTTCCTCCTTATATGACAAAATTATGATCTTCAGGTGTCACGTGTGGCTCCTCCTTATGAGGCTCTTCAAGATAGGGTCTCAGTTGATGATCTGTCATATTCAGCATCTTCCCTATCCTCTGACTTTCAATGTTGACTGAGTCCATTTGAGGTTCCTTAGGATAGGGTCTTAGTTGATGATCTGTCATATTCAGCATCTTCCTTATCCGCTAACTTTTAATCTTGATTGAGTCCATGCACATTGGAAAGATCTCAAATGTCTCTTTACCTTTTTCTTCCTCATTTAATTCCTCCAATCTACTATGTAAAGGTGAAGAGTTGGTATAAAAAATAATCATGAACTCAGTACTCACCTCTGAGCTAAATTATATAGCCTTTTCTACCTCATACTCCTCCTCAACTTCTTCGAAGCAAGCAATTCGTTGAGGATTGACCTCAAAATTCTCAAACTCCTCATCACTTTGTAAAGTTTCCGCACAAAAGTCCATTGGGTACACCTTGGATTGATACAGCTGCTCGTTTTCTCTTTGCAGTTCCAGAAGACTGATATCTTCCCATCGAGGTAATGCTTTTGACTGGAATTGCAGAGCATCCTGTCAGATTTGCTGTACACCTTACTGAAACAGTTGTTGCATATTCTGTTGGAACTGCTACACATCTTGTTGAATTTGAAGATTGTTAGCAGCCATAATATTAAGCATTTCTTCTAGAGATGTAGCTGATTCATGTTTGCTCTTTGAATCTTGGGAACTAGATCATGTATTTTGTGGAAATTGCCCTCCATCTTGCTAGAATTGTAGAGTATTCTATTATAACTGCAAAATATTAGTGTTTATAACATTAATCAACTCTTCCAGAGATGGAGTGGAGTCATGATAGGAAGCTTCTAGTCTGTATAAGAATTACTGTGCATCTTGCAAACTATCATGGAAGTAATTTTGATAATTATCCCATCCATAACAAAAGTTAGGTTGATTAGTCCAAACATTGTTATAGGATTGAAAATATGAGTTAGAAAAGAAATTACTTCTATCCATATACAAAAAAATTTGTTTTTTAAATAAAAAACATGAAATAAAAAATAAAAAGATCACGAAATAACTGAAAAGAAATCAATTATAAAAAATTATATACAAAACACCAATTAAAATCACAAACAAACACTAAAACACCACACTCCCTGAAATAATGAACTTCTTTTTTCCTTAGCAAATTTATGCAAACGAATGTGTTTTGAGGAACTGTGGGTCATGCAAACCGATGAAAGAATGAAAAGGATCAACAAAAATAAAAATAAAAACAACATAAGAAATAACAATTAACACATGCCAACTCCCCAACAATGGCACCAAAAATTTGATATCCTGTCGCTAACTACCAAATAATAAATTCCTAACAACCAAACTATGCAGTAAATGGTGAGTTCGGGTCGAACCACAGAGAGCTAGGATGCTCATGCTATTTCAAATGTTGTAATAAAAGAAAACAAAACACCCTAAAATGATGAAGACGAGACAACTAATATGCAATGAAAGTAACCAAACAGACAAGCACAAAGCAAATTTAGAAACATCTAATAACAATTGTAAGGAAGTGGGCTAGAGCTACGTTTAGGATTCCGGGATGTTCATTCAGTACTCTATTTATAGTGTTAGCCTATAGACTCGATTAAGCTCTCGAACCCTTAATTTTTCTAAAATAGGCAAAACTAATAAACTCTAAAAATGCCCTTGATCTCTACTATAACCTAGAATAGGCTCTCTAAGTTTAATAATGAAGATGCATTAGGTACTAAGAAACAACTAACTTAAGACACCTACTCATAAGCTTAGAAGGTTTTACCTAAAGGTACAAGATCCTAGATTAATTGATTAAGAATCCTGACAAATTCAACTTATCTATTGCTACCTTCAGAAATCACTATGGACTGTTACATATCACAAGCCTAACCCTAGCCTTCAAATTAGAAAATTATCTAAAGGGTGATCAAGCCTACAATCAATTTCTAATTCATGACATTTATCTTAAATCCCAAACCAACGTAGACATACATTTATTGATTCAAGACAAGTCTAACTCCATTCTTATAATTTCCATTCCTCCATCTTTATAATATCTCCAAACCCCTAAGTAGTCTAGCCACATATATTCATATAAAGGACAATTGATATTAAATAAACAAAAACCATAACATAATCATTAAACATTCAAATACCCAATAAATTTAGATCTAAAAAAACACATAAAAACATCCATTGAAATATCACAAAGGTTTATTACAAAATTCACGAGTTTAAACCTTAAAATCCATCAAACATTCATTCTAAATATTATAACACATGTAAAAGTGATTAACACTAAGAAAGCTCTAAAATAATGGAAAGAATAGATTAAGACATATGAAAATAAAGCATTGAAAATGAAATAAACTAGCTAAGCATAAATAAAATAATTTCTTTCTTTTTCTTTCTTTTTGAAGTTTTCCAAAAGTGTCAGATTATGTAGCCTCCCACCTAGGTCCTCCTCTCTTTCTTTATGTAGTATGGTCCATTTAGGGTAAAACCTAGGATTTTTCTCTACCTCAAAAGTCTAAAAAGCACCTAAAAAACTTAAGTTCGGAAGGTTGTCCGCATTTGTGTATGCGTAAGCCACGATCATGGCCTTTAGTGCACGATCATGGCTAGTTTATCTGCTCTCTATAAAGAATGTGATTGACTCCCCACGATTGTGTCCTTATGCTTAAGCTTCTATCATTATCGTGGCCCTGGGTTATTTCTCGGATCCTCTCTGATTCTCCTCCAAAAGCCCTTGATGGTTTCTCCTCTATGGATGGCTCTACAAACTTTGTCAAACTTCTTCCTTTTAGCATGTATTTATGTTCACTCCTTTAATCTATATGTAAACATAAGATGAACATAAATTGAGTATTTAAAGACAACAATAGGATTGAAAAGACATTAAAATGCATAAGAAAATATAAGACAATTCAATCATATCAAATACCCCCACACTTGAACTATTGCTTGTCCTCAAGCAATTTAAAAATAACCAAGATATTCTATCAATTTGTTTTCATAAAATATCAAGTATATGCAGTCCTTCAAACTTTGACAAAATCAAGTATCGAGCTACTTCATATATCATCATCTTTTCATCAATGAGCATAAATAAAATCAAAGGTAGACACCATTGATCAAAGGTAAGATAAAACTAAGATGGCTTTTCCTTACAATGTTCACTCATTTCACTCAAGTGTTTAAGGTCGGTGTTTCACTCAATACTCCTCTAAGAGATTACACTGCCATAGGCTCACAAATTCACCAATTTTCTACCACATAGGTTATATGCTATCATTGATCAAAAAGGGCATTTGCTTAAGGTTGTAATGGTGTTTAGGTTAAGACAATGCAAAAAGGTCAATGGGTAACTCACAAGTATTAACAAAGTGCTAAGTAAGAAGGGACAACCAAACGCAAATTCTGAGATATGTATATAAATACCACAAACTACAACTACTCATTACTAACTAATGCTACTACATTTCCTTTAACATCAGAAACAAAGACGCTTTTAATCAATAATGCCAAAAACAAAGATTCTTTCTTTTTCTTTTTCTTTTCTTTTAAATAAAACTAAAATAATAAGGAATTAATATAAGCACAATTCAATAAGTCATGAGTAAAAGTGCCTCTCGAAACATCTCAGAATTGAATACAAACAAAAGTCCCTAAATCATATATATCAAATTCTCACTCATTACTTCTTTAAACTTGTGATTAGGTAAGGCTAATAGGTTTTTAGGTTTCAATGTAAGGTGATTAAATAATAACAAATAAGGTTAAAGGCTCAAAGGAGTTGATAAAAGAAAAATGAGTTGGTGGGTTGTTTAAGCTAAAGGTTCAAAACAAAGAAGGCCTTAATCATTTTTATAAAGCATGCATCTCGTAGTTTTAAACCAGTTCAATGCAAGTTCTGAAGGAAATCTTCCTGGGGAGCATCACAAACAGCAAAGAAATAGAATGACTATGAAATTTAGTCATATAGGCTTAAAACCTCACATTTGCTTATATGAAAATGCATCAAAATTTTATAGATTACCTAATAACTAAGTATCAACTTGTTGACTGAGTTTATGCAACTAACTACTTCAATGAAGCCATATGATTCACCTTCCACTCAAGTTGCCGAATTCAAATTTAAACACATAACTCAATTCTCAATCCAACTACTATGACAGAATGACATGGTTCAACAACATTCATCCCAGTTCAAGCGCAAAAATGCAAAAAATTTTAAATTGTCCCACCCCTATACTTAAGGGGGACATTGTACCTAATGTCTTAAAATCAATAAAAAACACAAGGGGATGAGAACAGAAGGACTCCGTTGGATCAAAGAGGGCTCAACACCTTGAAAATAGAATTCACAGCTCTGGTCTTGCATTCCTAAAATCAAAATAGATGAAAAGAAAATAAGGAACTTAAATGAAAGCAAACTGAAACATCAAAGAACTAAAATGAAGGGATAAGTTTGGGGTGCCTCCCAATAAGCGTTTGGTTAAGTTTACAAGCTCAACCCTTTATTTCCTCCTCACATGACAAAATTGTGATCTTCAGGGGTCACATTTGGCTCCTCCATGTGAGGTTCTTCAGGATAGGGTCTTAGTTGATGATGCATCATATTTAGCATCTTCCCTATCCTCTAACTTTCAATCTAGACTGAGTCCATGCACTTTGGAAAGATCCCAAATGTCTCTTCGCGTTTTCTTCCTCATATAATTCCTCCAATTTGCTATGTAAAGGTGAAGAGTTGGTCTAAAAAATAATCATAAACTTAGTACTCACCCCTAACCTAAATTATATAGCTTTTTTTGCCTCAAGCTCCTCCTCATCTTCTTCGACATAAGCACTTCGTTAAGGATTGGCCTCAAAATTCTCAAGCTCCTCATCACTTTATAAAGTTTCCACACAAACATCTATTAGGTACACGTCGGGTTAATACAACTGCTCCTCTTCACTTTACAGTTCCAAATGATTGATATCTCCCCGTCAAGGAAATGTTTCTTGCTGGAATTGCAGATCATCCTATTGGATTTGTTGTACACCTTGCTGAAACAACTATTGCATATTCTATTGGAATTGCTGCAATCTTGTTAAATTTGAAGATTGTTAGCAGCTATAATATTAAATAGTTCTTCTAGAGATGTACCTGAGTCGTGTTGGCTCTTTGAATCTTGGACATTAGACCATACATTTTGTGGAAATTTCCCTCAATCTTATTGGAATTTCAAGGTACTCTGCTGCAATTACAAAGTATTAGTGTTCACAACATTAATTAACTCTCAAAGATGGACCAGAGTCATGATAAGAAGCTTCTGGTCTGTATGAGAATTGTTGTGCGTCCTACAAACTATCATGGAAGTAATTCTATGAGAATATGAGTTATAAAAGAAATTATATTTGTCCACAACGAATTTATTTAAATCACAAATGGGAAACAAAAAAAATGAAAAGATCACGAAATAACTGAAAAGAAATAAATTATGAACAATTATATATAAAACACAAATTAAAATCATAAACAAAAATTAAAACACCGCACTCCCTGAAGTAATGAACTTCTATTTTCCTTAGAAAATTCACTCAAACGAATGTGTTTTAAGGAACTGTGGGTCTTGGAAACTAATGAAAGAATGAAAAAGATTAGCAAAAATAAAAATAAAAACAACACAAGAATCAACGATTAATACATGCCAACTCCTAGATAATGGTGCCGAAAATTCGATAGCCTGTCGCTAACTACCAAATAATAAATTCCTAACTACCAAACTGTGCAGTAAATGGTGAACTAAGGTCGAAACATAGAGAGCTAGGATGCAAATGCTATTTCAAATGTTGTAACAAAAGAAATCAAAACAACCTAAAGTGATGAAGACGAGACAACTAATATGCAATGAATGTCACCAAAAAGACAAGCACAAATCAAATTTAGAAAAGTCTAATAACAATGGTAAGGAAGTGGGCTGGAGATATTTTTAGGATTCTAGGATGTTCATTGATCCTTGACTCTAAATAAAAGATACTCTCATCATGATGGTAGCCTATGGACTCGATTAAACTCTCGAACCTTTAATTTCTCTAAAATAGGCAAAACTAATAAGCTCTAAAAATGCCCCAGATCTCTACTATAACCTAGAACAGGCTGTCTAAGTTCAATAGCAAGGATGGATTAGGTACTAAGAAACAACTAACTTAGGCCACCTACTCATAAGCTCAGAAGGTGTAACCTAAAGATATGGGATCCTAGATTAGTTGATTAAGTATCCTGACAAATTCAACTAACCTATAGCTGCTTCTAGGAATCACTATGGGTTGTTACATATCACAAGTTTAACCCTAGCCTTCAAATTAGAAAATTACCTAAAGGGTGATCAAGCCTATAAGCAATTTCTAATTCCATAACATTTATCTGAAATCCTAAGCCAACCTAGACCTACAAGTACCAGTTCAAGACAAGTCTAACTCCATTCTCATAATTTCCATCCCTTCATCCTTACAATATCTCCAAACCCCTAAGTATTCTAGCCACATATGTTTATATCAAGCAAAATCAATATTAAAGAAACAAAAACCAAAACATAATCATTAAACATTCAAATACCCAATAAATTCAGATCTGCAAAAACACATAAATAAACTCAAACATTCAATATTAAAACTGGAAAGTTGTAGAAATAAACATCCATTGATATATCACAAAGGTTCATTACAAAATTCATGAGTTTCAACTATAAAATACATCAAACCTTCATTCTAAATGTTCTAACACATGTAAAAATTTGATTAACACTAAGATAGCTCTAAACTATTGGAATGAATAGATTAAGACATATGAAAATAAAGCATCGAAAATGAAATAAACCAGTTAAGTATAAAGAAAATAACAACTTTTCTCTTCTTGAAGTTTTCCAAACATGGTAGATTGTGTAGCCTCCCTCTTAGGTCCTCCTCTCTTTCTGTGTGT
The DNA here is from genome assembly GCA_027563595.1 of Erythroxylum suave. Classification (NCBI taxonomy): domain Eukaryota; kingdom Viridiplantae; phylum Streptophyta; class Magnoliopsida; order Malpighiales; family Erythroxylaceae; genus Erythroxylum; species Erythroxylum suave. The sequence continues at coordinate 19,599,229 of JAOSBN010000178.1, read as the reverse complement.
AGTATACTCCATTTAGGGTAGAACCTAGGATTTTTCTCTACATCAAAAGTCCAAAAAGCCCCTTAAAAACTTAAGCTCGGAAGGTCATTCGTGTCTGTCTATGTGTAGTGCACGATCGTGGCCTTTAGTGCACAATCGTGGCTAGTTTATCTGCTCCCTATCACGATTATAGCTGACTCCCTATGATCGTGGCCCTATTCTGTCATGATCGTGGCCCTGGGTATTTCTTAGGTCTTCTTCGATTCTCCTCCAAATGCCCTTGATAGTTTCTCCTTTATAGATAGCTCTCCAAACTTTGTAAAAGTCCATCCTTTTAGCATATATTTGTGTTCAATCCTTTAATCTATATGTAAACATAACATGAACATAAATTGAGAATTTAAATACAAAAATAGGATTCAAAAGAAATTGAAATGTTTAAGAAAATATAAGATGATTCAATCCTATCAAATACCCTCACACTTAACCTATTGCTTGTCCTTAAGTAATTTAAAAATAATGATATTCTGTCAATTTGTTATCAAAGTAGATCGAGTATATGTAATATTTCAAAGTTCAACAAGCTCAAGTATTGAGCTACTATATATATTATAATCTTTTCATCAATGCACATAAACAAAATCAAAGGTAGACACTATTGATTAAAGGTTAGACAAAACTAAGATGGATTTTCGTAACGATGTTCACTCATTTCACTGAAGTGTTTAAGCTCGGTGTTTCACTCAATACTCCCTCTAAGAGCTACACTACCATAGGCTTGCAAATTCACCAATTCTCTATCTCATAGATTACGTGCCATTATGGATCAAAAAGGGTTTTTGTTTAGGGTTGTAATGGGGTTTGGGTTAAGGCAAGGCAAAAAGGTCAATGGGTATCTCAAAAATATTAACAAAGTGTTAAGTAAGGAGGGACCACTAAACACAAATTCTGAGATATGCATATAGATACCACAAACTACAACTACTCATCTCTAACTAATGCTATTACATTTCCTCTAACACCAGAAACAAAGACACTTTTAATTAATAATGCTAAAAATAAAGATGCTTTTCTTTTTTCTTTTTTCTTTTTCTTCTTTCTCTTTTTTCTTCTTTTTCCTTTTAAATAATAATAAAACAATAAGGAAATAATGGAAACACAATTCAATAAGTCATGAGTAAAAGTTCCTCTCGAAACATCTCAAAATTAAATACAAAACTAAAGTCCCTAAATCATATATATCAAATGCTCACTCATTACTTCAATAAACTTGAGATAAGGTAAGGCTAATAGGTTTTTGGGTTTCAATGTAAGGTGATTAATTCAAAAACAAACAAGGTTAAAGGCTCAAAGGAGTTGGAAAGGGAAAAATGAGTTGGTGGGTTTTTTAAGCAAAGGTTTCAAAACAAAGAAGGCCTTAATTATTTCCAAAAAGCATGCATCTAGTAGTTTCAAACCAGTATAATGTAAGTTCTGAAGGTAATCTTCCTGGGGGAGTGTCACACACAACAAAGAAATGGAATGACTATGAAATGTAGTCATATAAGCTCAAAACCTCACATGTGCCTATATGAAAATCCATCAAAATTTCATACATCAGCTAATCACTCAAGTATTAACTTATTGACTAACTTTATACAACTAACTAATTTAATCAATCTATATGATTAGCCTTCCACTCAAGCTACATAATTTAAATTCAAGCTCACAACTCAATTCTCAATCCAACTACTATGACAGAATGGCATGGTTCATCATTCATCCTAGTTAAAGTGGAAAAATGCAAAAAGTTTTAAACTGTCCCACCCCATATTTAAATAGGACATTGTCCCCAATTTGTTAAAGTCAACAAAACACAAGGAATGAGAACAGAAGAACTTCGTTGGATTAAAGAGGGCTCAATTTCTTCACAGCTCTAGTCTTGCATTTCTAAAAACAAAACAGACAAAAATAAAATAAGGAACTCAAATGAAAGCAAATTGAAACAACAAAGAACTAAAATGAAGGGATAACGTTGGGGTGCATCCTAATAAGCATTTGGTTAAGGTCACAAGCTTGACCCCTTGTTTCCTCCTCACGTGAAAAAATTTTGATCTTCAGGTGTCACATGGAGCTCCTCCACATGAGGTTCTTAAGGACAGGGTCTTAGTTGATGATCTATCATATTCAGTATCTTCCCTCTCCTTTGACTTTCAATCTTGGCTGAGTCCATGCACTCTAGAAAGATCTCAAATGTCTCTTCACCTTTTTTGTTCCTTATTTAATTCCTCTAATCTACTATGTTAAGGTAAAGAGCTACTCTAAAAATGATCATAAACCCAGTACTCACCTCCGAGCTAAATGATATAGTTTTTTCTGCCTCGAGCTGCTTCTTAACTTCTTCGACACAAACAACTCGTTGAGGATTTACCTAAAAATTCTCAAGCTCCTTATCACTTTGTAAAGTGTTTGCACAAACATCTATTGATACAATTTGGGTTGATATAACCGTTCCTCTTCACTTTGCAGTTCTAAATGACTAATAGCTCCCTATCAAGGCAATGCTTCTTGCTAGATTGCAGAGCATCTTGTCAGATTTGCTATACACCTTGCTGAAACAACTGTTACATATTCTGTTTGAACTACTACATGTCCTATTGAATTTGAAGATTGTTAGCAGCCATAATATTAAGCTTTTCTTCTAGAGATGTACTTAAGTCATGTTGGCTCTCTGAATTTTGGGCACTAGACTATGTATTTTATGGAAATTACCTTCCATCCTGTTGGAATTCTAGAGTATTATGCTACAATTACAAAGTATTAGTGTTCATAATATTAATAAACTCTTTTAGAGATGGACCAGAGCTGTGATAGGAAACTTTTAGTCTATTTAAGAATTGTTGTGCATCCTGCAAACTATCATGGAAGTAATTACGATGATCATCCCATCTATAACAAAAGTTAGGTTGATTAGTCCAAACATTGTTATAGGTTTGAGAATATGAGTTATACAAGAAATTATTGTCGTCCATATGGAAAAAATTTTTAATCACAAACACGAAACAAAAAATGAAACGATCATAAAATAACTGAAAAGAAATCAATTACAGACAATTTTATACAAATGCTGCAAAGTAATGAACTTCGATTTTTCTTAGCAAATTTACGTAAACAAATATGTTTTGAGGAATTGAGGGATATGCAAACTAATGAAATAATGAAAAAGATCAGCAAAATCAAAAACAAAAATAACACAAGAAACAACAATTAACACATGCTAGCGCCCCGATAATGGCACCAAAAATTTGATAGCCTATCGCTAACTACCAAATAATAAATTCCTAACTACCAAACTATGCAGTAAATGGTTAGCTAAGGTCTAAACACAGTGAGCTGGGATGCAAATGCTATTTCAAATATTGTAACAAAAGAAAATAAAACACCCTAAAATGATGAAGAAGAGATAACTAATATGCAATGAACGTAACCAAAAAGACAAGCACAATGCAAATTTAGAAAAGTCTAATAACAATTATAAGGAAGTGGGCTAGAGGTACGTTTGGTATTCCGGGATGTTCATTGATCCTTGAATCTAAATAAAAGGTACTCTCATCATAGTGTTAGCCTGTGGACTCGATTAAGCTATCGAACCCTTAATTTCTTTAAAATAGGCAAAACTAATAAGCTCTAGAAATGCTCCAATCTCTATTGTAACCTAGAATAGGCTCTCTAAATTCACTAACAGAGATGCATTAGGTACTAAGAAACAACTAACTTGGCCACCTACTCATAAGCTCAGAATTTGTAACCTAAACATATAGGATCCTAGATTAGTTGATTAAGTATCCTGACAAATTCGACTTGCTTCCAGGAATCACTATGGACTATTACATATCATAAGCTCAACCCTAGCCTTCAAATTAGAAAATTACCTAAACGGTGATCAAACCTACAAGCAATTTCTAATTCAAGAAATTTATCCTAAATCTGAAGCCAACCTAGACCTACAAGTACTAATTCAAGAAAAGTCTAACTCCATTCTCACAATTTCCATCCCTTCATCCTTATATTATCTCTAAACCCCTAAGTAGTTTAGCCACTCATGTTTATATCAAGAGCACTTGATATTAAATAGACAAAACACATAACATAATCATTAAACATTTAAAAACCCAAGAAATTTAGATACATAAAAACACATAAATAAACTTAAACATCCAAGATTAAAACTGGAAAGTTGCAGAAATAAACATCCGTTGATATATCATAAAGGTTTATTACAAAATTCATGAGTTTCAACTATAAAATCCTTCAAACATTCATTCTAAATATTATAACAAATGTAAAAATGCGATTAACACTAGAAAGTTCTAAACTAATGGAATGCATCGATTAAGACTTATGAAAATAAAGCATTGAAAATGAAATAAACTAGCTAAGTATAAAGAAAATAACAACTTCTCTCTTCGTTTTCTCTCTTATTGAATTTTTCCAAGAGTGTAGATTGTGTAGCCTCCCTTTTAGGTCCTTCTCTCTTTATTTATTTAGTATGTTCCATTTAGGGTAAAATCTAGGATTTTTCTCTACCTTAAAAGTCCAAAAGGCCCCTTAAAAACTTGAGTTCAGAAGGTCGTCTGCATCTATCTATTTGCAGGCCACAATCGTGACCTTTCGTGCACGATCGTGGCTAGTTTATCTGCTATCTGTCATGATGGTGGATGACTCCCTATGATTGTGCCCTTGTGCTCAAGCTTCTATCACAATCTGGCCTTAGGTTATTTCCTGGGTCTTCTTCGATTCTCCTTCGATTGCCTTTAATGGTTTCTTCACCATGGATGGCTCTCCAAACTTTGTCAAACTTCTTCCTTTTAGCATATATTTATGTTCACTCCTTTAATCTACATGTAAACACAAGATGAACACAAATTGAGTATTTAAACACAACAATAGGATTGAAAAGACATCGAAATACATAAGAAAATATAAGATGATTGAATCTTATTAGTTATCCACGTCTGTCCTCACATAGGCCATGATCGTGGCACTTGATTTCCCTTTCTCTCACGGTCATGCTAGACCAAGCCATGACCGTGGTGCCTTCTATTTGGTTATGTCATGATTGTGGCTCATTGGCCATGATCATGGCTCCTAGCCTTCTCCAAATTTCATTCGTTCTTCGGTATTTTCCTTGAAACATTAACAAACACATCAAGGCACCTCAAACATATAAAATTGAAGCTTAATTGCATGCTCTAACCCATAAAACACACAAAACACAAATATACAACTAACTAGCCATAATCCTAACCTAGACATGCACTAATCGTTCAATTTAATAACTAAACACATGCTAAACTACCCACTAAAACATTATGTAGTCTACCACTATCAACATCCCTATACTTTATCTTTTTTTTTGTCCTTAAGCAAAAACAAAACAAGTGAAACATAACACACCAAACACAAAAAACAAAAGACACACATATGTAATAATGGCACAATGGCATTAAACTTCACGAAACAAATTTAACTATAAACATGATCTCTTAAGTTGTTCTAACTTATTAAGTTCTAAAATCTGTGTCTAAATACTTCACACTAAATATACATACTAATTAAGACTTAATGTCATGTTTATTCTCTCCTCTCACTTACACATACATTGATTATTATTCGGTCAATCAAAATTGTAACTATCCTTAAGTAGTTTTTCATGAAAATTTGAGCTATTCGGTAGGATTTATTAACCAACGCACTATTTTTTTTAATTTTCAATTGACATAAACCTAGCCTTTTGACACAAAAGCAAACATTTATGATGAATGTCCCCTAGTTACTCAACTAGGTCATGTTTTTATTAAACGGTTTAGTTGGAATGTCATTATAGCCTTTTAACGTGAAGGCAAACATTTACGATGAATATCCCCCGGTTACTCAGCTATATCACATTCTCAACTAGCTACTAACTTTATTCATAACCTGATTTGTTTCAAAAAAGGGCTAGTGGAATAGTTATTAATTACATAGAGCACGCATTTTTGTTTATTTTATTGCCTACCTCATTTCTTTAGTTAATCATTCTCATAAAAAGGTGCTAACAATGGTATGTATTTGATTGACCTAAATTATAAATGAATGTGGTAAATTCTAGAGTGAACAAACCAACATCATATCCTAATTAACATGCATATTTGATTGAAACAACCTAGAACACTAATTTCACAAACTAATAAATCTTCGCATCCTAAAAGACTATATTCAAATTTAAATCGATGTCATTAAGTCCTAACAATTGATGCATTTACACAATCACACCATACAATCCTAAATAAAACTCACATACAACATGCAAAATTCACTTTCAAATAAAAAAATGCATACAACCCTCCCCGCCCTTGGACAACACATTGTCTTTAATGTGAGAAGAACAGACAAACAATATATAAGGTGGGAATATAAATAAAAAACATGAGAAATATGAGAAAAATTGAAACTAACAATAAATAAAAGAAAACGGTTATAATGTAGAACTCATCATGGTGATTAAGGTGGTGATAGTGATAGTGATGAGACTAAATCCGTTTGACAACAAGATTGCTTTCCTTTCTTATAATTGATTCAAGAGAGTAAGAGAATTAGTAATCCAACCCATTCATTTAAATGAATCTAACTACATATAATTTAAAGCTAACTACTAAATATGCTAATTTGTGGTTATTAGCTTAACCCTGCATCCTTTAAAACTCTGTCGAGATCAATCATAAGCAGTTTGCTTCCACTTGTGTTGCTCAATTTTAGCTTTGTAGCCTGTAAATAAGCTAAAAATTCTAAGATAATCAGAAGGACAATACTGATAAAATTAAGGAAACCAATTAAGTTGAATAATGTCCTTTCCACAAACAAACTATCAATAAAATAGGGAATAATAAAACTCCCTGAATCTTCTGTTGAATTTAGTAGTTTTTCTTGTAAGAGGGTGATATAGTCTTATTATTCCTTAGTCACCCTCATCTCCTCTTCTTCTTTCACTCCGTGACCAGAGACTTCCTTATATTCTTTAAATTTTATATCCATTGTAATATGTTCTTCTTCTTCTCGCTACTTTAAAGATTTGACCACATCAATTTTCATGAATGAGTTACTCTCCGTCTTCTTATCTTAGTCTTCTATAAGGTGGGATTCAGCTTCTTTTTTCATTGGTGCATCTAGCTCTTTCCTACTCCTAAGTGTGATAACCTTACACTACTCTCTTGGATGCATTTCACTGTTGTTTAGACAGGTTTCCACACTTCTCTTGCAAAATTCATAGGAAAGCTGTCTCATCTGAAGCTCTAAGTCGTGAGTAGAAGAGGTATAGTCTTCTGTTACTTGCTCAAACTTCTCTTCTAGTCTCTTCTGGGCCTCTGCCATGTTTATGAGCTTATCCATTATCTTGTCCAATTTAGAATCCTATAAACTGGACTCATCTTGCTGAAATCCTAATAGGTCTTGATATCCCATGTGAGTCCTTACATTATTAGACTAGCAGATATTTGGGTAGTTTTGCCAACCCATATTGTATGTGTTTAAATACAGATGATGACTTTCCCATCCAAATTGTACCTCATTGAAGTTTACAAAGGTCCTTTACTCCTTATAATGTGTTTCCTCCATCATTGTTCTTTCTATCTCTTCTTGACATTTATCTTTTACGGATTCCTCATTGGTACCTTGTGATTTCCAAATTGATATGTCTTCTACTTTGCGCTCAAACTTCCTTCTCTTCTTTCTTTCTTTTTTAAATTTCTTGTGATTGGGTACCAAAATCACAAGAGATGTTAATTCCTTAGACTCAAAGAATTAAACTAATCCTACTAACTCCCCGATTATGAGCCCTAAAACTTGGTGGTGTGCAAGTTTTACAATTTATAAGCCTTTAAAATATTGCAAGTGTACAGGTCATGGGTGTAGTATATGAGGCGTTGATCCCTTAAGGAGTGGCGAACTAATTCAATTCTAAGTTATCTAAGGCTTTAAGAGAAAATAAAAGTAGAGAGAAAAGCAAACAAGCGAAGATAATTGACAAAAAATTAATTTGTAAATTAACAGGAAAAGAAATTAAATTGACTTATACCAAATTCATAATAAGAAATTACACAAGAAGTTAAAAATTATGAGAAAGGGAGAATTTTTCTATCATTAATGCTAACCTAGTCATTTATATGTTAATGAGGTGTTGGTTTTAGACTATTGAAGGGAGGATTACTGTCTCTCAAGTTATAATCACAAACCCTAATTAATAATTGCTAATTAGGTTAAATACCAAACATGTAATCTCTCAGTTATGAACAACTTGAACCCTAATCAGTTCTTAAGATTTCTAAAAAAACTGGGTCTCACACGAGATCTCTCTTTATATAATAACCAATTTACTGGGTCTCACACGAGATCTCTCTTTATATAATAACCAATTTGATTAATTGCGTGGTTTATTGGATTGCTTAACTTTCATTAGCCCAACTCAAACATTTTTCATTTGATTCACTCTCTCGATTTATTACAAAAGCATGAAGTTACAACAATTAATCACAACACCCAAATGATTAAACACAAAAATAACTAGATTAACAATAAATCAAGTCAAAATCCTTAAAGAAAATTAAAACATCGTCATGAAACCCAAATCCATCATCATATTCATATCCTCAGGAAAGCAATAACAACAGAAGTTGACTCCTTTCTCCTCTTCTTCCTCTTCTCTCTCTTCTTCTTCTCTCTTCTTGGAGTTTTCCCAAAAGTGGCAGATTGGAGAGCTTCCTTAGGGTTTCTTCTTTATCCGTTTTATACTCTTTTCTATTCTAGGCAACCTTAGGGTTTTTCTAGGTCTGTAAAGTCCAAAAAATCCCTTGAAAACTTAAATCCTGAAGGCTGTCCATGTCTATCCTCATGTAGGCCACGATCATGGCCTATAGTGCCATTGCACTTGATTTTCCTTTATATCACAATCGTGGCAGACCAGGCCACAATGATGACTCGTGGTAGTTGATTTTCCTTTATATCACAATCATGGCAGACCAGGTCACAATCATGACACCTTTTATTTTGATATGTCACAATCGTGGCCCTAGGTTTGGCTCCAACCCTTCTCTGAATTTCCTCTTTTTAATAGTTGCCCTGAAACACTAGCAAACACATTAAGGTACCTTAAACACATAAATTTGAATCTCAATCTCTTGCTCTAACCCACAAAACACACAAAAGACAGACTAATATAATCCTAACCTAAACATGCATTAATCATTCAATTTAATAACCAAACACATACTAAACTACCCACTAAAATATTCTACAATCTACCACTGTCACTTATAATATCACAAGCAAATATACTTGAGTTTGTTTCATATTTGAGGCTTCTACACATTGTTTCTATTAGTTAATATTTCTCAATATGTAGCTTCTTTATAAGTATTATTAAGTGCACTCGTTCAATTTTTTTGGGGACTAATGTCATTTCCCTCATCTATATTGCACATTAAGTTTTGGGAGATTTTTATTCAAAACTTGCTAGTAACCTTTATATTATTATGTGATACAAAAAGGGCCACAAAATAATTTTCTCTTTCCTTTATCACTCTAATGAGAAACCTTTTCTTGTTAGGCTAAAATTTTTATGCTGTAAGACTTTATAGTCTCAAAAGTAAGTTTTGGAATTTCTAATGTTTCTTTTTGTTGGATTTTAGATAAACTATTCAGAGTACACTTGTCCATTTGGTTTTCCCTTAAGGCAAAGAAATTGATAGACAAGATACCTGATCCCAATCCTAAAACTGTAGCTAATTTCATTCATTTGATTAGTGTAGTTGTAGGTTTTCATTTCTAATCTTAAACTTATTATAACTAAATATAAATTTTTTTTAGTTTCCTAAATGAAATGCTCTACTGGAATTGGTTTCAACCTCAATTTTCATCTTATCTTCATAAGTTTTTATAATTTTCTTTCTATTTTATGGATTCCATATATTTATGCCTTAAGATTGCTTTTTTTAATCCTTTATTGTCCTTTTCATAACTAATCACCTAACTGGGAGAGTATCAATTATATGATTTACATTTTCAGAGTGGATGGAAGTTCTAAACTTGGACAATATGAAATTGTTGAATACTTGAAAGGCTTTGCTTATCTTCTGTTGACAACATAAAAAGAAAAAAAGCTGAAATTAAAAACAATTTTTTGTAAAATATTTTCACTTGGTCTGTGACTTTGTTCCCTAAATTATTTAATTACTATATTGAGAATTTCTTAGAAATTGGTTTTACGATCTTGTTAGCAATGTTTTTTCAGCAAACCCTCATAGGATGATTTTTTAAAGGTATTAATATTACTTTTACTTAATGCAATTTATATAGTTGCTTTATAAAATTTTTATTTTTGTTAGTGCAATAGTTTGACTCATAGCCAAAGCTTTTAGAATGAGAAACGAATGAGAAACTTAGACCTTTTTCAATGTAATGAATATTTTGGCTTTGTTTTTGCTCTTTATTATGTTTGTGCTTTATATCTATGAAGTGTTTTTGTTTTTATTGCAATTTCAAAATTAAGCCGTTAACATAAATTCATTGCTAAATGTTGACATGACAGATATTTTTTGACATCAAAAATGAGTTGTGGTGGGAGGTATTAGACATAATCCTCCTTAATAAAGAATAAATCAGTGCACAACAAATTTGTTCACTAAATTCTAATCACCATCTACTGTTAATGAACCAACTGCTAGGGGAAGATCTTTGTTTGTTTTAGGTGATGCCTTTGAATGTGTAGGAGAATCATAGGGATCCAGGCATAGAGAATATCTTTACTTTATCTACAAAGTCCTATGTCAAAGTATCTTGGAATCTTTTGTGAATTATCTAGAAAAAAAAATCTTTTTCTTTTTGATAAAATAGGTGTGGAATTCATTATTTTACATTTAGTCTAGATAAAAACCTGATGGTATTATTAAATACATCCATTTTACTTGGGATATTAATTAATTACTAATATATAGTTTCTAATATGGAACTTCGAGAAGAATGACCACGAAAGCTTCGTTAACCTACCTTACAAATTTACTTATATTAGTAAGGAATACTCTTAAAGAAAATATAAAATTTGTTAGGTGGTTGTCTAAGTGCTTACAAATACATCAAAGTAATGTTTCATCTTACAAGATAAAAATTAAATAAATTTAGATAGATATTAAAATATAATATTATTTGACAAGTTAGATTGGTACTTCCACAAAATAGCTAAAAACGTAACTAAAAACAAACATAGTTAAAACAATTTGGCTACGTTTATAAAACGTAGCTAAAAATATTTGTTTACTTCTTTTGAAACATAGCTATAAACATTTGGCTATGTTTTTAGAAACATAGCTATAAACATTTGGCTCTATTTTAAAAAATGTAGCTAAAAGTTTATAGCTATAAAAAAGTAGTAAAAACTATTGACTACGATATTTGAAAATGTCGCCTATAGTTTTTAGTTATAGGGATTTGGAGACATTTTGTTCAATAAAACAAGACCATAGCTAAAACCTATAGGGGATGCTTTCTTGAAATTTAGCTAGGTTTTTTAGGCAAAAATAAACTTTTTTGTAGTGACATATTGAGCAACCAACACACAAAAATCATATTTTAAGCATCATGGAAAAGTTACCAAATTGCTTCTCTTTGTTAATATCCACAAGGATTTAGGCCACCATATTTAGCATTTTACAATCACATCATCGCCAACAATCACCTGCTTCTCTAAATTGGCAACAATCATGCCTCTATCAAAACTCAACACAATTATTAAATCTCTAGAAGAAAGCTAGGCTGTGTGTTAGTTTTAAGGCAATTGTATCTTATTTTATTTTCTAAAAATGCTTAGGTCTTTAGAACTTATATTCTAATTCTAGGTTTATAGTTAAGGTTTTAATATTAACTTTTGCATATTATTTTTCAAATTTAATTTGATTTTAGGTTTATGGTTTAGATATGATCTACTCTAAAACTTAGGGTTTGCAACATTTGCATAATCAATCCATAATTCTTCAACAAAAATCAAATAATTCCATCCAAATTATAACATTATAAAAGAAATAGAGTTTAGAAAAGGAAATTACTGACAGAAAACCTACGCATTCTGTCGATAAGCTAAGTTAGCGATATAATTTACTAATGGACAAAGGTGTCAGAGAAATGGCAATAATTTGCAATGAACCACAATTTTTCTGTCGGTAATTTATCGATGGATATTTTATGCTACCGACGGTTAATATACTGACGGTTATTTTGTGCTCTCAATAAATTTAGTGATAGAAAGATTAATTCAGTCGATAAAGTTACTATTGGAGTGTAATTTGCACAACAATATACTCATTTTATACTCAAAAACCGTAAGTCTACGAGTCGTGACTTATAGTTAGTAAGCAGATATTGATCCTACAAGGATTGGTGTTTATACCTTGTTTAAGAAACGAAACTTGTTTAAAAGAACTAATTTGGAAAAATAAATCCAAATTGAAAAACTAACAATGAACGATAGACAAAACCAAAAGTGCAGAAAAATCGAAACTCAAGAGTCTAAAGACTAGAGATTATTTTCTCCCTGTTTTGTCCCCTCTTATTTTATTAATCAAATTATGTCTCATCTAAGATGTCCAAATGTATTAACTACCCTCTCAAGGTGTAAATTAATTATCCCTAATTAAATTAAATGAAATCAATTGGACGATCTCTCAACCTACCCAATCACTCCACCAATTTTACTAGTTATTAAACTATCCTATAGGTGATCAATTGATTTAGCCGAGATCTCTCTTCTAACTAACCAATTAACGTGATGATTGTAAGTCTATAGTTTGCCAAATCTCATTGTAGAATCCTACATAAATAATCTTTGTCACTCTCTCAATTTATTGCAAGACACAAATAAAATCAACAGTCATCAAAGACACTTTCATTCAATTTAATAAAATAGGAGTTTTAACAAAATAAGCAATCCCTAAAAGTAAATCAGCCACTTATGGTCTCCATAACATCATCAACAATCAAATAAACCATTTTACAAGGAATAGAAGAAGTAAAATTAACAGAAAATTGAATAAAGAAACTGCTTCTGTTCTTTAACAAAATCTGGAAGTCTTGATGTTGATGTGCTATTTTCCCAATCTTGATGATAATCTTTGACTTCAATCCTTCCTCAAGACTCAAAACTTATGTTCTTCACTCAAAAAGGCTCTCTTCCACAGAGGGTTTTCGTCCTCCCTTCTGTGGAGGCTTAATTATGTCTATTATAGTCTAGAAACCCTAATTTTAAGTGAGTCCCACATAATCTCTGGGATTATATTTCCTATGATCGTGGGAATTGACAGCAGAATGTCTCCTCTCCTCTTCTCCTCTTTAATCTCTAGCTCACTCTCCAAGTTGCTCCATCTTCCTTCCTACGTAAAAATGGTCAATTCTTACCCTAAATTTACATCAAACATAAAAAAGCAACAATAAAGACCAAACTAAACGAAGGCATTCAAAATGAATCCTAAAATGCAACAATCATAAACTATTATGCAAGAAACACACGCCAATTACTTAGAAAAACATAGACCAATGCATAACTATCAACATCCCCACTCTTAAATCTTTGCTTTTCCTCAAGAAAAATAAATACAACCAATCAATTCTATCACTTCATTTTCACAAAGATCAAAGCATACAATTCCTCAAAATTCAGCCAACTCAAATATCAAATTCAATACATATCATGACTACTTTTTCATTGGTATACATAATCAAACTCAATAATTGGCACCATCACTTAAAGATAAGTATAGATGCAAAAATGAATCTACCTCACAGTTTTCATTCATTTCTATCAAATGTTTGATGGTTAGTGTTTCGTTTAAACTTCCTATAGGAAATTACATTACTATAGGCTTGCTAATACACCAATTCTCCTCTACAATGATTGCATGCATAAATAGATCAAAAGGACTTGTTTAGGGTTGTAATGTGGTAAGGTTGAAGGTGGGTAAAGAGGGAAAAAGGTTAAACACAAGCATTCGTAAAGTAAAAAGTGAATGAAAAGGGATACAAACATACTTTGAGATACACAAATGTAACTAATATTTTGCTCTCATTGATTCCACTTAATTGTTCTTCCTTTTTGTTTTCCTTTCCTTTTCTTTTCAATAATTTTTTTAATTTTTTCTTTCTTTTTCTTCATAAATGGAAGAACTATTAATCAAAATAGCACTATATACAATTTAATTCATAGGTAGAAGTATCCTCAAATCATCTTGGTAACCAAAAATTTCAAAATGATCCCAACTAATGTATTACTTAATACTCTACCAAGCTTGTGAATGGGTTAGCTAATGGGGCTTTGGGTTTAATATTTTTGGGTATTTTCAAGAAACAAAAGGTTAAGGCTCAACGGTGGTGCGAAGGGATAGTCAAAGGTGGGTTATTTAAGCTAAGGGTTAATACAAAGAGGGCCTTAATCATCTCTATTAAGCATGCATCTAGTAGACTTAAATGGATTCAAAGCAAGTTCTGAAGGTGATAACCTAAGGAAGTATCACTCAACAAAGAAATAGAATGAATATAGATGGAGTCATATGGCTCAATCCTCACATTAGCTCTAATAAAAACTCATTATGCATCTCTAAACTACCTTTTTGCTCAAATGTCAATTTGTGAATAACCAACTACTTTTCATCACTCAACATGGTTCACTTTTACTTAAGTAGCTTAATCCAAGTTCAAGCATGCATTCAATCTAATTCCAAACAACATGATACAATCTTATGACAATATCTATCAGAATGATTCAAGTGCGGTTCCATTGCTAATACAAAGCACATGATATGCCAAAACATGCATCCTATTTAACATAATGGACATAATGCAATTGAGAAAGTCAATGTCACCTCCCCACACTTAAAGATCACAATGTCCTCAATGTGACAAGTCATCTAGCGAATAAGAGAAAATGACATCAATCCAAACAAAAGAAATTGAAACAAACAAGTGATATTAAGCCAAACAAAAGCAAATAAAATCAAACCAAACAAAAGAAATTAAACTAGATAAATGACATAAAACCAAACAAAAGAAATCAAACCAAATAAAAGAAAATGAAATCAAACCAAATAAAAGAAATAAAACCAAACAAATGACATTAAACCAAACAAAAGAAATAGACACAAATTAAAAATAAAGGGTAAGAAATGGCTTATAGGGATTACGGTGGAGATGGTGTTGGTGAAGGAGCTTCAAAATTGTTCCTTAGATAGAATTTGAGGAACCTCTTCTTCAAGCTGTTCTCCTCCTTGTTGACTTGCCGCATTTTGGGGCCGAACTCATAAATTTGGGATGTCATTTTCTACTGGTTAGAGGCCATCTAGTCAAGGATTTGTTGAAATAAGTCAACCTCCATTAGTGCACTTGGTTCCTCCTCTATTGCTTCTTCTTTTGGCTCTAGGATTGCTCAGAAGGGTCGAGAAGTGGATGTATCTTGGCCCTTCCTATTCCTTACTGCAGTACACGTCTGAGGATTTCAGAGTTCCATAGAATGGAACTCAACAATCTTAGAGTGCCTCAAATAAGATATTTCAAACATATCGTGAGGAGTTTTACGCACATCATCCATGTCAAAGTTATAAACAGAGCCACAATAGTAACAACATGGGACATGCCAAAATATGAACTCCTTTTATTGACAACACTCACTAATGATCGAAAAATCCTAAAAGGGGTATTGATTTTTATTTTCCGATCTATGCACCATTAAAAGAAAAGTTCTTTAGCTGAGGATTTGTTACTTTCAGATTTATTAAACACAACTAAACATATAAATTTGTGTAAAAGTAAATGCTCGACACTACAGATTAAAGAATTGGGTGCATTCCTAGAGTCCAAATGGTCCTCACCTATTAGAGTTTTCCAGTAGTTATCTACATTAAAGTCATCTTGATCATATAAGAATTTTATATTTGATAAATAAAAAAGAGTACAAATGACTGTATAATCCAATTTATAAACATTGTCGAATAACCTAAACCAGAAAACATCCATTTTACAGTTATATCGGACAGTGGTGAAAAAGTATATGGTCATTATATGGTAAATAGGTATGTCACAAATGAACCTATTCCATCCTATGTTCATAGCTAGTTGCTCAATTTTCTGCCAAACTCCTATGGTTTCTAACAACTCAAAATCAAAATACTGAGGAGTGACTATTTCTCTAGCCTTAAGGTCTCAAAATCATATACCTTCTTCTTCTAAATAAATCAGAAATGAGGAAAGTTGAAGGCAAAGTTCATCAGTTGGTTTCTGAGCCATCATCTTCTTTGGTGCCATTATAGGAAGAAAACTTGCCAAAATAAGAGAAAGAGAGGTGAGTTCATATTTTAGAGAGAGAAGGGAAAATCTTACCCAAATCCTTGTGTTTTTGAATGATTAATGCATGAAAAGAATGAAGGATTGTAAGATTAATGAAA
>JAOSBN010000178.1:19569406-19580763 GCA_027563595.1 Erythroxylum suave | reverse complement strand
CTTGTCTATTAAACGTACGTATTTCTTATGTTAATACTAAGTTTCCATTAATCACAATGAAGTTGAAATATTTATGTTTGAATTAATTACCTATAATTGATTAAAATACTATGGTACGTGACATTGTTTATACTTATGAATCAAGAAAGCAAGCTTTTGCTGTAACTCTTAGGCTGGTGGAATTATTCATCAATTAGGCTTACGAAAGCTACATCATAGGTTTCTAGCCTATATACCGTTCTAGGGGTGATGTCATAGTTAGTATCATTCATGTCCCCTAAGTTTATAGAACATTTAAACTTTACACAACATCCCTTAAGTCTTAATCAATCAAACTAATTACCTACAATTGAAGTCAATACTATGATACGTGTTATTGTTTACACTTATGAATCAAGAAACCAAGCTTTTGTTGTGACTCTTAGGCTAGTGGAATTTTCCATCGATAAGCCTCGCAAGAGCTACATAATTTCTAGCCTATATACCGTCCTAGTTATTATGCAAAGATTTGTCTTGTCTATTAAATGTATGTATTTCTTGTGTTAATACTAAGTTTTCATTAATCACATTGAAGTAGAAGTATTTATGTCTGAATTAATTACTTATAATTGATTAAAATACTATGGTATGTGACATTGTTTACACCTATAAATCAAGAAAGCAAGTTCTTGCTGTGACTCCTAGGCTCGTGGAATTTTCCACTGATAAGCCTCACAGGAGTTGCATCACGGGTTTTGAGCCTATACTACGGGTTTATTATGCAAAGAACTGTCTTGTCTATCAAACGATGAATTTCTTGTGTTAATACTAAGTTTGCATTAATCACATTGAAGTTGAAGTATTTATGTTTGAATTAATCATTTACAATTGATTTCAATACTATGGTATATGGCGTTGTTCACACCTATGAATTAAGAAAGCAAGTTCTTGTTCTCATGAAAATTTTCACCGATAAGCCTCATAGGAGCCACATCACAAGTTTCCAGCCTATATACTATCCTAGTGGTTTATTATACAAAGAACTGACTTGTTTATTAAACATATGAATTTCTTGTGTTAATACTAAGTTTGTATTAATCACATTGAAGTTAAAGTATTTAAGTTGGAATTAATCACCTAGAATTGACTTCAAAACTATGGTACGTGGCATTGTTTACACCTATGAATGAAGAAAGCAAGTTCTTGCTCTGACTCCTAGGCTTGTGGAATTTTGCATCGATATGCCTCATGGAGGCTACATCACGGGTTTCCAGCCTATATACTATCTTAGGGGTTTATTATGCCTCAAATCATCCATAAGATCTCAAACTCATTTCACATATAGTGAATGCTTATGTAATCATACATCTACTCATCAATGATTCAAACATAACCCAAACATAAATACTTAGACAATTAAAGAAGAAAACAAAATGATGAAAACAAAAAGTCATCATTGATTATAAGAATATTCTGAACAATAACACAAAATTAAGACCTCCTTTACATTCACACAAAACTCAAAAACATCTAATTAATGTATTATTAAAGCAACACATATAGTAGAAAGTTGTTGGATGACTTAAACCTAGATGGACGAATAACTACAAACTACAAAGAAGAAGGATGAGTGAAGCTCTTCAACAAAAAATAGGGCCTGCGAAAAAGAATATTTCGTATTAGTTAACTAATGGGAATGCACTATTGTTTGAAAAGTACTACAACCGACATAAAAATCTGCTTAATCTTTAAAAGGATGCAAGATAAAAAAAGACATCTTGAACATCAATTTAAGAGTTTTGAAGTTCAAATCCATCAAGATCTTTTTTGAACAAGGTTGAATAAGGAATAGATTTGGTTCACCAGAGGGAAAAGGAAAACCAAAGTTCATTGCTTGCATTTCTTATGGGTTGTTCCAAATTCCAGCTTTTTCTTTTTCTAATGTTATGAAGCTTTTTCTTTTTCTAATGTTATGAAGTCCTCTTCTTGTTTTTGCCCTCCATTTTCACTTTTTTCACACTCGTCTCCCTCTTATTAATTCAAATGTGCTATTTTTTTCGTTTTCTTTCACTTTTGATCCTCATCTCCTTCTTAATTGCAATCTAACCCATTTAGGTTTAGGAACTTCGCAGTTAGAGCAGGATATACGAAACTTTCAACTTTAGAGATATTCCTTTTCTGATTTTTGTCAAATAATTGACAAGGTGTGCTCTCATTTTTCTTTAGATTCATTAATATATGTTATGCAATTTTAATTGAGAAGTTATGTCCACTAATCTTCTTTTATTAAAATATCTCTTCCCTCACTAGTTTTGACAATTAAATTGGAAAAAATCTAAATGTATATCTCGTAAGCTAATAATCCATGCTAACATAATTTTATCACGTAATATTTTCTTTTAAAATATACAACAATATCATACTATGTATACCATTTTAAAAAAATTGGATATAAAGGGATTAATATAAATATATTAATTCCGTACATTTCCCTACATAAAAAATTTTGTGAATAGTAAAACGTTACATTAATTTGTTCATTTCTCTATTTAATAGATAGGTGAAATAGAGTATTTGAATGAGTGCTTCATGTTAACATCAAGAAGAATAAGAAAAAAGTTCCCCTGTCAACAGAAAGATTCACTTTTTTTGGTTCATCATGGAAGCAAAGAAGTATATAGGTGTGAGAAGAGAAAAACCTCTCAACTCCTCAGTACGAAAATTGTGACTCGAAGTAATCAAAAGTTAGGAAAGATATGAATAGTTTGCAATAATCTTACCTTGTGAATCAATCCATCATCAATAATCGAACTAGTCAACTTCTTAAACAACTCGTAAAGAGATTTTTAAATATAAAAATCTAAACTACTAATTACATAATTATTCTTAATTCAACAGACAACAAATATTATCTAATATTTCAAGAAATATTTTGAAATTTAAGTAAACATATATTCAAAAACATAAACTAAGAGCAGACATGAG
Organism: Erythroxylum suave; assembly: GCA_027563595.1. Lineage (NCBI taxonomy): Eukaryota > Viridiplantae > Streptophyta > Magnoliopsida > Malpighiales > Erythroxylaceae > Erythroxylum > Erythroxylum suave. The sequence continues at coordinate 19,577,799 of JAOSBN010000178.1, read as the reverse complement.
AAATGAAGATTGAAAGGTATCTAACAAGGAAGTTTAACAAAGGACTTCATTTGAAAGAGACAAATCCATATTTATAGAACCAAATGATCCGACGACAACGAGGACGAGTAGTACCTGAAGCAGATGTGATGATGACTGCGAGGATGAGTGGCGATTAGGTGTTGTGGCACATTGCGTGGTAGCCTTCGATAGCGATAGAGATGACATGAGGAAGTGTCATATTGAGGACGCACGGTGGTAGGATGAGGAGGTGTGGTGGGATGACAAGGAGGCATGATGGGATGAAGAAAGGCGGGGTCAGACAACGATGACAGAAGAGAGAAAAAAAAGAATTGCGATGGGAGAGGGGAAAGGGGGGAGGGGGAAGTTAGGTTCGACTTAAGTTATGCAAAAATGACATCGTTTGGTATTAAACCAAATGACATCGTTTTCATTTTTTTTAAATGTTGAACCAAAAGCAAATGATGACGTTTACAACTAAAATTTATTGACAAACTACCATTAGTAAACTTAAAACTTATTTTCTCCACTAAGCATTCCCACTTTCTTTACTGACAGACATTTCTTACCATCACTATATTCCACTGGAAAATTGTTGGGTTGATTTTCATCCATATTTATTAACAGAAAATTTTTGTTACAAATTGAAATTTTGCCTGACAATTGTACCGATAGAACATAATTTCTGTCAATAATTTCCTACAGTTCCATTTTTGTCAGTAATTGTCCATTGTTAATAGCTAATTTTCTTGTAGTGTAAAATTAAAGATGACTTAGGTACCACTATTAAGAAATCAGTGTAGGATCCAATCCCACGCATAATGGAATAAGGGAAAATAAACTTTGTTTGACTTTTCAAAGGCTAAGATCACTTCAAAATTTATAATGTGTTTAACATATAAAACGTAATAAAGCATGAATCATAATTTGTACCTTATTATAAAGCTTGATTCTTTTCTTATCATTTGCATTGAACATTTTCAAAATTGGTTGATTTTAACCATCCTCTAATGGTATACATAAATCACATTAGGTGAACTCTATAAATATTATAGAGAGGGTCACATAAGAAGTTTTAACTCCATTAGAGCCTAAATATACTTATAATAGGTTTAGGACATTTTTAGTAATTTAATTAAAGAAAATTCTAGTTTTGGTTAAATTTTAACTAGAATTATAATTAGTTCTTATTAAATAAGCCCAGATAAGATCCAATATCTCATATTGGTCCTTATTTACTAAATATCTTATATTTAATTATAAAATTTCTCAAATTTTACAATTAAGTCTAGCTTTAGTAAAATGCATTTTCTTTCTTCAATTAGAGCCTAAATATACTTATAATAGGTTTAGGACATTTTTAGTAATTTAATTAAAGAAAATTCTAGTTTTGGTTAAATTTTAACTAGAATTATAATTAGTTCTTATTAAATAAGCCCAGATAAGATCCAATATCTCATATTGGTCCTTATTTACTAAATATCTTATATTTAATTATAAAATTTCTCAAATTTTACAATTAAGTCTAGCTTTAGTAAAATGCATTTTCTTTCTTCAATATGATTTTTCCATGTGACCCATTAAGTTTTCAAATTTGGCAATTGATATAAATTATAACCCTATAAATTGTATTTATAATTAGATAAATTAAACTCCTTTAATTTAACTTTAATTTTCTAATTAAACAATTTATATCCATACATAAAGACTGACGTTGAACAACATATCATGACTACTCACATATTTAGGATATCAAAGTTGTTTTTGACTGACCTTTTCTTGCGTCATTTTTTTGTATAATTTAATCATTTCATCATTCAATATTTTGACTAGACATAGAGCATAGAAATAATGTCTACTATATTTGAGACCAATTTCTCCTAATAAAATTTATAAACTATTTTACAAAGAGTAATTCCATATTGGCTAAGGATTTCTCAAATTAATTCTAATAAAAAATATTGGAACATTCTCTTTAATTACTTTAAGGTGATGAATCCTTTATTGATAAGTCATCTACCTCTATATAGTTCATTTTATATGCAATGACTAATAATAGTTTGATAATTGACACTCTTTAAGACTTCTCGATAATTTACCTTAACTCCAACACTCTCATGACAAGAATGTTAAGAAACACTAAAATCTTAATTCATAGTACTCATCATTTAATAACATGATCATCAATATACATTTAGAGTACTATCCTAATTTAGACGTTGAAGACAAAATCTTTTGATTAGACACAATTTAAACAGTTTGCTTATAAATCATGTTGAAATCACTCTTAAGGATCTCATATTTGGCACTTTGGAAAAATATACTTTGGTTTATAGAAAATCATCCTAAATCTTTGTTTATAATTTGGCAAACAATCAAGTAAAAGTTGAGAACTAGAGAAAAGGAGGGACCTCTAGCAAACTCACTTATGTCTTCTATAACACTAAGTAAGAATCACACAATTATTTATTTTTTAATTATCCTTTCAACTTATAGTTGAAACCAATATTTCAAAGCTAATATATGGAATGACATTGTCTCTTGGAGCCATATGTTTTGTTGCCCTTCAGAGCGGGGTATAGAGTACCATCGTGTAGCCAGTCGGTGGTGCGTCATCATCAAACGACAGTGTAACTCTACCATTTGTATCAAGTCTGGTGTGAACATAAACAATTAACCCAAGTATAAACTATGTGTATAGGGAAAGAACCATAAGATCTATGGAAACTCAAGATCCAATTCATTTATCTTCTAGTTTGTCTACGTCTAGTTTACCTAGTAGTGTTAAGCGTGTGTTATCAAATAGAATAGAAAACTTTGTAGAAATTATTCATGTACCTGTAGAAAATTGTGTTTGTGAGTCTTCTTTACCTTCATTAGGTCTGTATAGTATTTACAGTTGAGATCGTTCTTGGACAAGGATTATTTGAACCATCTTGTCTACCTCACCTCGTAAAGTCAAGGAAATCATCCAGAGTTCTAACCTTAAACAGTGTGGTCTCAGATTTACAACAATAGAATAGTAAGTAAAGCTTAAAATCCCTAAGGAGCTAATTCTCTATGGAGAGAATAAAATCATATGCACCTACATGTTGGAGCTATATGCCTTGTTCTTACACTTTATAGAAGAAAGGGAATACCTACGACAACTAGGATATCTCTTCTCGACACTGCTTATACATTGTACTAAAATGCCTTGATTGGTAACTTGCTGACTACTCTCAACAATAGAAGTGTCATACTAACCATAGCACCTGATTTCAACATCTTGTTGGATAATCCCACTTTTTCTGAACATCTACATGTTCAAATCCAGATCACTGGAGTAAATCAAGATCCAACAGCAATCATGGCTACTTTATGCCACTAGATGATTTATCATCAATAGAATCATGCTATGGACCTCAATTTTCCAAATTCAACTTTGGATGCCCTTTACATGGTGGCTAATTGTTCCAATGATCAGACTATTATCATCCAGATCCTGAAGCATCTACCAGCAGTGGAACTTGAAAATTTGATGTCAACTAAATGGATTACCAACTACGAAAAGGTATTCCACATGCCTCATTGAGACTTTTTTCATATGACGACTCCTCCAATTCTGAAGACACTCTAGGATAGAACTATGAAATCCATCTATTCAAAGCCCAGTGAAGATTCGGTATGCACTTCGTCCCTAGGTGGATAGTTATGATATAGTCAGTATTTTCACATGAATAAGGTAAATTTGGTCCTCCTATCCATTATTTCAAATCTAATGGAGATCCGGTTAATGTTAGCCATCATCATGGACATTTTGTATGAGATGTTGACCCATCTATATGTAAACCAGATTGTGAAGTCTATCTCAACCCTGAGTCAGATAGTGACGATGATGATGATGGCTACAGAAGATGAAGGAATAAGAAAAAGTCCAAACTTTGATGCAAACCTTCGTCCCTAAAACAACATCTACTGAAGGATGATGAAGATCCAGACGATGCTAGCCCATGCATAAGCGTATTTATTAAAGGTTACACGCCTATATCTACTGAAGGATACAAACCTAGATCTCTCAGAAGTGTATCTACTGAAGGATACACATTACTTGTATCTACTGAAGGATACAAACCTAGACATACTGAAGGGTGTAAACCCAGATCTCTGAGAGAGATGCTGAAATCGTCTAATAACAATTATACCTAGCTAATCATTCTTGATATGGCTCCCACTCCATACTTTATGGTATCGCCATACGACGATGCCTTTTTAAACTTTCCATCATTACATAGGAGTACTGATGAATCAATGAGGGTTGTCTCTAACCTGTATATCTGACTTTAATTTGTTCAAAATTATTTTAGTAGTTTTATTTACATCATTTGGACATTAAAAAAGGTAGAATGTTCAAAAGGGAGAAGTTAGAGTTCACCAATTTAGAAAATTAATCTTTTTGAATGGATAAAGGAACTAGTCTTAAGAAAAGGATTAGTAACCTTCCTAAGTCCACCTATAGCAACAAGTTATCGCTTATCATGAAATTGCCAACAACAGTAAACTACAAGCACTAATATCGACATCACCAACTTATCTCCAGGGATAAGTAAAACAAGCTCTAGATTTACTCATGGTCCCTCAGGAATTGAATGCAGATATCCTATATAGGTCCCAGTAAAAGTCCTTAGGACAATAGTGACAATTGTTGAGCTTTGCAATCAAGCTCAAGATCACTAAAGTTTGTTTTAGCTATGAGAAGATCATATGTTATCTGGCCCTACAACCTAACTTGGAACATTCCACTCCAAATTCTTTTATAAGCCTAACTTTTTAAAATAATTATTTCATATTACCTTATTATCTCTAAGTGGTTGCACTGTTATCTTCTAATGACTTTGGTTATTGTCTTGTATGTGCTTTATATAGTGACTTCTAATTTATTAATTTAATTTTAATATTTCAAAAAATATATAATTTTCTTTAAAACTAATATTTATTTATTAATACATATTAATTGTTAAAAATATTTAAATTATTTAAAATTATATTTTACAATTTTATTTCATAAATAACTACTTCTAAAATTTTAAAATGCATTAATTTTAAGATATTTAAATTTTAAATATATTTACTAAAAATTACCAAATTTTAAAATATTACATTTTAAAAATAATTTTAATTAATTATAAAAGTAAATTTAATTTGATTTAATATAATTATTAAGCCCAATTAACTACCTTCTCTGACACTAATTCTTATCCTAGCTTACTACCAAATGCTCAAAAGTGATTGTAAGATTTGTGTGGAGAAGATAGTGTATACTTAGATGGGCCTTAGCAGCTTGGTCCATATTCCCTGTATCTTGTTAATAACCAAACTACAGAGCTGTTATGTTGTAGATAAACCTTTGCTTACTTATTTGTGCTAATTTTTTAGTCAGTTTATCTTTTCCCGTCTCTTTCGATTGTTTATTATCAACGCTTTTGTTTTAAAGAATGAAAAGGAAAAATATTTGTAGGAATTGGCCTATCTTGTAATTAGCTTTTTCAACAAAGATTTGTAATGGATTGAACAAGCCATAGTTTCTTACATTTTGACAAGTCAAAATAAATCTAATTGTAGTAATTGGTGTATTAATTTTTGTCTAAAAAGGGAGTATGTACGGGTTGTTTATTTCAAGAATAGGCTAGATTGAACCAAAATTTTTGTCGTAATATTGTATTGTAATATGATGATCAAAAATGGGTGGCAAAAGCAAAATAAGACAAAAAAAGTCATTATATCATTCTAAACAGTCCAATCCTTTGCTTATTAAGAACCAAAAAGGATAAATAGAAATGTAGATTAACAAAAGAGAGATAATTTACAAGATATGATCCATTCGTAATGGACATATCCATTTCAAATATTAAAAATAAACAGAGAATTTCTTTATTTTATAGCTTATTTCAAAATTCTTTGTTTTGACCTATAGGATGAGGCTCTTTTTTAATTTCAATTGTGACTTTTTTTAACAAAATTAAGTGGGCCAACCTTTTTCTGGCCCGAGCAAATCTTTGTACGCTTCTGTTACCTATTGGGTGGCCTATGCCTTATAAAAACTATCTACCTAAGATTATCTCTTGGCCCGTAGGTTCTGACATAATGTTAGAATTCTATCTCTTCTAGAGTGGTATCTCACTAACTCCCCTACCTTTAGTGTTAAACCTACTCTAAAGCAACCTAACAATCAGAGGTAGCTCGAGTCTCTAATAGGAAGAAGTAAGAAAGTCTTAGGGTGGTGGCATTCTCATCAATCAAGCAGTGCTCCAAGGCGGAAAGAGCAAGCAAGGTTTGGAAACAGAAAGGGCTTTATCTGGTCTATAAGGATTCCCTCTCTTATTCACAATAGGGTGATATTCCGAGTGAGATCCCAGTGAGTAAGATATTCCGTCCTCCTTATTGGTTGATCCACCTTTTTATTCTTAATTGATGGCTTAACAACGTTTGATCCTTCGATACTGCCTCATTCTTCGGAATAGATGGGGATTTTCTATCTTTCAACATTTTAGCGATCCCACTGAATTGAATTGGATTCATAAATCTAAGAAATAGTTAAAATGATTGATCTCTCTCAATTAGAAAATCCAGGATTTGAATTTTCGTCTAGGAAGGAAATAGTGAGAATTATTGTTCTCTCTTAATATCTCTCTCCATTTGAAAATCCAGAATTGGAATGGATTCTTTTCGTTGATTCCTCCTAAATTGGGTTGATTTTTTTTAGAAAACTCTGTATTTTTGGTATAAGCTGCATTTTCCTTCCTAGATGAAAATTCAAATGCCCCCCACCCCAAGGAGGCCTTCTTTGCCTTCCACCCAAGCTGCGTAAGAAAGACTTAAAGCTAATCCTAAGGAATAATGAAGTTACATAGGGTCTTTTTATTTAGGTGTAGGTATTTCACATCTTCATAAAAATGTCTATTTCACTAAGCCTCTCTCCGAGGTAGTGTCTAAATCATTATGTCTTTTCTGTGGGTTAAAACTTAACCTACTAGGAATTTTGCTACCTTAGGACCATTATAGTTACTACCGCTATTCACTAGGGTTTTGATCATTGACTTCCCTAACATCAAGTCACCAACTTCTTCGAACTTTCATTAACAGATAGGTGTCAGCCCCCATATATAGTCTTACAACTTTGTAAAGACCTATATTTTCAGTAAACGGTTGCTCGGACACAGTCTTTACAACCCCCCCCCCCCTTTATAAGGAGGAATCCCTTCTCCTAAAATTATAAGGCTATTTTGTTAAGTTTCTTAGAGAGAGTTGTCTCGTGGCCCTAGTTATTCTCTACTTACCCACCTATGTTGGTTTCAGGTACAGGTACCCTTTTGTTAAAGCTCAATTAAGCTTTTGCTGAAAGTATGACATGGGTTACTTCATCAACATAGAGCTTAATACTAAAACATTGGCTTGAGGAATTGATATTGCGTGTTAAGTGCACCACAAGATAAACCTAACTCTTACAACTAAAAATTTGTAGTAGCGTTGAGTAGGTATTGTATCTACAGGGAATGTACTTGTAAATTTTGCAATGAAAATAATTGATGTTTAAGATACAGAGGGGGGATTTGTTCAATTAAATTAAGAAATCAAACTAAAATTAAACTAACTAAAACAAATTATAGAAAATAATTAACAGTGATGAATGTGTTAGAATCTGGTTCTACGATCAATCTCGGCCTACACATAATTAAGTGTATTTCATTATTGTAATGTTTGCATACCTTTCTTAGAACTATTGATCTTAGATTAAAAACATGTTCTGCTAGTCCCAATTTTCCCTTAGGTCATGTTTAATTAAAACGAGCTCTTTAATTAAACCTAGCTACCGAACAACCTAGTACAAACTCTCTAAATTTAATTTGACAGTTGCATTACGATATGAAAAATAGACCAATATAGGCAGTAACTGCACAAGTTTGGGTTATCAAACTTATGTCAAGTTGTTCCTAATGATTCAAAATCATTAGTAGCTATAAAAGAATCTAAAACATAATGATTACGGATTATTATACTGATAGGCTTACTGTAAAATGATCCAACATACACATTCAAATCATCTTAACAATCCATAAAGAGAGGGATTCAACATTAAACAATGAAAAGATATGCTTAACTGTGATCCTATGGGTCGATTTTACCTCGAACTGCGGTCGAAAAGTTTAACCCTCTATGGGTGTCTTGAAAGAGTGAGTTTTTGTCTTGCACAAAGTCCTAAAATGATTCCCCTTGTTTTTTCCATCAAAATGTTCTATTGATATGAAAAATTAGGCATCTAGGCATATATATGGTTTGATACTGTTAAGTCAGGTAGACTTTACGATGTCTTAATTTTGATGATAAACTAATAATAATAATGTTAGAAACAAATG
>JAOSBN010000178.1:19548185-19569306 GCA_027563595.1 Erythroxylum suave | reverse complement strand
TATTTGTATTTACGAAAAGGATACACCATTCAACCCCCCCTTCTTGTGTATCTAGTTTATCGTATACAAGTATCTTACTGACGTGTGATTTACTTCAGATACACGACTGTGTATCAAGTGGTATAAATCAAAACAATTTGAACATCGTAAAGATACATGGTTGGATACTCAGCCCAAAAATGTCTTCTGAATGTTTACACGATTGTATAAGTCCATAAACAGTCGTATATCTTCCAATTCTTACTAAAATGTTGTTCTTCTTGTGATTTCTTGTCCAATCATCACCCTAATCCATCTCCTTCTTGTTCTATAAGGATAATTGAGTTTGAACATCCATATGTTGGTTGAATGAATGTACTCTTAACTCATTTTATCTTTTATGCTTCCAAATTGTACCTAAAATCAAATATGAATTAAAATAAGTATCTTAAGCATTTCACAATGATAATCACTAAGTGTCAATAAGTGAACGCATAAACAATTAAGCATACATCATGAATTTTCCCCCACCCTTCTTACTCTAAAAAAGTAAGGACACTTGTGTCCTTGAACTGATAACTGTCTTTTGACTAACTTAGCCTCTTTTATCCTTCAGGACCAATAAGGGGTAGTATAGGAATATTCAACTATTGTTCATCAACTACACCTTTTGGCCTAATCTTAGGCCTTGACTTACCCTCCATAGAAAAAAATTAAGTTTTTGGGATGTTAGACTCTCACTAATGTTTGTTTTACTCAAGCCAACAATCTCTCTTCTTCTTTGTGCATCCTTGCTTATGTGAATGCTTCCTTCTAAGGTGAAACGCTTCCCTGCTAAAGCATTTTTACATCCTATAACTTTAGCAGATCGCTTACCCCTATTCATCTTTGACACAAAAGTACTTGATTAATAACCTATTACGCACTCTTTCAAGGGTGGTTGCTTTTAGGCAAACCTCTTGGCTGTCTCTAAGTCCATACCTCCTTTATCACTAAGAGATCATTTAGGATCCTTAGTTGGTTATTCAGGTTGTTTCCCTCTAGATGATGAAGCTTAACCCCCATCTCCTCACTAGTAGACCTTAACCCTTATTATTTCGAGGTCATACATAGTATGCATAGTTTGTATTGATTTGTATTGTTCTCACCCTCTGTACCAAAACAATGCTTTACCCGTAAATGTCTAGTCAAATTTTGCTCCCTAATGCATTTCAGGGAGAACTAACTAACTCTAGGTTCGAGTGGCATTTCACCTCTATCCATAACTCATCTGTTGATTCTTCAACCTCAGTCGGTTCAAGCCTCCACTTAGTTTTGCCCAAGCTTCACCTTGGTCATGGATAGATTACACAGGTTCAGGTGCATAACTAGTGACTATTCCTTATAAAGGCTTACTTTCGCTACTACTATGGTGGTTACTTTAACCTAGCCACTCCTTATGAGTTGTCGACTTATTCTTCAACTGGAAAGTGGTCAGAGCCCCGGACTCCTCTCATTACTTGGGAGTTTATAGTCTCATGTTCTATTTAACTGTCCGATAGGGATTCTTTTCACCCTTCCCTCATGGTACTACTTTGTTATCAGTCACCTAGCTTGGCAAGGTGGTCCTTGTTGATTAACACAGGATTCCACGTGCCCTATGCTACTTAGGTTCGAGCATAGGCTAATGATGTTTTCAACTATTAGAATTTCTCCATTTAAAGTGCAGCACTCAACCACTTCACCTAGCAGCACGAAGCTTATATTACTCTCCAAAAACCCCATTTTATGGTTTATATTGCTCCTATTTCACTCACTGCCACTACGAGAATCGCTTTTTCTTTCTTTTCCTATAGTTTATAAGATGTTTCAGTTTGGCAGGCTCTCTCTTATCTGCCTATAGATTCAGTAATAGTTTAAATGGTTAAACTATTTGGTAATCTCTAAATCTACACTTATATCCCCAAAGCGTTTCATCATTTACGATGCCTGTCCTCATCTCTAGGTGCCTAAGTATCCACTGTAAGCCTTTATTAATTTGAACCTTGCCTTTAACTTTAAGGTTAAGGCTATATCATCCTAAGGTGCTACTAAACTATTAAAAAAAAGAATCTTATTAATGTTCATGAATGATAAATCATAAATGAAGCTGTTAAATTGAAAAGATTGGGTGGTATTGTAAAGCTTTGTATCAACTAATTTCATGTGTTGGAGATAAGTAGACCTAAAATGCTAACATTTGCTATAAGGTAAACCGTCGCCTCTTGACCCTCGACTGATTCTACTACGCAACATAGAAAAACTCACTTTAGGTTTAAGGATAATCAGGATTGAACTGATGACTTCCACCATAACAAAGTGACACTTTACTACTGAGTTATATCCTTTCTTTTTTCCCTATCGAGAAATAGAACTGACTAATCCTAAAGAAAAGGATCAAGAAACTCAACACCACTATTCTTGAACAACTTAGAGTCAGGCCTTCTTTTTGTACTATTATAGATATGAAAATAATGGGAAATTTTAGATTCAATTGCCAACTACTCCTATCAGAAATATGATTAACTATGGATTTAAGTTATAACATATGGTTTCATAAAAGCATATAATTTTCCTCTTCTAAATAAAGAACGTCTTACATGAAGAAGATTTGAGTCAATATGTTCTATTCAATAAGGTAGGAGAATACCTTGACTCGATATTCTTTTAAAAGGAAATTAGAGAACTTAGAACTAAATCAAGACGATATGAATCGACCTCTTCTTTTTACACCAAAGATCATATTATTTTTTAAGGAACTGGCTTTATATCTTGTTTCCATTTCCAATTAAACTTTTTAATTTGTTTTCACGCCCTTTTGAGACCTCGAAAAATGGACAAATTCCTTTTCTTAATAAAACATACAAGATTCATCATTAAAAAAAAAGGCTAGTGGTAACCAATCATTAACTATTCATTTATTAACTACTTCATTTATGAATTATGAATTTCATAGTAATAGAAATAAAATTCATGTTTATCCTACAGAGGTAGAATTTGTAACTTGCTATCCTTTTTCCTAGCAGGAAAAGATTGACCTTCGTTGAAGGGATGAGCATTCAAATCAACATTAGAGTCTAGCTATATTGCATTGCTAGAATCTATGTTGTATATTTATGATAGGTGTAGACTGCATTGTATTTTTGTAGGTAGCAGTGTGTGTTTAGTGGTTAATTTGATTATTTAATGTGTGTTTAGGTTAAGAATTGTGTCAGTTCATAAATATTTATGTTTTAAGTGATTTTTGGGCAAGAACAAGTTTTTGAGCTTCAATTATATATATATATAAGGTGTCGTGATGAGTTTGGTAGTACCTCAGGACATTCGAAGGAGTTTCAGAAGAGACTCAAAACAAAACACCGTCCTACAATCATAGCAAATATGTCACGATCGTGATAGAGGTACTAATACAGGCCCACGATTGTGGCAAATATGCCACGATCGTGATAGAAGCTTGAGCACAGGGCCACGATAGTGGGAAATCTACCACGATTGTGACAGAGAGCAAACAAACTGGCCATGATCGTGGCTTGCACATAGATAAACACGAGGTCACTTTCAGATTCGAGTTTTTAAGGGACAGTTCAGACCCCAAAAGCACACTAGACTTACTTTAATTGAAAAAGACTATAAAATTTTTATGAGGTAACCCTAGAAAGGACTCTACATTCAACCTACATTTAAAAAACCTAAAAAAAGAGAGAGAAAGAAGAGAAAAAGAAAAGAAAAAAAGGAAGAAGAGGAGGGTTTTGATATCGAAGCTTCCTGGATTAGGTGATCTGCCGACACCACTGCTTCTTGAATCATCCAACCTAAGTTTCATTTCCTTCTCATTTCCCTTTTTATTCATTTAATGTGTAAGACTGAGATGTGTTGTATGGTTATGGATTTCGAGTTGTTAACGATGTTCTAACTTTTCCTTCGGGATTTTGTTTATATTTAATGTTAATCCAGTTGAATCGTGTTTACTTAATTTACATGTTGTGATTGATTAATATATTTACATGTTTTGGTAAAATACCAAGAGGGTGAGTCGGATAAAAATGACTAGATCGGATTGACGAGAGTTATGAGATCTAATTGACCACTTGGCAATCTAGTCGGTAATTTCATAGAGAGAGATCCTGTGCGAGACCCGATTGCTCATTAGAAAGGTTTAGAACTAATTAGAACTACGAATAATTTGTGAATTGAGAGAATGCAAGTTTCATTATTCGATTAGGTTTTACAATTTAGGGAATGGTTATAACTTGAGAGAATCAACCCTATAACCATCTAGAACCGACACCTCATAAATGAAAAAATGACTAGATTAGCATTGATGATAGGTAAAATTCCCTCTTTCATAATTTGATTAATTATCTTGACAGATTTCCATTATTATATTATTTTTTCATTGTTAGTTTGTTTGATTTAGTTTACTTTTCAGTTTATTATTTGAATTTAAGTCTTAAATAAAACTCAACCTGAATTAAGTGGTGCCTAAACATAACCTTTATGGGTCAATATTTGCTTTTTACTAAGAGTAACGACTCGTATACTTACAGTTTTTAGCGTAAAACAAGTAGTTTGTTTTTGCAATCAACAAGTTTCTGGCACTGTTGCCAGGGATTGTTTTGTTTAGGATCTTGTTTAGTTTAGGTGACTTTGATTTAAGATTGTTTGATATTTTTCCTTGTGATTTTGTAGGTGTATGAACACAAGGAACACGAGAAGGTCTAACAAGCTTAGTGAAGAAGAGATTTTAGATATTACAAGGCATGAAAGAGAGCTAAGAAGAGCTAGACATCAAGACAAAATAAAAAGGAATATGGCAGAAAAATGAGAGCAAGGAGGAGCTGAGAGGACATTAATGGAGTTTATAAGGCCAAGTTTCAATCCTCAAGGAGTTATAAGGCCAACGATTCAAGCCAATAATTTCAAGATCAAGCCGACACTCCTCAATATAATTCAAAGTAGTGTGCAATTTTATGGGCTATCCAACGAAGATCCCAATGCACATCTTGCAAATTTCTTGGAGATTTGTGATACCTTCATGTTTAATGGGATGTCTGATGATGTTGTGAGGTTAAGATTGTTTTCTTTTACTTTAAAGGTTTGGGCAAAGGCATGGTATAATTCACTCAGTACAAGCAAAATGACTACTTGGGAGTAGCTAGCCCAAGCTTTCCTAGATAAGTACTTTCCCTCAACCAAGACAATAAGAATCATCAAAGAGATCAGAAACTTTCAACAAAGTGATGGTCAGTCGTTGTATGAAGCCTAGGAGAGATTTAAGGAATTACTAAAGAGTTTCCCCCACCATAAACTTCTGAGGGAATTTCTTTTGCAAACTTTTTATAATGGTGCAACTTAGAGCTCAAGGGGAACAATAGATGTAATTGCAGGATGGTCTTTGATGAGGAAAACTATTGATGAAACTTATGATCATTTGGAAGAGTTGGCTAGTAACAACTATATGTGGTCAAATGAAAGGAGTAGACAAGGATCCGAAGAGCAAAAAGGAATGATTCCATTGACTCAGTGGCAACCTTTTAAGGACAAATTACTGCTATCACCAAGCAGTTGAACAACATGCAAGGAGCTTCTTCATCCATAGTCAAGACCATGCAATTACAATGTGAATTATACGGGCAAGACAACCATGGCACAGCTGAATGCTTGATGCTGGGAGCTAGTGGTACAGAAAAAGTAAATAACTTGGGTCAACCACAATAAGGTAACAATCTATACTCTAACATTTACAATCCTAGGTGGAAAAACCACCCAAATTTTTCGTGGAGTACTAAAAATACAAGTGGTCAAGTGAGAACACAAGGGCCTCTGGGATTTTAGCAAGATCAATATGGGTCTTTAGAGAACAAAATGGACAAGTTAATGGACTTGTTGAGTTTAAAGTTCTCATGCTAAGAGGAAGGTCAAAGAAGACAAGAAGAGAGTCATAAGATAATAGAGGCAAAGTTTGACTATATTTTGAAGAACCAAGCTTCATCCATCTATATATTTGAGGTATAAGTAGGTCAACTTGCTAATGCTTTGTCTTCTAGGAATGTAGGAAGCTTACCAAGCAACATTGAGGCCAATCCAAAGGATCAACTCAAGGCGATCACACTTAGGAGTGGTAAGTAATTGGAGGAGTTAAGTGTTCAAAAATATGGCTAACAAAATGAAAATGTAGAAGAGAAAAAAGAAGAGAGGCCATATGTACCACCACCACCCTACAAACTTAAGATTCCATATAGGCAAAGAGTAAAACAACATCAAGTCGACACTCAATTCTCCAAATTCTTGGAGAAGTTGAAGAAACTTCAGATTAATTTGTCTTTGGTGGAGGCATTGGAGTGTATGCTCAAGTATGCGAAGCTTTTTAAGGACCAATTGACACACAAGCACACTTGGGAGGACAATCAGACAATGATCGTGATGTAGAACTGTAGTTCGATCATCACAAGCACATTGCCTTCAAAACTATATGCTCAAGGGAGTTTTACTATTCCATGTGTTGTTGGTGATTTTGAATTTTCTAAATGCTTATATGATTTAGGCGCAAGTATTAACTTGATGGCTTTGTCGATTTTCAGCAAATTAGGGCTAGGAGACATCAAGCTAACATCCATGCTTATCTAACTTGTCGATCAATCCATTAAGAGGTCATTTGGGGTAGTAGAAGACATTCTAGTAAAAGTGGATAAATTTATAATTCCTGTTGATTTTCTTGTGTTGGATTTTGAAAAAGATAGAAATTGTCCATTGATTTTAGGTAGGCCCTTTATGAATAAAGGTAGGGCATTAGTTGATGTACATTAAGGAAAGTTGGTTTTGAGAATTAGTGATGAGCAGGTTAAATTCAATATGACTAAATCTTTGAAGAAGCCGACGGATGGAAGTGTTTGTATGAAGATTGATGTTGTGGATGATTGTACGAAGGAGGTTGAAAATGAAATTGAAATGGAAGTTGAGAAAGTTGTTGAAGTACATAAGGATGAGAGTGTGAGTGAAGAGGAATTATGTGAGGAGGGTGAACAAGAGAAGTTAGAGAGAGGGGATGCACTCAAACCACCCTCTATTATAAAGCCTCGCATTGTAGAATTAAAACCTTTACCTTCTCAACTAAGATACACATTTCTAGGCAAGGACCACACTTACCCATCATCATTTCCAACTAATTGGATGTTGAGCAAGAAGAGAAAGTGGTAGAGACCATTAAGAAGAGGATGAGAGCCATAGGGTGGAAAATTTATGATATTAGGGGGATTAGCCCCAAAGTGGTGATGCATAGGATTAACATTGAAGATGGATTCAAGACAGTGAGAGAAAGGCAAAGAAGGTTAAATATAAACATACAAGAGGTTGTGAAGATGCTGGTATCACATACCCAATTTCAGATAGTGAGGAGCTGAGTCTAGTGCAATGAGTGCCTAAAAAGGGAGGCATGGCAGTGATAGAGAATGAAAAAGGTGAACAGATTTTCACTAGGACCATCACAAGTTGGAGAGTGTCCATTATCCATAGGAAGCTCAATATGGCTACCAAGAAAGACCATTTCTCATTACCTTTTGTAGAACAAATAATTGTGAGGGTGGCTATTGTTTTCTTAATGGATATTCAGGATACAATTAGGTGTTCATATACCCACAAGACCAAGAGAAAATTGCTTTCACTTGTCCTCACAGGACTTTTGCTTACAGCAGGATGCTTTTTGGTCTATGCAATGAACCAGTCGCATTCCAAATATGCATGATGGCCATCTTTGCAGATATGAATGAGGACTTCATGGAGGTATTTATGAATGACTTCTCTATTTTTGGAGACTCTTTTGATCATTACTTGTTTAATTTGGATAGAGTATTACAAAAATATGAGGAGTCCCATTTAGTTTTGAATTGGGAGAAGTGTCATTTCATGGTCTAAAAGGGAATAGTTTTGGGCCATAAGATCTCATGAATGGGATTTAGGTAAATCAAGCTAAGACTGAAGTGATTGAAAAGCTACCACCTCCTACCAACATCAAGGGCATCCGAGCATTCTTTAGTTATACAGGGTTCTATAGACAGTTCATCAAGGACATTTCTCTTATTGCTACACCATTAACTAATTTATTAGTTAAAGATGTGTCTTTTATGATTGATGATGATTGTTTAGAAGCTTTTAACATGTTAACGATGATACTTACAACAACACCTATTTTGATGTAACTAGATTGGTCGCTTCCCTTTAAGATCATGTATGATGCAAATGACCACGCCATTGGCCGTGTACTCGAACACTGGAAGGAGAAGAAGTTACATGCAATTTACTATACCAGAAAGATCTTGATAGGAGCACAATTAAACTACACCACCACTGAGAAGGAGTTGCTTACAGTGGTATTTACACGTGAAAATTTTCGTTCTTACCTTTTAGGCTCACAAGTTATTGTTTTTATAGATCATGCGGAGTTGCGTTATCTCTTTGTAAAGAAGGATACCAAGGCTAAGCTCATCCGATAGGTGCTTCTGCTCCAAGAATTCAACATTGAGATTAAAGACAAGAGAAGGGCAAAAAATGTTGTAGTTAACCACCTATCGAGACTTGAAGCGGAACAAAATAAAGAAGAAGAGGAAATTAAAAAGCGTTTTCTTGATGAGGATTTAATGATGGTAGAAAATCTTTTTCTTCCTTGGTTTGTAGATATTGTCAATTATCTCTTAGGGGGTATTCTTCCCCCCAATCTCTCGCATCAACAAAGGAAGCGTTTCTTATTTTAGTGTTCTCGCTATATTTAGGATGGACCTGTGTTACATAAAACATATGCTGATAGTTTGATTCACATATGTGTCACTAAAGATGAAATGCCTGAAGTTTTGACTCAGTGTGATAATTCAGTTTATGTTGGACACTATGGAGCAAAAAACACAACTGCTCATATTTTGAAATGTGGATTCTACTGGCTAAACTTGTTCAAAGATGCCTAAGATTTTATATTACATTGTAATAGCTGCTAAAGAGTGGGCAATATTTCGAAGAGAGATGAGATGCCACTTTCAAACATTATGGAGGTGGAGATATTTGATGTGTGGGGCATAGGACCATTCCCATCTTCGCTAGGTAACTCTTATATATTAGTAGGAGTTGATTATGTGTCTATGTGGGTCGAAGACATAGCTACTCCAACAAGTGATGGCAAGGTGGTGCAACGGTTCATCAAGAAGATCTTCACTAGATTTGGGTGCCTGGAGCTATTATAAGTGATGCAAGAAGCCACTTTTGCAACAAACCCTTTGAGGCTTTTTTTAGAAGATATAATGTTCATTATAGAGCGGCACCTTACCATCTACAAACAAGTGGCTAAGTGGAGGTGGTGAATAGAGAGTTAAAGAAGATTTTAGAGAAGATAGTGAACACTTGAAGGAAAGATTGGGCTTTGAAGCTGGATGATACGTTGTGGGCTTACAGGATAACTTTCAAAACTCCCATAAGTATAACACCATATCAACTTGTGTATGGCAAGGCTTGCCATTTACCATTGGAGTTGGAGTATAGAGCCTATTGGGAAATTAGAAAATTAAAATGGATTGGAAGCTAACAGGAGAGAAGAGATTGTTACAACTTGATGAATTGGAGGAGTTAAAATATAATATTAATGAATATGAAAATGTCAAGTTGTACAAGGAAAGGGCTAAGAAGTGGCATGATGGCCACATCAAGAAGAAGAAATTCAAGAGTGGGGGCTTTGTGCTTTTATTCAATTCGAGACTTAGGTATTTCCTAGAAAGCTAAAGTCAAGATGGAGTGGCCCATTCAAGGTTGTTCAAGTGTTTCCCCATAGAACTTTGGAGTTGAAAAATGAAAAGGGTGAAACTTTTAAAGTTAATAGGCATAGGTGCAAGCTTTTCTTTGGAGGACCATTCTCACAGGAAAGGGAAGTACTTTCTTTCCTTTCACTCACTCTTTTATGATTTCATATGGAATGGTCAAGCTAATGTCCTTAACTTAGCATGTTTGTCTTTGTGTTAGTGTGGTTTTGATTTGATTTGATAATATTTAGTTTGGTTTAACTTGTTTCTCCCTTCATTCTCTTTTTGTTTAGGTCCTTAATGATATGTTTTGAGGTTACTTGAAGATTTATATAGCTTGTTAGAGGACTAAAGGAAAAGAGGAAGAACATTCCACCTGCATCGACCCCACCACCATAAGCCCATCTTGCCCTTAATCTCTTATATTATTCTTCTTGTGTTTTATGTTTTGTGTTTTGTTTTTCACGGTATTTTTTATTGGTTCTGGGTGTTCTCCTTTTCACATTGAGGATAATGTTTTGTTCAAGTGTGGGGAGGTAGTCTTTGCATTTATGTTTTCACTTTTGCATTAAATTTAGGATTAATGTTAGGTTGTTAGTATTAATGTGTCATTTCCCTTGCATTTAAATATTTGTAATGAATGTGTTGCCATAAGATTCTATCATGCTAGTTGGAATGAGATCATGAACTTAGATTAGGCTACTTGAGAGGAGAGTGAACATGTGGAGTGATGAAAGTAGTTGGCCGCATAAGCTTACTCAAAACTTGACATTTCAATAATAAGGTAATGTATAAAAGCATACTTGGTAATGTATAAAAGCATAATGGATTTTCATTTGAGCCTATATAAGGAATTGAGCCTTTACGACTCCATTCTATATTCATTTCATCCCTTTGTTTGTGTGATGCTTCCTTAGGTGATTACCTTCATAACGTGTTTTGAATCAGTTTAAATATACAAGATGCATGCTAGATAAAAATGATTAAGTCCATCTTACTTTAACCTTTGTCTTAAATGACCCAACCTTTATTAACCCTTGCTAGCCACATTAAGCTTTTAACCTTTTGTTTCTTGAAATCACCCAATTTTAAAACCCATAAACCCTATTAACTTGCCCAATCACAAGTTAATAAAGTGCTAGGTGATACTTTGGTGTGGAATCACAAGTTAAGATCACATTGCATATAGTTGTTGTTTTTTATTAAGTGTTTCTTTATTGAAAAAAAGAGAAAAAACAGAAAAGAAGAAAATCAAATGAAAAAAGAAGAAAAGAAAAGAAAAAGGAACAGCATATGGTAGCTTCAATAAATGCAGAGGAGTAGTCGTATCCATTTTCATATCTTAGAAGTTTATCTTTTCCTCCTTTTGTTCACTTAGTAGTTTATAAATGCTTGTGATAAACCCCTAAAACCTGTTTAACCCACCTTAACCCTAGCCACTTTACAACTCGAAACAAAGTCTTTTTGATCTATCCTAGCATGTAATCATTGTGCAGGAGAATTGGTGTATTAACAAGCCTATGATAGTGTGATTTACTATAGGAGGTTTAAGCGAAACATTAACAATCAAACACTTGAGAGAAATGAGTGAAATCCATAAGGAATGTCCATTTTGAATTTATATGTATCTTTGAGTGATGGTTTCATAGGTTGAGTTTGCTTATGTGCACCAATGAAAATTAGTCATAATGTGTGTAGTAGCTTAACACTTGAATTGGCCAAAGTTTGAGGGATTGCATGCTTTAATCTTTGTGAAAATGAAGTGATATAATTTTATTGGTTGTATTTAATCTTTGCTTGAGGACAAGCAAAAGTTTAAGAGTGGGGATGTTGATAGGTGTAGATTGCATTGTATTTTTATAGGTAATTTAGTATGTGTTTAGTGGTTAATTTGATTGTTTAGTGTGCATTTAGGTTAAGAATTGTATTAGTTCATAAATGTTTTAAGTGTTTTTTGGGTAAGATTATGTTTCTAAGCTTCAATTATATAAATATAAGGTACCATGACAAGTTTGTTAGTGCTTCAGGGCATTCGGAGGAGTTTTGG
Source organism: Erythroxylum suave (assembly GCA_027563595.1). Classification (NCBI taxonomy): domain Eukaryota; kingdom Viridiplantae; phylum Streptophyta; class Magnoliopsida; order Malpighiales; family Erythroxylaceae; genus Erythroxylum; species Erythroxylum suave. The sequence continues at coordinate 19,557,486 of JAOSBN010000178.1, read as the reverse complement.
AGGAGACTTAAAACAAAACATAGTCCTACGATTGTGGTAAATATGTAACGATCGTGACAGAAGCACCGATATGCCACGATCATGATAGAAGCTTGAGCATAGGGCTACGATCGTGGGGAATCTGCCACAATCATGACAGAGAGCAGACAAACTGGCCACGATCGTAGCCTGCCTATAGATAGATGCAGGGTCATTTTCAGATTTGAGTTTTCAAGGTTCATATCAACCCGGAAAGACACTAGTGTTACCTTAATTGGAAAATACTATAAAAGTATTATGAGGTAACCCTAGAAAGGACTCTACATTTAGCCTACATTTAAAAAACCCAAAAAAAGATAGAAAAAGAAGACAGAGAGAAAAGAAGAAGAGGATGAAGAGGAGGGTTCTGATGCTGAAGCTTCCCGATTAGGTGATCTCCCAATGTGGCTACCGTCCTTAATCATCTAACCTAAGTTTCATTTCCTCCTCGTTTTCCTTTTTATTAGTTTAATGTGTAAGATTGAGATGGGTTGTATGGTTAGGAATTTCAAGTTGTTAACGATTTTCTAACATTTCCCTCGAGATTTTGCTCATATTTAATGTTAATAAAGTTGAATTGTGTTTACTTGATTTGGATGTTGTGATTGATTAATGTATTTGCATGTTTTGGTAACAAACAAAGAGGGTGAGTCGGATAAAAATGATTAGACCGGATTAAAGAGAGTTAAACGATCTAATTGACCCCTTAATCAATCTAATCGGTAATTTCATGGAGAGAGATCCTGTGTGAGACCCGATTGTTCATTAGAGAGCTTTAGAATTAATTAGAATTATGGGTAATTTGTGAATTGAGAGATTGAAAGATTCATAATTTGATTAGGGTTTACAATTTAGGGAATGATTATAACTCAACAGAGAGTAATCAACCCTACGACCATCTAGAACTGACACCTCATAAACAGAAAAATGGCTAGATTAGCATTGATGATAGGTAAAATCCCCTCTTTCATAACTTGATTAATTCCCTTGACAAATTTCCATTGATACATTATTTTTTAGTTGTTTGATAATTTGATTTAGTTTACTTTTCAATTTATTATTCGTCTTTGAGTCTTAAACAAAGCACAACTTGAATTAAATGGTGCCTAAGCATAATCTCTGTAGGATAATATCTACTTTTGAATACAAGTAACGATTCGTATACTTGCGGTTTTTAGCATAAAACAAGTAGTTTATTTTTGCAATTAACAATTTGAAAGAGGTTGACCTTGTTTCTTCTCTTATGATATAATCTTGTTCTTACAAAGCCCCTTTCTTTTCAGTCTATAAAGATAAAATATAGGATTGGTGCTAATAGTTCATCACAAAAAGAGAGGACTCACTAATCCCTAATCACTAACTAATACTAATAGGATAAAAGAAATAAATAGAAAATAATTGTCCTTTCCGTATATTTTCCCCAATTTTTTTTTACTATTGTGTGATTTACATAGTTGATCAAATCAGATCAAATAGATATCCCTTCAACACAAAATAGGGCACAAAAATAATCTTGAAGACCTACCCAAGCACAAAAGTCAGGGTCTAATTCGAGATTTTCCTTGGGAGTTTTAAGAAGGAATTATAATGTAATAATATCAATTCGTATTGATATAGAAGAAGAGGTTTTCTATTAATTAAAATGTTGTACCTACGAGATATGGATAGAGAAAGAGGAAAAATCGAAGATTTCATATAGTACTTTTTTAATATAAAAAATCAATATAATTTCTTTGTACCTTCGTTTTATAGGAAAATGGGTTTAAGTTTATAGGATTAAACCAAACCTATAGGACTTGAGGGTGGAAGGGAATCAAAAAAGAGGATAATATACTCATAATATTTAAAAAAATTGAATAAATAAATAAAAAGAAAAACGAAGTAGAAAAGCCTAGATTCCAAATGAACCAAATCAAAATTGGAAAAAAAAATTTCTTACTCTTGAAGAATGAGGGTATAGCAATTGATTAAGAAAGATTTCTTGTTCTTATTATAAGTTACGAGAAAGTTATAAGATCATAATTGGATTTACATATTTTTGGTAAAAAGAAGAATCTTCTCCTTTGAGAATAATCAACAAGAAAAGTGTTTGATTGGAACATGAAATTATGACTGAATTTGTCCTAGTTACTCTTCAGGATGGAGTGGAGTAAGGGAGGAGTTTCTTAAACAAGGTAAATGATCCAATGGCTTTAAAAGAATTGAACGAGGAGCCGTATAAGTTGAATATCTCATTTATGGTTCTATAGAGTGGTAGTAAGGTTGACTTATCTGTTAACTTTTTCACTATCATCCCCAAAAAACCAAACTCTACATTATGTAAAGTTGCCAAAGTACGATTAACCTTTGAATTTGAAATCACTACTTATATACCATGTATTGGCCATAATTTAAAAGAACATTCTATAGTCATAGTAAGAGCGGAAAGGGTTAAAGATTCACCAGTTACGAGATATCACATTAGTTGAGGAACCCTAGAAACTATTAGAGTAAAGGCCGGTCAATATGGACCTTCTAGTGCGTCGTAGATTCTTATCTAAGACTTGTATCATTTAATGATTCTACAGGAATCCCTAAAAACATGTAAAGTCTGTAGCTAACCTAACATCGAAAGTTTCATATGGGAACTGGAGTAGGATACCATAAGACAGGTGATCTTCTTTCTAAAGAAATTCAATTTTAAACTATTATATGTCTAAGGTCCTATATTGGAATAATTTCATAGGTTTTCTTTGACTTTGTCTTTGTCAATAAACAATTCGAGATGCTTTAAATTTTTTATTTTTGGAATAGGTTCAAGGTAAATAACAATAATTTGGACTACTTTACACACTATTTTGAAATCCAAGGACTCAATTTTATAGATATTTTAAATACAAGACTTCCAATCCTAGTAGGAAAAGGAAGGGAATGAATACTGAATTAAAGTGAGCAAATAGAATTCTATACTCGTTCTCATCAGTACATATAGAATTCTATAGAAACTCGTATTCAACAAAAGTCTTATGTGCAGCTTAAAGGAAGATCTTTCAAATATTTCGAGATCTACCTTACAATATAGTGTCAAAAATTCAAAATAAATGATTTTACTAGCCTTTATAAAAATATAAAAAATGATTCCTGAAAACTCATTGCACGCTCATATAACGTTGAGGTACTATAGAATGAAAAACTACAAAATTTGATCTAATTTATTGTAATTGATTAGTTAACATGTTGGTTAACGCTAGTCTGAAGCATGGAAAAAAATAATTGGCTTATCTAATTATCTATTGAGTGATGAAAAAGATTCAACAAAAAACAAAAAATCGACTATTTCTTGACTATTTTATGTTAAGCAATAAGTGGAGTAACTCCTAATAGAGCAATAAAAGTATGACGTATAGGTGGATCAACTCATCAAGTTCCCTAGGATTCATACATGGAAAAAGCACTTGCCATTTGTTGATTATTAGGGGCATCCCAAAAACATCTGGATCAAAATATGACTTTCAAATTCAATTCCATATTAATGGATGCTGCCAAGGGGAGTGACGATTGCATACACAAAATGGAAGAAACTAATAGAATGACAAAGCTAAATAGAACTTTTGTACATTTTTGTTAATCCACGAACAAGATTTATGCAGACATATAGACTCAGAGAGCGATACATCTTTGTCGGAAAAGAATCAATAGAAAAATGCAGAATTAGAATTGATAAATATTGTTCTTGAAATAAACAAAAAGGAAAGATGAAACATAAATCATGGATTAATTAAGCCCTCTCAGTGACTTGCTTAAGAAAAAGAAAGAGGTAAATACTATGGAATAAGGTTTGATTCTATTTGTTGGGATTTCATAAATATTCCATTATATAAAAATAAAAGAGAGTTCCAAACAATTGGGATTTTTTGTGCAGATTGGATGCAGTTACTAATTTACGATCTGGGATGTACATAATGAAAATTCCATTCTTAATTTTATGAGAATTTTTATGAAAGCCTTTCATTTGGTTCTTTTTGATGGAAGTTTTATTATCTCATAACTTATAATTTTAGCCGAATTCTTCTTCTGATGGTCAACTCAACCTTATACCTTGGTTATATTTCATCTCTTCAACAAGTTTAGTAATAAGTGTAACAACCCTATTGTTTTGATAGAGAGGAGAACATACAATTAGTTTTTCGGAAAATTTTCAAATAAATAATTTCAACGAAATCTTTTAATTTATTATTTTACTATGTTCAACTCTATGTATTCCTCTATCCATAGAGTACATTGAATGCACATAAATGACTATAATATAGTTTCTGTTATTCATATTAACAACTAATCTAAAAGGAATGTTTTATGCGACGTTAAAGATTTAAGAACTATCTTTGTAGCTCCATAATGTTTCATTTTATGCTCATGCCTATTACCTGGATATACCAAGAAAGATGTATGATCTAATGAGGCTACTATGAAATATTTACTCATGGACAGGGCAAGCTCTTTTGTTCCGATTCATGGTTTTTCTTGGCTATATTGTTCGTCCAGGGAGGGAGGAGATCGAGCTTCAAAAAATAGTGAATGGCCTTTTCAATACACAATATAACTCCTCAAGAATTTCAGTTGTGCTTATACTCATCACCATAAGAATTGAGTTCAAGCTTTCCCTAGCCCCTTCACATCAATGGACCCTTGACATATACGAAGGAGTGCGGTTCATTTGTAAAAAATTCCTCCCTCTTTATCTAGCTTTAAGATTCTTGGATTTTTCAAAACTCCATCGAAATGTTAAAGAGAAATGTTATCCCCATTCGGATCAAGACATAACTTTTACTTGTTTAAATAACAATTAAGCTGAAGCAAAGTAGGATCAGGAATAATGAATCTATAATAACAACAACAATATCCTAGTAAAAATTTTGCTGAGACTCAGAGTCTAGGAAGGTCAATAAGCATGCGCAGTCTTATCCCTAACTAGTAAAGATATTGTTTTTTATAGACTCACAAGAAAGGGGAAAAAAAAAGAAAAAGTTTTTAAAGTACTGTTTAAACATATTCATTTTGAAAGTTTATTATTACCATAACTCTTATAAAAGATCAGGCCAATGATGTTTATAATAATTAAATTTTCGATGTAGACGCTATATAGTTGGTTCTCATCCTTCAAAGATTACGAGTGTAATAGGAGCATCTATCAACAAAAGAATCATCCTAAGATGATCATCTCATAGCAATTGAAAACTAATCAAATCAGATGATTTTATTTCTTAATCTTTTTTATTTGCTCCTATGATACCAAAAGGTAGAAAAAAATTGAGAAAAACCATTCATTTACAATCATTGATGAAGGATTTCTTGAAAAGTTAAGATTAATAATTATTTTTAGGAATCATATAGACTCGGTCTATACATATGCGACAAAGGTAATCAAAGAAGAGGAGTTCTTTCTTCTATCACTTTAAGAGTTGTGTAAGATGAAAGTCTCATATACGATTTTGAATAAGAGAAAGAAGTGAGGAATTCTCTTTTATGCTTTCCAGATGTTGCTTTTCATTCTATTACTTCGATGGTTACTGCATCAATGGATTTTTAATATTCTTTTTATTTCTAAGTTTCTTTAAAATTTGGCAAATCCTAAGTCAAAATCCTGAGTGCCACTTTTTATGTAACAAGCACAACCATCTAATGCAATAAATTAGATGATTGAGAATGATCTTCTGGAACAGAAGATCTGCTCCCCCTTTGCTTATCTTTTTTATTAGACTAGTTAAAAAGAATATCCACTTCTCCACCTTTCAATCGATCACACTCGAAAGCACAACCAATGTTTCTGATTTTGTTATCATTATATGTAGCATGGACAAATGATTCGTATCAGGTTTCATATACTGAAATGTTAGGATTAACAAGTGATAAGGTATTTAATATGTAAAAGCCCCTTAATCGCGTTGATTAACATCCTGCGAGTGCCGACAAGTGTACATCAGATTACATTCGATTCTCTAAACAAAGGCACATAACAGACCAACGCCAAGCCTTTTACTTCGGAAGAGCCGAGAGACCCAGGACAGGAGACCCACAATTAAACACACAGACCATAACATAACAACCCAGAAACGGTAAGAAAGTGACAACGGAAGGTGCCAAACGACAAACTCTTTACCTACGCATTTATTTAGCCTTGTAGACTGGAACAAACACTAAAGAAGATTAACACTCTGGTTGGCTGTGCTGTCGTTGAATAGAATACACACGAAGATGAACCACCACGGCACCACCACTGCCATCAGCCACCACTTCCACCACAACCCACCGCCCAGCTCTTCCTCAAGAGACTGTGACATTTTCATCTGCTGCATCATCATCAAACCTCTGCTTTCCATTTGATGAAATGTCTTGTACACGAGACACTCTCCACCTGGCAGCTTCTGCTTCACTACACTCTTAAAGGAATATCCCCCCACGTCACCAGAGTCTGTGGCCCACAATTGGGCCCTGTCACTTCGGCACGTGACTGCGACGGAGAATTCCTTTGGTGCAAAGCACTTCACCACCCTCTTCACCATTGTTTTCAGCTTAAACTCTGTGAAGTCGAACCCCATAGCCTCGTAGCTCGCATAGCTGAACCCATCTTCTGGGGTCACGTGCACAGTGGACAACGATGTACCTTCAATCCCATTCATCGAGTACCCACATGGGTCAAAGTTGTGGTCGCAAATCACATGAGTTGGTATAATCTCAGATATCCCCGAGCTTCTAGTCATCTCCTGAGCAGTGTCATCCTCCGATTTCTTGTAAAAGATTGAGGCTTTTTCTCGGTCAAGCCCTGTCAAGCACATCTCAAAAGTGACCACATCGGTCTGGGGTTTTAATTCTTTTGACGCGGAGTAGATGTGCCAGTAGTGATTCGGATCGCCGAGGATGTGGGATGCAGCATTCAGGTGGCCGAAGAATTTGTTCAAGATAGCAACTTCTTCGGTGAAGTTCCTATGAGGAGCAGGCTGGTAGTCCGGAAAAATGAAGCTGCCGCGAGAGTATTTGACGTCGGAGACGGTGAGTAAGAGCGAAGCAGCTAGCTTGAGAAGTGGGTCAATGGATAAGAGCAGTTTAGTTGTACCGCAAGTTTTGAGGATTATTTTGAGAGGGTACACGAAGAGGCTTGACTCGGAGAGGACATAAGAGTCGAACTCGATGTTAGAGAGTTGACCGATTATGGTGCAAAATGCAGGCTCGAGAACTGAGTCGATCTGGGACCGAGTCAAGCCACGTAGACCGAGTCCATTGGAAAATGGTGGCTCTGAGAAAGTCAATTCGAGACGTTTTTCAAAGCCCTCGAAGCCGACTGGGGAAGGAGGTGACGGACTATGGATTGCCATTGATGATTGCCAAAACTACTGACCTCTACAATGCTTGGTTTCAGGTGGGGATTGGCCTTGTTCAGTTCTAAAGTTGGAGTCTTCTTTTGTTTATGCGAAGCTAAGACAGAAGAAGCAGAAACAAAGAAACTTAAAGAGATTGCGAAAATCCTACTCTACTGAATCATTGTCTGTCCAAATCCTATCAAGATGGCTTCCTCAGGCACTGAAGCAACAAAATGCCAAAGATCATTACAAAGACAAAGAAACTAAACTAAACTAAACTAAAACATAATCCACAAGAAAACGACACTTACGTTGGAGTACGCAGCAGATCGGAACTTCTCAATGCCACCGTCTGGTCGAACGTCTTCAATGCTGTAACCGAGAGGGACTTCGTACTGATGGAAATTACTACTGCTACTGCTTGACTTCTTATCCCCACCTTTCGCCTCCATTACAACATTCACAATCCTCTGCAAAACGAGGGTAACAAACAAACAAACATCAACCGGTTCTCCTATTCAAAGAAGCAAATTTGGAAAGAAAAAAAAAATATTCATCACCCCGCATGCCCAAAACCAAGCCATCAAAAGAAAAAACACCCATATAGAGATTCTTACGTTATCTAAACCAGAGGTGATGAAATAACCGATGAAGCTTGGATCTTTAAGCAGATTATACGAGAGAAATGACTGGAAAATTCTTAAAAGAGAAAGAAAAGTTACAGGAGGAGATTATAAATTGCAGATAAAAGGCTTCTGTGAGGGAAAGGAGGACGGAGAAGCTTTATTTATAGCGTCCAAAAGGAGTGGCATCAGCGAAATATCACCTGGTTGGAGTGTTCGTAGGGAAAATCAATTGTATACTCTTGGAGCAGTAGCCTATCACAACTTCGACGTTACCGCGTGAAATTTACGAACCAATAAGATTACTTTCGAATCTCTTAGATTTTGTAAGTTTCTGGCTGCGCCCTTCCATTTGGCGAAATGTGGAACAAGACGTGTCTGCACTTGCCCACTTGGCTCGCGGAAATTTTGCCGGGTTCAAATGTTACAAACATACAAACCTTCAGGTACTGAAATCTTTCTTCGTTTTTAGACAACACAAGAGAGAAGAAAGAGATTCATTCTTTCTTTTTTTCTTTTTTGATCGTGGGCTTCGATCGGTTTCTAGAAAAAAAAAAGAAAAAGAAAAGCAACCACTGCTAAGCTAAAGATTACCCAAAGAAAATAAAAGTAGTACTTTCATTGTTGCATTATGTCTAACCTAAAAAAGAATGAATCCTTGGCATTCCTTGCTAAGTTTGTCACTTGATGTGTGATTTGCTTTATTGCATGTTTGGATTTTCATGTTTGATCACAAAAAGAACTGTTATATTTTATTGTCATTTTGATTTTTAGAACTTTTATTTGGTGGGTGGTTACGCTTGATGTCATTTGTTACCCTGAGATGCATGACAATTTTATTATGTCAAACATGAGCCCACTATAATCAACTTGTTGAAAGCTATAAGAAAGATTCAAAACATATATAAGGTTATTTTCTCCTCAAATGTTTAGAAAATACCACAATATAGTTTTATTGATGTGTTTTGCCAATTTATTACTTATAGAGATGACATTTTGGCTTAGGCATAGTCCAGTCCGACCTAGCTCACTCAAAGTCAATAGAATCGGTCTGAATTAATTAGGATTCAAGTCAATTAGAGCTTTTTTTAATTTTTGAGTTTCAAATTGTTCGGCTCGTGTTACAACAAAGTTGATTTTTCGCTATGAAAAAATTGTAGCTAAAGGTACTAAAATTGTAGCTAATAGGAATTGATGTAGATTTAGTTTTATAATCCGAAATGTCACCAAATCTCTGTAATTGAAAACTATAGGTGACGTTTTGTGCTAATCATCGCTAAAATTTTTGCCTACCCTTTTGATTTCGTAGCAAAAAACTATTAGCGA
>JAOSBN010000178.1:19535102-19548085 GCA_027563595.1 Erythroxylum suave | reverse complement strand
ATGTTGTAATTTAGCCTTAAGCGTCTTATCTTTCTCTTTATGATGTTAAACGTATGTGGATCTTGATGTGGTTGAAAGATTTGGCTTAGGGCCAAAACTAAGATCTATGATATAACCAGAACGTGTACCAAGCACGATATTCTAAATGTCTTCTACATTGACCTCATTCTCATCAAACATTAATTTTTGTAACAACTTTTGCATTTTATTCTAAAATTTAAAAAACAATATCAATATTCAATACAAAGATTATTAGTTAGTACTACATAAAATTAAAATTTAAATAAATTGTTATACTCACATAGTTATTTTCCGCTTCTTCTAATATCCACTCTTGACGTTCTTTATAGTGAGTGACTTTGTATAGGATGATCCTATCATACTCTTGTCTATATAGTTCCTTCTCACTCTATTTTATAAAAGAAAATTACAAGGCACAATAAATAATATATTATTTATTGATATAATTATAACTTGTAAACAAAGATCTTACGTATTTATTTTGGACAATTGCAAATGATTTAGACCCTTGATTATGAGGTGTTTCCATTTTTCCTCTATTGACCTTTGCTTTCTCACATTTTTCCTAAATGAAGAAAATAATTAGGTAGTTAATAAATCATCTAACAAGATTAATGGAAGCAAACGTCAATGGAAAGAAAACAAACCTAAACTTTGGGGGACGCTCAATAATCACACAAATTATTGAAATTTTCTTAAGAAATTCATTCCGGAATCTATCTCCTTGCCTCCACATCAAAAGGAAAAGACTTATAAAACTAATGCAACCTATAACGGTGATCCCTAGTCCTTTATTTCAATAATAAAGTCAAGTAATTTGAAATATCAAGGTTCTTGATATTGACAATATTCAATTTAATCTGTAATCGATAAATAAAAGTGTACTTATGTTGCATTTGGTTACTGTGATCTATAAACTGAGATGGAACGAAACAAAAATTTGGAGACAGAACAAAGCAAAAATTGGAGACAGTGAGGTATTTGGTTGTAATAGATAAAACAGATAAAACTATGCATTTCGAGGACAAGAATGTGTTTGGTTGCAGTTGACAAAACATAGAAAACAGTGTCAATAACCAAAGTACCCTTATAGTATAATATGATTAGAAATATGTAATTCATTGATTATTTTAAAACGAATGATTTGTATTAGTATTTTTTTAAAATTGTATCTATAAATAAGAAATTAAGAAATGAGGAACCTAAAAATTTAATGAAATGAGCTATTGAATAGCAAAAAATTCATACAAGTTAACAATAAAATGAATTACCTTAAATATTTTGTAAATTGTATCAATATTTTTTAATTTTATTTGTATTTTTAATTATGATGAAATAAAATAAGGAACCTAAAAATTTAATGAAATGAGAAACCTAAAAATTTAATGAAATAAATTATTGAATAAAAAAATCCTACAAGTTAGAAATTCTAGTACATAATAATTTAATAAAACATCTAAGCATTCATAGAATTAATTACATAATAGGTTAAAGATACATTCAAGCCTTATATTTTATTAAGAATGTCCTTAACAGTAACACCCAAAATGACTCCAATGGCAATGAGTAAAAATCCTTGACTCCATGCCATTTTTTTCTTCAAAGTTGCAGCTTCATTTAGCTATGCATTAGCTAGAAGTGAAAATTGATTAGATATTGACAAGGGTTCATTAGTCGTGGGAACAATTTCTTCATTTCGACGAGTCCACCTATTTGGATTCATGATATAAGCACTTTGTGCTTTAATCAAAGTCCCATACCCCTTGAATCTAACATTAGGAAACCCCCTCACTTGCCAATTTAACATCATCCCAATTTGTAAAAATACCAACTTGACGTCCAACAAATACAACATAGAAGTTGTATTTGCCCATAGTTAAGTACCTAAAAACGAATCATATCCTTATCATTCATACACGTATATAAATGATAAATATTAAAAATTTAATAAACCAACCATTCATCATTCATACACAAGTGTGCAAACCAATTCAACAATTCATTATTTCATCATTTAACATCACATAGCCTGTTTTAAGACAATGCAAATCCTAACTTTCCTGTTAAGTTACTATGATGCCAGTAGCTCCACAAATATGATGGGCCAGAAAGTGACAGGTCACAATCAAAAAATTATTCTCCGCTACAAGTAATGGCAGAAGAAAAAATAGTTAAGCTAGAAACATTGTTAGCATCCCACATTACCATATAATAGTGTACTATAACCTACTAATTAAGAAATAAAGCATAAAGTCAGATTTCATCATCTAATAGGCTCCTCACATAAGCCTATTTTTGGTTTACAGTTAAATCTCATAAAAGCTTCCTAGCATGAGAATTCTTTAAGAAGATCCTTATAGTCTTAACAATTTCTTCAGTGGAGAACCCCAAATTCCTAAGCTCTTCTTAGCTCCAAATTGTTCCACAATGGCATCAGCAATGATCTTAACATTCTCTCTACTATTGTCAATGGCGCGATCAAAAGAGGGAGCAAGGCTTTCTAACACTTCAATATCCCTCATCTTCCTTTTCCCTTTGTTTTGTTAGTTCCCTTCTGTGTTGTTGGAAGAGGCTATAGAACCAGTGAGATGGGCTAAAATAGTTGGAGCAGGAGTGGCTGATAGGCCTACTGGATTGCTGAGGCAGTAGGAGCTACTAGAGCAGGTGGTGCATCACCTTCAGTTTCATCAATTTCAAGCTGAGTAACAACATCTGCAACATCTTGAACTCCTGCACTAGTGACTTTATCTTTCCCATAGACAAACTCAAGTCTAGTGTAAAACGGGAAAGGCTTCCAAGAGTACAGTACTTGTTATGGTGTCTCTATACAAAAAAAAAATAGAAAACTTCAGTATGACAAACATATTATTATTAAGATGCTTTTATAAACAACTAACAAAGCAAAATTTTAAAAAATACTCTTGACCATTCTTCCATCACTTACTTGTTGTTAACCTCAACGCATTGCTTGCTTTCATTCCAACGAAACCCATTGCAATTCAACATGTCAACGGTTGCCTAATATTTGTCCTTCAACCTCTTGTGCTTAATTTTGATATGCCTACTATCAATGCCACAATGAGGAAACTTCTCAACTATCTTTCCAGCAAGAAGTTGGAAAGTACCAAGCTTAAATTTCCCATCATCAGCTCTGTGAGTAGCAACAACTGCCTCCTCCATGAAGGTCATAAATGCTTATGTTTCATTTGAAGTCCAAACTCTTGACATTGCATCTAAACCATGCAATTCCATACCCAAATCATTCCAAACCATTTCTATAACTCATTAACCAACATACATTCAAACTTAGTTTCAAATTAAGAAGACAATATTGAATTAAAACAAACATTTAATTAAGTACAAATAAAATAAATAAATAGAAATTGAATTGTGTCTTCTCAAATTCAGTTACATTGAATGCCAACAATATAAAGAGAGATTAAAACAAACCCTCAATTTAGTTACAATGGAAGCCACCCAAATATCCCTAAATTCAATAAAAAAATTAACTAAATGAAAGTTCACAATTTAATGGTTTCTTCTCCAATCATCAAACATGTTCTTAGCTAAATCCTCTCTCCATTGACTCCATTCATTACTTGTCTCATCACGTTCAAAAAATTCGGAGAAAGATGCATCTTCCCCAATTGGCATATCCTCAGCTTTAAGAGGAGTAAGCTCTACTAGATCATAATTCATATGCAACCTAATAAAGTTGTGCAGAAGGCAGCATGCAAGAATTATGTGCACATAAGTGGTTGCTGGATAAAAAGATGGATTTCTTAGAATTTTCCATCTTTTTTTTAGTAAACCAAATGCACGTTCAATCACATTTTTAGTAGATGAGTATCTCTTATTATAGAGCTCTTTTGGGTTCCTAGATGCTCTTCCATCTCTTGCCCACTCTTGAATATGGTACCTTGGGCCTCTAAAAGGTGCAAGAAAGCCAGGACCATTGGTACAGCTGCATCTACTAAGTAGTAATTTTCTATAAACAAATGACACTATTACTATTGTTGTTTTAATCAAACCTTAAAAAAAATAAAAAGTCTGAAAATTCTTATCTTACATACCCCTTAGAACTTGAAGTCTATTAGGCCTAGTAACAGCATCACGCAGAACCCTTGAATTAGATGCTGAACTATCCCATCCAGCAAGATCATAAACAAAGTTTAAGTTCTTATCACACACCCCTAACGCATTAGTGCATATTTTCCCTCTCCTACCTCTGTATGTTGGTTTGTCTGCATGGGGAACTACTAAATAGTTCCCATCTAGAGCACCAAGGCAACCCTTTTAACAAAATTCGAACAATAAAAAGTTTTAGTTTAGTATTTAAAAAATTGAAATTATACAATTTATTTTAGCTAATTAAATTTACTACCCTTAAACCATTTCCATCTATTGTCTGTGCAATCCTCAGGAATTGGTGTGGGCTTGACATACAACAGATGTTGAAGCTTTAGTACAACCTTCAACACACTATGGAAGACCCTACTTATTGTTTCTCCTGATCTCATAAACCTAACTTGTACTACTTTATTAGATTCATTTTATGTTAATATTCTTAGGAAGATTAAAACTTTTTCTTCAATAGGCACATGGCCATTATTCCTCAACCCACCATGGACTTAAAGCATTTGACATAACAATGTAAACACATTTAAGTCTATCCTTAAATCCCATTGGCTATTCCTATCACCCTCATTCAAAATCCTATTTATATTAGCTTGCCTAGTTGGTACTGTCAATGCCCTACTACCTATAGCATTTTCACTCCTACTTAGTTTTTTTTGTGTATACATACAAGCATAGTAATATGACCATTCTCATAAAATCCAATTCCTCATTCCAAAGCTCAAATAAGCTCAGAAACTTAAACATATCATCATGATCCTTGTTATCCATTTTTGTAAATAAAAACTATCTGCGAAGATAAAAAAAATATAATGATCATAAACAAGCCACAACCAACAAGACAGGAACAAACAGCAACTAAAAAATTCATTAGCAAAAACAACAAGAAAAAAATCAGCAAACAAAACAACTGATTGTTATTATTTCCAAGGAACAACAAGTAAATGATATAACAATAACAAAAAAAGACAGCAGGTCTGCACCAACATACTCACTAAAGTAGGCATCCAATTGCATGTTAGAGCAAAAAATAACACCTTTAACAATTTCAACCCATCAAGCAAACAACATTATTAATTTTAAAAACAAAAAGAGGGATTAGTTGAAGTACCTCAGCTTCAATGACAACAGATGCACAAACCGAGTAATGTCACCTTCAACCTTGGATATCCTTATCACATAAAAAAAAGCATGTAAAATAAAAAATCGAAATAGAAATAATAAAAACATAAATAATAAAAATTTTCAAATCATAGATAGTAAAAAAAAAACACAAAACATACAAACATAAATAAATATTAAAAAATTGAATCAAAATTAATAAAAGAAGAAATATTCCAAAAAATTAGAAAAATAAAAACAAAAATACAAAAATAATCAAAAAATCAAAACATAAAATACAAAAAAAAACAGAGCATACAAAAATTTGAAACACAAAACACAAAAAATAGGCCTAAACCCTAAAAATCATAAACCCTTAACCAATTGAAGCCATTTGAACAGAAATCCAGTCACAGAACAGTAGGAAAGAAACTATTAAACTAATATTGTAAAAATCTCTGAAATATTTTGAAACACATAAAATCTAGGATTCACTACACACGTCAGCAATTGAAGCAAAAATAATGGAAATGATATTATAGAAGAATGAAGAAATAAACCCCTAACATAATTTTGGAAAAATCCCCCTAAAAAATTCGATTGTTAAGATTAGGGACTGTGACACCCCCAAAATTGAAGAAAATGACATAGATCATGTAGATTTCAAGTTGACAAACACGAAAATAGCAACAACAAAAAAAGAAGAACTCATCTTTGACTGCCGATTATAACAGAGAAAGGACTAGTTTCTTGCTTGAGAGACGAACAAGAGAAGAACGTGCTAGTAGTAGAGAGAGTGTCTGATGAAGAAATGAGAAGAATGGTCTCTTTTTTTGCTATTTATACACTTAGGCATATGTAGAATATTAGTAATAATATGGGGTATTTGTTTCCAACAACCCATGTGTTTTGTTTCTTTGACAGGCACAAGAAAGTTATGCCACGATTTTGGAAGGAACAAAAAATTTGTGTTTTTGTGAGCTAGCATCGGAACAAAAATGGGTAGTGTCAACAACCAAACACTACTGGGCATAGGATTTTTATGTTTTGTTATCTGTCACCACCCATAGAGACATCAACCAAACCCAACATTAATCTTAAAATAACTGAAACAATATAGCATATAGTTAGACAAATTGAAAAATTACCGCAACCTTATCCAAAACATTTTTAAGCAAGTTGTCTTCCTTTAAGTCCTTAGCATGCTTCAGGCAAGATAATTCTATTTTCACAATAATCTCTAACTTATTTGACAATTTTGCAAATTCGATCTTATATACGGGATGACCTTGTAAAGTATCAATGTGCATTGACAACTTGCTATTTATTGCAACATTCATTCATTTCAATTCACAACCTTTAGTTGTAACTCTACATCTTTTTTTTTTAATATTGACATTGGAACCTAAAGACAAATCAATGATGATAAGAAATATGCATTAAACATGTAAATATATATTTGAGCACAAGTCTACTTGTAAGTGATAAAGATTAACAAACCTACAAATCCCTCTATACTAGTTGATTTATTATTGGTTAAGGAAGAATAAGGTTGTTCTTGACAAATTTCATTGGGGGTTGTTGGCTAGAAACTGATAGATTTGGTTGAAGTTATAGATCCCTCTGTTCTACAATTTCGATACCTGTTACCTTATTCCCTTTTTCTACCAGGTACTGTTATATTATACATCTATAAAAATAAACACAAATTTTTTTAACATTACAATACCTTCAATCATCATTACAAACACACATTCAATCATTAACATTAATTGCATTAACATAACTTAATCGTCAACATCCAAATTAACATAACTCAATCATCAACAATCCATATTAATATAAGTCAACCATTAATAATCCACATTAACATAACTCAGTTAAAAAAAAATTGCATATTAAAATTTCATGAATTTAATTGTATTAGATAAGGAATTCAATTGAATAATTTAGTTAATTTAATTAAAGAAATGAAAGAATATTCGAAGAAGTATGGCTTTAATAACTATACTATCACTAACCAATAATTGTACAAGCCTAGTCAAGTTGTTGGCTCAATTGATATATATATATATATATATATATAACATATGAGATATGAGATACGAGATATGAATATTTGAATTAGAAGGACAAAAAGTTTCAGAAGATAAGAATATAGTTTGAGGCATTTCAAATATAAATCATCTTGAATAACTATTTTAGGCATTTTTGTTCGAAAAGCACTTAAATAAATGATTTTCAAAACAATCAACTATAAGAGTTACCAAGCCATTTTAACTTGTTCATGTAGATGTTTATAGTCCCATTTGCATGAAGAATGGAGCAAATTGAAGTTTTCTACATCACATTTGGGATTATTTAGCTCTATTATATATATGCATGTTCCATAGTAAGAAAGGTTTAAACTTGATGATAAAAGTAAAAAGTTTTTTGTGGGATGTAAAAAATTTTAAAAGGGTATAAGTTATTCAGTTTAAGCAATTGAAAGAATGTTATTTGTAGAGATGTTAAATTTGATGAAGAAGCATCATGAGGTTAGAATTCTTAAATGGAGGGATCTTATAAATTTCTTCAATAATTCGAAGACCAAAACCAAAAGGAGGCTTCTTAAAATGTTAAAAATAATCCTTCTCCACCAACCTCACTAACTTCATTATGTTAAGTATCATCATCCACATCTTCACCAAAAGTATTGAATTCGAGGATAACAAAAACTTAAAAAATTTATGATAGTTAAATTTTATTTTGTCTACTTTTAGTATTGAGGCTTTAGGTTTTGAAGATATTACTAAGAATAAAAAGTAGACTTGTCTAATGAGGACATTCATGATATCAAAAGGAACGACATATGGAATTTTATTTATCTTCGAAGTGTTCATCATGCTAGTAGAATTATATACAAGATCAATAAAAATTCCTCATACAAAACAAATTGAATCCATTTCAATTGGTAATCTAATATCTATTATTATAAACAACTTATAATTCTCTCTTTCTATATACTAAAGCATCTATAGAACAAGATGAAGAAGGGATAAGTATGTCTCTAACAAAACTTTCATCAATCACTAGATAGACTAACCTCAAACAAATATGCACGGTGGTAAAAAAAATCAACCCATTATAGATCAGTAAAGAAGAAGCTTTCACCATCTTCCAAACGGCACAATGAAGGAAAGCATAAACAAAAACCTAGAGAATAAAAGCAGAATAGAAAAACTGTACATAAGGTGGATGACTTACTTGGACGGATGGACAATCGAAGATGACCATATCAAATGACAAAGATGGGTGACATGCAAGGCTTCTTGAATGTAAAAACTAAAGAGAAAAACGATGTCAAATGACGAAGATGAAGACAAATTCATTTTGGTGTTATTTTTACATAAAAATGAAGTTTTACAAATGATGTCGTTTTTTGTTAAATTCTGGAAAACTATGGTCAACATTTGGTGATGTTTTCAGGAAAATATTGCCAAATGTAGACCATTGGCAAAGAATTTAGAGAAACATCACCAAAGGGTTAACCATTGGTGATGATTTATAAAAACAGTAGCTAAAGGGTTAACCATTTGGTGACGGTTCCACTAAAGCATCACCAAATTTAAGGCTTTAGCGATGCTTTTATTATATATATTTATATGTTTAACAAATTTTATGTAATATAGACATTCTATAAAATTGTATAATATTTATATATAATAAATAGAGTTTTATGACACCACATAACATTATCAAATCATATATTTTAAAATAGAAAAATAAAAAATATAAATCTATGTAATATTGTTTTAATAAAATTTTGAAATGACATTGTTGTTAGTTAAATTTATTTTTAGAGATTTAATCATTGTGAATAATATTAAATTTTATTTTTATGGATATGATATTAATGTTTAATATTAGTTTTCATTTTTTACTATATTGCAATTAATTTTGAATTATATTGTAATTAATATAATTATATATGGTAATTAATATAATAATATAGAATATGTAGATAATAACTGTAATTAATATAATGATTTATGAATGTATAGATAATAGATAAATTTTCTCATATTTTAGTCATCATATTATTCTATTTAATCATAATTCTCTATTTATTACATATAAATTCTATATTGTTAGATAAAGTGTAATATATAGAAAAAGGGTTTAGGGACAATTTTTGTATTCATCACCAAAAGTGAAGCCAAAATCACATCGTCTTATGAAATTTAGAACTTAATTACCTAAAGATAGGGCACAAATTATTTGGATAGAGCCTGCAAACAATTAAGGGCCTAAAACAAGGCCCATTTCTATAAGCAACAGATATTCTAGAGAGTTCCATTAGGATTTACATAAACAATCTAGATGAATTGGAAGGTTCAATAACATTTTCTTGGAAATGCATTTAATATCACCCCTAAACATACTATTGCCTCTCTTCACCTTAAGCGAGTGTTAGCAGTAACAACAGTAACAACTAGGCCTTATCCAAACACCCACCTGTCACTCTCCGTCATCTTCTTCATCATCTTCTTCATCATCTTCTTCCTTTTCTGGGTACTTGGTCAACTATGTTCACTTCTCTAGTTTCTGCTTCTACTTCATCTTATGAGAATTGAATTGTACTAAAGCATTTTCTTTTAACACTACCACTGTTGGTGATGATGGCGTAGATTCGTACTCTTTTTTGAAGGCTCATAAAGATTATATGTTTTTCTGTTTCTTAGTCATATCACTTTTATCATATAAAGTTGTCTTAATTAATAGATCATAAAATTAACATTGCTAGAATGTTGGAACAAATTTGTGGGGAAGTGGGATATTTGTGTGCGTGAATCATTATCTAAGATCTCCAAATTCATTTCGTTAGCACTTCTTCTTGTTTATAATATTTCTATTGTTTGTTATAAGTTCAGTTTAAGATGTTCTCTCTTGTTGATGCTTCTGGTCAGAATAATGCATGATATTTATACTCATGTTCAAAATTAATGCATGGATTGATAACAGCTACGAAGATAAGTAATGAACTTTACTTTGACTGATAAACATCTTTGTATTAGATTTGATGATAGAAGACTTAAAATAGTTATATGAAATATATTGTATAATTTGATAGTGTATTTATGTAGGTTGTGACTTATGTTTAGAATAGATAATGTATAAAAGTATTGATTATGTGTGTAATACAAACTTTTATAAAGGTACTGATTATATGTGAAATACAAACTTTCTTTTCTTATGTGAATAGGTTATAAACTAAACTTCAACCAGTTATACTGACTTATTGATATCCATTAACAATATTACAAGTGTGTTAGATGTAAAAAGAACATTCAAATAATTTTTTTTATTCTTAAAGATGTCAAATCACTTATTAATCTATGACATGTGCTCTAGGTTTTATTACTCTTCAAGGGTGACTGGCAAACTTAAAATATGCTTATGTATGGATTTTTCGCTAGTTAAAAAATTAAGTTCCGATGATCTTTGCTTCTTCTGTGAATATTTTCTTAATTGCATATAACTTCACATAATTTTTCATTTCCTTATTTAATTATACACTTTGATTATATACTGATTATATTTGTGATTTTTTTGTTTCTATTGGCTTTTCAAAATAAAACTATTTACATAAATTAATCACGAAATGTCGACATGGTAGATAGTATCCGATGGTGGAAATGAGCTCTGACAGTAAGTATCTAGCATAATTCTCCCTGTTAAAGAACAGATCGATGCACAACAATTCTACTCACCAAAGTCAAATCATCGCTTGCCTTCAATGGTTGATTTTCTTCTTCAAGGTTTTGAGTATCAATTAAATTAACTCTCTTCGTTATTTTCTGTATCTTATTTTCTGTTAAGAAGCTACTAGATGAATATGTGACTATATATACTATGTTTTGTGTCAAGATTCCTCGAATCTTCAAAAGAATATAAATGGAAATAGAGGTGGTGGCGATATCTCGATGGTCTGTACAGAATTAGGCAAATAGGAAGTTTTGAAATAATCATCGATTACAAAAATTATGCCTGTTTGTTATGACAATGATGGAGTCATTCTATCAGGTATGCATGTGTTCAAATGTAGGTTCCTTATAACATTTTATTTAGCACTTTCAGTTTTTAGGATTCAATTTTTCAAAGGATTGTGAACACATTAAGGTGATTGTTCTATACTGTTTGCTCCTTAGGTAAAACCTACGGTATATGCGATTCATCCAATTCACTATTCCATACTACATTTGAGAAATCACTCAATGTATCTTCTGCTAGTTTAGTCAAAGCCAAGAAGTTATTGGAAGAGGCTATCGATAAACCAATTGTTAGGGGAAGATCTTTGTTTGTTTTAATTGATGCCTTCGAACGTGTAAGGAGCCTTATTGGGAATCCAAATATAAGAAACTCCTTTACCTTATCTATTGAGTCTCACGTCATTTGGAATCGAGAAAAATAATTATTTCTTTTTTCTTTGATGGAATAAGCATGAAATTCATTATCCTTTTCTCTTTATTTATTGTTTTATCTATAAGAATTATTAAAGTTGTAAAAAAATCTTGTATTACTTACCATATGTCAGCATATTATATTACTTAACATATCTCATTATTTATTGTTTTTTTTGTAAGAATCATATATCTTATATTACAAACTTCATGTTAAAACTATTTGAAAATTTTGTGACACCATATAAAATTATCAAATCATATTATTTAAAAGAGAAAAATACAAGCATAAATTTATGTAATATTAATTAATTTTAATTTTATAGTTTCATAAATTATTGAAATGATTGACATTGTTGTTAGCTAAATTTATTTTTAGACTTAGAATCATTGTCAATAATATTAAAATTGATTTTTACCAATATAATATTTAGTCACAAAATGGTCAAGTAAAAGTTAGTGAATTCATAATTATATTCCAACTTGAAACCTAATAATTTTATATAAAAGTGACGTCATTTTGAGTAAAACAATGCCTTTTTAAAATTTTGGATTAAAAAATAAATCGATCGAACTTGGACCATATCTGAGCATTATCAACTTTCATTCTTGCAGTTTTCACTATTGAATTGTCCCTTTGTTGTGTATTGAAGCATGACATGTTAGAATATTTAAATGGCCCATGTGAATTATAGTTTGAGTCCCATTTAAAGAACCCAAGATGATGGTTATTGGGTATTAAATATAGGGATCTCAAATGGGTCAAAGACTCTTTCCGTCTCTCTTTTAAACTGAACCAACATGATAGTTGGTAAAAGATATATATAAGTTTTAGAAACTTATGAAAGGTAATCTTAACCATCGAAGAAACACATTAATGGACTGTTTGGTTGAGGGGAATAGAAATTCTATTACCCTTTTTTTCCTACCTATTATTTATTCTCTTGTTTGGTTTATTTTATGACCCAAGAAATAGCATTCCTAAAGATTACTTATTCCTTACATTAAGGAATAGCTAAAGACAACCCTCACCCCTCTTTACCTATTCCACACAAGTGCGAATAACCTCAAACACAACTCTCTTTCTCTTGGACAACCTATACCCCTCAATAATAATAATAATAATAAGAAAATAAATAAAAAATAATAATAATCACTAATAAAAATAATAATATAAATAAATAATAATAATAGTTGTTAGTAGAATAATAATAATAATAATAATAATAATAATAACAACAACAACAACAACAACAACAACAACAACAACAACAATAATAA
>JAOSBN010000178.1:19513187-19532453 GCA_027563595.1 Erythroxylum suave | reverse complement strand
TGCAATGTCCACAAAACGATTTGGAACATAAGGAAATGGAGTCTATTCCTTATGCATCAGTAGTTGGGAGCTTAATGTATGCTCAAACATGCACTTGACCAGATATTAGTTTAACTGTTGGAATGCTCGGCCGATATCAAAGCAATCCTGGAATAGATCACTGGAAAGTTGCAAAGAAAGTCCTTATATATTTACAAGGCACCAAGGACTATATGTTGACATACAAAAAATCAACCCATCTCGAAGTGATAGGTTACTCAGATTCAGACTATGCCGATTGTGTAGACTAACAGAAATCTACATTCGGTTATATGTTCCTATTAGCTGGAGGAGCAATTTTGTAGAAAAGTGGAAAGCAGTCTGTCATTGCTACTTCCACCATGGAGGCTGAATTTGTAGCGTGCTTTGAGGCTACGATTCATGGATTGTGGTTGCGAAACTTCATCTTAGGTCTTGGTCTTGTCAACAGTATTGTTAGACCGTTAAGAATTTATTGTGACAATTCCGCAGCTGTTTTCTTCTCTAAGAATGACAAGTATTCCAAGGGTGTGAAACACATGGATTTGAAGTACTTGTCTGTAAAAGAAGAAGTGCAAAAACTTAAAGGGTCAATTAAGCATATTGGTACAACTCTAATGATAGCGGATCCGTTAACTAAAGGCTTACCACCCAAAACATTTATTGGTCATGTTGAACGGATGGTCCTTATAGATAAGTCCTTTTTAGCATAGATTTCTAACATGTATATATACATATGATTGTGTTGCTTGAATTGTTATGACACTTGTGAATTCAATTACAGTAATATTTGTTTTTGCTCATTTACTTGTTATCTATATCATGTTGTATTCAATAATTGTTTCTGTGAGATACCAAATTACAGAATTGCCCATTTAAAGTTTTATGAATTGAGTTGATTATGTGATACATGGAAGGAATCGTATTGTATAACTTGTGACCGCCATGATTCCATCATCTTAATTCATTTAAGGATGATTTGGTTGATTCAATGTATTGTGTGCACTTAAAGTTTTATTTTTGAATCACCAAGTCCTAACATGGGCCAAGTGGGAGATTGTTAGAATATTTAAATGGCCCATGTGAATTATAGTTTGAGTCCCATCTAAAGAACCCAAGATGACGGTTATTGGGTATTAAATATAGGGATCTCAAATGGGTCAAAGACCCTTTCCGTCTCTCTTTTAAACTGAACCAACATGATGGTTGGTAAAAGATATATATAAGTTTTAGAAACTTATGAAAGGTAATCTTAACCATGGAAGAAACACATTAAGAGAAAGAAGAAGAGAGGGAATAAATCCTTGTCAAGAACATTGCTAAACTATGGAGACAGGTTTGTCATTATTAATGTCCGATCCATGAATGTCTAACATGACAGCCTAGTATAGAGTCAACTTCAATTCTTACCACTGGTCTACCATTATTTTTGAGTTGAAGAGATGTCCAACAAAGTTTTCAATCCTAGCATTAGTTTGAGTGTGCCTGTCACCATATCACATGCTTATTTTCAGTACCCACCGATAAGATGCAACATTATAGGATCAAGGGGTTTATTCTATGATGATGAGAATATGTTACTCATGTCGCCAACATCATGTCATGTTGTATATAGTGGCGGAGCTACACAGGGACAAGCCCCCGTGCCAGCCCCGGCTTATCCTATCGTGCTTCGTTGTAAGATGCCAAAACCATTAGATGTTTTACAATTTACACATAGCCCTGTCAGGCATAGCTCCTAGCAGTAATGATATATCATTGATTGCGAAGTCCCAACTACCCCTACCCGTGTATGAAATTTTTCTTTTCAATCTCTAGTGTTTAGGTGTACTCCTCAGCAGCGGTCAATGCAAGTTTTGATCTTGATTTCGCTCCCATGGTTAGGGTCCCTTGCCTTTTTCATAATTCCTAAACTATTGTTCTTTCTTTGGCAAACAATGTGAAAAAGAAAACAAAGATGTCAAATTAAGCATAGTATAGATGCTGACAGTAGAAGTTATTCAAGTAAAAGAAAAGGACACGATGACCACAACGTACCAAAACAAGCTTTCCCCGTTAGTACTCTTATAATTTAACTATCACCTTTTTCTTTTTTTATCTTTTTTCTTTCTCCTTTTTTTTTCTTCCCTCTCGGTTGCATCAGATTCGAAACCCCATTGTTGGAAGAAGAATTTACAATGATTTAGTTAACTTCATATATGAATGTGCTTTGTGAATGTTTTTTGAATTAATTTTGAATTTGCTGGAAGTCTTTGCAGCCAGTCCATCGCTGTTCAATAAGCCTGTCTCCAGGACATTCCTGGCTCCGCCACTGGTTGTATAATCATAGAATCAAGATTAACTTAAGAATCATATTCAATGATATTTATTATATCTCATTATCTGTTACGCTTGTTGTTTTTGAGTTAAAAGTTTTGTGACCATTTCCTTTCTCATTTTTGATACAAACTTACTAATGAAAAACTGCTCTGTTTTCTCCTTCTTAAGCTCCTATATCTGATTCATTAAGCAAACAGTTTCTTTAGATGCAAACTTTAGTGCAATCCAACGATCTAATCAAGAGATACTGTTTTGGCACCTAGAAATAGGGGAACATTTAACGGCAGGTGCAGGTTAGAGTCTGAAAGCATACTAGAATGCTTTTGGACAGTTAGTCCTTTATATGATAATGTACTTGTGAAGACAGAGTATAGAAAAATATAAATGTTTATTGAAGTACAGGTCTCATGAATTTGGAAGGCTTCAATTCGTTTGTGATTATTACAAATACTTTAAACTAAGCATATAATCACTCTTTCTTTCTTCCTTTTTTTTTGGCAAAAAACACAACTAAGTTGAAAAGATGTCGTGTTAGCTCGTAAGTTTTGGTTTTGAATAGGCAATTAGCTTATTATGATTTCTTTTTATATTTACCTAACGAAGCAGTTGATGTGGTGTCAATTCACGAACATGTAATAGCAGCATATTCGAATTTCTCTTTGGATATCATATGCTTGTCACTTTTATATATAAATTTTGAGCCTAGTGAACAATCATTATTTTTGAACTCCACTAAAAATGTCACAATTACTGATTCTATGCTATGGTTTTCTTCAAGTCAATTTCTATGTCAATGGCATTAAATTCTTAAAACTCCTCTTTTGATCCCTTAATATCACCTTGAGGTTTTCCAGGGGAGTTTAGATCTTTAACTTATATAATTAATTTGAACAAAACTAAATTTGTCCATATTAATATGATATTTTAAGGAAAAAGAAGAAGAAGAAGAAGCATAGTGTCTTAATCTCTATTTGAACCTATAATCTCAACTTCTACTTCATACTTAAGTTGAAGTAAAGCTGGTAGTATGACTTGTAATTTTATTAAGGAAGTTCATTTCTCATATTTTGTGACAAAGCATTTCAAGCATTCAAAATCAATTCGACTACTCATAATAATTGATTATTTTAATTATATTAAATATTTATATCCTTTATTTCTAATAATAATGAGAATTGACTAATTTAATAATAGAGTTAAATATATTAAGAAGTAAACTATATTAAAATTTAATATTAACTTCAAATATTATAACAAGAATAAAACAAAAAACAAGATGATGAAACTAAATATTTTTTTCAATTTTTATTACAAATTTTAATTAAATATGTTTTGATCTTTAGTTTTTGGTGCAATTTCTAATAAAACAATTTTCTGTTAAAACCAAAAATGAGAAAATATAACAAAGAAACATAAGCGAAACTAAACGATCTCTTATTTCTTTAAGTTTCGACAAACACAAGAACGTGCAGACATGATTATTTAAAAATAGACTTTTAAGTGATCATTTAAGTGGTGTGTAAGAACTTGTGATCATGCTAGAAATTTTAAATTTAAATTTTCATATAAATTTCCCAAGTATTATTTTAGTAGATTAGTTTATTTTATTTAAAGGGTTTAATAATTTACTAATTTAAGTCTATCATTTAATTTAAGTTATATGATATAATAAATAGTTTCTCAAATATTTTTTAAGTATTAAAAATTGTTTTTAATTATTTAAAATTTATTATTTAAATTATTAAAAGATTTATTTAAAATATATTTTCAAAATTTTACCCTAACTTGGATTTCCACCTTATTAAAGAAAACATTAGCATTATTCATATCCCAAGTCACCAATATGTCTAGTTGAAGTACTTATGTATTCATTTTCTCTTATGGTTTTGACTTCCTGGTACTTGACATTGCATCTTACACTTCTACGAAGTTTGAAGTACTCGTATCCATATTTCATCTTATGTTCTTACTTTATGCCCTTGTAGCCAATCAATTGGTTGCAATTTGATATATGACATTATTATTTAATTAATAAAAAGGCATTCTTTATTTTTATGTATTAAATTAATTTCATTTGATGTTTAAATACTAAAAGTAAAATCCCTCGAATAATTACTGTGTAATTGAAATTATAGTGAGATCATAATTATGAGATTTAATTTACAGTTATGTATTATTCATAAATGTTCCTAGTTTTAGTTTCATCAAGATGGGATATTGTTCAAACGATAAAACTAGCACACATTATATTTATTTCTTATAAATAAAGTAATTGATCTCATAAATTAAAATATATAATTTTTTTTCAAGTTGTTCCCATAGATCACTTAATTTTTGGAAAAGGACCTAAGCCCATCTAAGATCATCACAAATGGCTCCCTTGTTAACAAGATATCATTGGGTCAAGTCATAATTCACTCACTTATCTAGAAATTGAAAATGAAGTATTGTAATTTTATTACTTCTGAATATTTATAATTTTATCAGTATTATATTTGCAAATATTCTGTTTTAAAATATTTATAATTATGTCATTATCAAGTATTTATATTACCACTGCTTGTAAATTTATAGCTTTGTTCCTAATTATATATTTATAGTTTTGTCACTTAAACAATTAAAGAGTAGTTAAAGAAAAGTTTTAAAAAATACTATCATTTGAGAGGAGTGTTTTGATATGTTTTGTTACAATGAATATTTTATCTATTTATATGATAACTTTCCTATATTTTGGATAGCTTTATGTCTTTTCTGAGTAGTTATCACTTGTTTAATATAACATTTTGATTATGTTGATCTTATTATCATATTTTGGACATAATTAAATATTTTATGCTTATGAACTTGCTTCTCATAAGTTTAAGCATTTAAATATTTTTGTTGATATTATTTTCTTCCACTATTAATTAAGGGGGGGGGGGGGGGTTGGTTTACGTGGAGGAATGGTAATAGTAATGAGAATGGATATTATCATTGTAATTATGATGGTTGGTTAAGAGGAATGAATGATTACCATTACCATTAACAGTGGTTGGTTTGTAAAAAATATTGAGAAATAAAAATTTATTATATTTTAATTAATTATATTGTAATTAAACAATTACAACATATTGATTAACTAAAATTTTGTCATAAGGACAATGAAAGTATTATATCGATCAATGAGTTCATTATTTAGTAGGATGCTCATAATGATGAAGAGAATCTTTTAAATAATATAAATTAACAAAAAAATTTTTGAACGTAATAAGCCTTGAAGGCAAATCAAAATGTCATAACTTACAAAACAATTTAACATCTCAAAATAGTGAAGATCGCTTCTTTTGAATGGTTAATGGAAACTTCTCATGTGATTAATTTTAGAAGACCGCTCACCATGCCACATTTGCCTACGCTTTATATATCCACCATATGCATTGTTAGCAATTTAACCTGCATGCTAATAGGATAAAAATGTAACTGGGCTGATTATGATAAAAGCCATAACTACCTCAGGTTTGTCAAAGAACGTTTCAATGGAACCCTTCCTCAGCAGACACGATCTAGTTTGACTTTAACATTAAATCAATTCATCAAGGTTTGGGCATTTCACACATTCCAATATGTCAGTAGGTGTTGTCTATGCTAGAGCTTTAGTTGTTATAAGTTGATTTGATGTTAGATATGTTGTATCAATTGGTTATAAAACTACTCTTGTGTGGTGTTTTTGTCTCGAAATGTTCTGAAATTTCTCTCGTCCTATGTAGTAGTGATTATCAAGGATCAGGCTATCCAAAAACATTTACACATGGTGTTGTTGCTTAGTTCATCCATCGGGTTTGGATGCTTTCTAGGCTATCTAGTAAAATATTGGACATGCATTTGTTATGAAGCTCCCTCCATATGTTTTGGATGTAGCGATATTTAAAGAATAAATGTTTGCCAGTTTCTTCCGCTTCTTTGCATAAACAACATCAATTGGTGATATATATGTATTTGGTGATTTTATCAACTATTTGTAATCTTCCCTTCATCGCAAGCCACAGGGTGAATGTTGTACGAGGTTGAAGATGACTGGAGTATATGTCTTTAGTCCATGTTAGCTTGGGAAGTTGTTTGAAAAATAATTCCTTATAAGACGAGTTCGAATATATGTCATAACTACATGTCTCCAGATGTATATATCTATTTTGGTATTGCAATAAGTGCCATATATTTCATCAACTAAGGAGGAAGGGATTGTTGAGCTCTAAAATGTATTTTTTCTTTCTTTCTAATGTTATAGCCATCAACACTTCTAAGAGGATGGAGCTCTTTAAGGAATCAACAACATTGGAGGTAATCAAAGGTCCAACATAAAGTTAATAATCATACCAAAAGTTGATGGATTTTCTATTACCTATAACCGCCACAAAGTTTGTTTTATGTTAGTTCCTCATCTTTAAAATTGCTTTGAGAGTAGTAGAGGGAATGTTTGAGTAGTCTATTAACCATAGGCTCCTGTTCTTGATGAAGTAACTATGTATGCACTGGTACTATAGAGGTTGTTTGTCCTCTATTAATCTCCAAAGCCTGTTTGTGAGTAGAGTTGAGTTCATAGTTTTGATTGAATAAATTCCCAAAACACCCCAGTTTCTAGAAGTGCAAATTTCTTTCCATTTCACCATAGTTTTATGACTTGTTTCGTTGCTACCTTTCTATAAGAAGTTGTTAAATATATGGTCTATAGCTTTCAAAATTGATCTCGAAAGGGACAAGTGGGCAACCTAATAGGTGTTAATAAAATTGAGGACTAAGTTAATAAGTTGGACTCTCCCAACTGGCGAAAGATGTTTAGAGCTCCAAGTTAAGATTCAGGCTTGTAGTTCGTCAAGTAAATAAGTATAGTCCCTAGCTTTTAATTTGTATGGAGAAGTGGCTATGCTTAAATACTTCATTGGGAAATCTTGTGACTAAAATCCATTTAAGGTAGTGATCAATTGCTACAGATTTGAAGCCCTCTTAGAAAGAAATATATTTCTTTTGGAACAATTTACTTGTAGTCCTCAAGCTATGTGAAAAATCTTCAAAGCTTTAATTAAGGAAGAGATAGAGTTGGCATCAGCTTTTAAAAGCAGGATCATGCCATTTGCAAAAAAGAGGTTAGTTAGTCTAAATTTACTACACTTAGAGTAGTATTTGAAATCCTTTGTCCGTGATATACATTGCTCAATGATTTTATGGAGAATTTGTATCACCAAAGTGAAGATGTACGAAGAAAGCAGATCTCCTTACCCGATCCCTTTTCTACTTTGAAAAAGCCTAGTCAATTGTCCATTCATCAAAATGCTACAAGTTGTTAAACATTATTCTATCCACTTATGAATATTCCTAGAAATTCCATAGCCCACAGAATATTAAGATGAAGCTCCAATCAACATTATCATAGGCTTTCCTGAGATCAATTTTGATACAATAATTAGGTTGACTTTTCTTCTTGGAATAATTGGTAATGAACTCTTATAGTAGCCGAATTTTATCATTAACTAGTCTTCCAGGTATATAAGCTTGAGTGTGACTAATGTCCTTATGGAGAATTTTTTTTAGCCTTTTGGCTATAAGCTTGGAAATGATTTTATACATGAAGTTGCAATAAGCAATTTGTTGAAAGTCAGTGAAGCTATTCAATTCAACATTTTATAGTATAAGTGTAACATCCCGTTATCTCATGCTAAGGGTTAGGACCCGAGAATACAGTACATGAGGATTATTGAATGACTAAAAAGTACATTTCATGCTCATGTATCATATGACATACACACACATATGTGAATATTAATTTTTGCATATTAAAATGATTATACATGCATTCATTAACATTTCTGGGTATAATTGAGTTATAAATATGATTTTGATATGAATTGAGGTTTATATGACTTGAAAATTGAGTTGGAGTATATAAATGTTGATTTTGGAATTTTGGTGAAATTTAGAAAATTTTCTAAAATTTGGGTATTTTTAGACTAGGAAAAATGCCGAGTGGAAGGATAATTGATAAATGGTAATAAAAATAAGAGTCAAATGGCAATGAAAATTTTTGTAAATGACCTTAGGAATATTTGACAAGTGTTATTGAAAATTGGAGACAATTGGGCTAGAAATTGAAGTTGATTGGACTAGTTAATGAAAGAGCTTATTTAAAACCAATGGAAAATAAACATGTGGCAAGTGACATGTGTCACTTGCCACACCACACCTATAACTCACGACTCTTTGTCTTATTGAAAGACAAATTAATTGTCTTTCACTCTTGCTTTTCCTTCTTCTTCTCTTCGACACTCTTCTTTTCATCTTCTTCATTTTTCTTCACTTTCATGATTTTTGCTTCACTCATCTTCACCCAAGTTACACCTTGCTCTTATCTATCGTTTCCTACTCCATCTTCTTGCCTTCTTCACCTTGCACAACCAAATCTACCCTAGAATGATGATGGACGTGAGATACATGGGAAAGCTAGGGTTGGTGTGTTTTTGAAAGATTTGGAGCTAAATCAAGCAAGTTGGATTTTAATCCTTATAGGTAGTGTAAGTAAAGAACCTTTGATGTATAATTTGAGAATTGCGATCATGATCATGAAGAAATGTATATATTTGTGTTATGATACATGGATGAGTAAATGGCTGTATAAATGCCTTGTTTTTGTGTAGATTATGAGTGATATGCCATAAGTTGTATAGAGGTGAGGTTGGAATTGGAAGAACATTAACATGGTGTAGTAAATGTACAAAAAATGGCTATGAATGTGTATAGGTATATGTTCATTTTTGTGTATTTATAATCACTCATTGACTTTGATTTATTTGTGAATGATGTTGAGCCAAAATGGAGTTATGAATAAATAGGAAATTATGGTGTATTAATTTGGAATTGATAGACTAAGCAAAAGAGGTAAACTAGGATGAAAATGATGATGAAGTGTCTTAGAGTATGTTATATGCAGTGTTTTACTGAACATACATATGTATTTTGGCCATAACTTGATCTATGAATATCAAAATTGGATGGAATTCGATGTTTAGTAAACTAGAAACATATGTCTATAATTTTCATGCAGGCATCGAATTTGAATTCTATCTTGTAGGGTCTTGAAATGTGGTTTGAAGTTGAAAATTGTGTACTGTCGAGGTATAAAAACAGTTTGTAGTATTTTGCTTATAACTTTCATAATAAAGAAAAAAAATGCAGTAATTTTAGGTCATTAGAAACTTAAGATATTGGATAACATTTTATTCGAAGAAAGTGTTGTCCAGAGACTTCATTTTCTAGGTCCAAATGGTCATACAAAACTGATCTAAAAATCTGTCTTGAGAGAAATTGGAAAAGTGCAAAGTATGTGGGAAATTAGTTTCTGTCACGATCATGTCTGGGAATGACACGATCGTGGGCAGTGAAATTTCATGGAAATGTTGTGATTATGCTAGGGTTGAACCTATTAAGGATGAAGTGAATAATTATGATGTTTTTGGACTTAATTTAGGGCTTAAAATGAGGACATACCTAGTGAATAACTTGCTTGATGCTATGAATGAGATGTCATGGATGTTATGAGTGGTATTTTTGTAATTGAAGATGCCTAACCAATTAAATAGAGATTGATGAGGAAATATGATCAATTTAGCAATTAAATTAATGTAATGATGTTGTTTTAGAGGTAGTGAATTATGGGCAAATTGGTGTTAAAATATGTGTTGAATTTGGATGAGTGGAGAAGGAAATTGCAGGGCATGATCATGGCCCTCATCCCACGATCGTGACCTGACAAACATTAGTTTCTGTCACGATCATGAACCTTATAGCACGATCATAGCCTGGTTAGCAACGTTTCTATCAAGATCGTGGCAGGGACACCACGATCGTGGCTAGGCCTATGAAGAAAAAGAAATGACTTTTGAGTTAAGTTTGAACCAAACAATGCTAGGCTGTTTCCATATAAGATAATTAGGTTTAAATGAGATCTTAAGTGAACCTAGTTGTTGGTAAATAAGGTGAGGAAAGTAAGCAAAGTGCATGAAGTACTAAAGATTGATTGAATAATTTTATCAACTGATTGTGAGACGCGAATAAAGGAAATGTACTCAGGATTGTCATTGAGTATGCATTGTACTTAATCCATTTTATACATATGTGCATGAATGAGTACTTATATAATTGTTCAAAGTAGTAATGTGTGTAAATGTATGTGTTGCATGATATATATGAGCAATTAGAGTGGCATCATCTCGATATTGCTGGAACTTCTAGGCAATATGCTATCTAGAGCAAATAATAAGTAACATAAAATGATCTCACACTGAATTATTGTTTGCTTACATTCTGTATTAAATTATTGTGTGAATGTGATTGTGTTGATTCTGGACAATTGATTGTCTGGGGAGTTCTATAGTCGGGACTGTATTGGAAGTGCTACTTGAATATGAATATGACTGACTACTTGTTCTCAACTTCAATGTTGAATGCTGAACTAAAAGTCCAATGAAAAATGTGAATAAGAAAGAATGTGAATGTGGCTGAATGAGTATAATCATTAAATACGCATGATGCATTTCATTACATGAATGCATGAAACTAAAAGTAGTTGTGACCATAGTTGCCAGTAAAAAGAGAACTTAAAGCTCATACACCTGTGGTAAGAGCCTATGGCTTGATTTGTATGATAGAGCCCGACATCCATAACTGATACAGGACAGAATGATAGAGCCCAGTATCCATAACAGATATGGGATAGAATGATAGAGCTCGGTATTTATAACGGATATGGGACAAAATGATAGAGCCCAGTATCAACAACGGATACGGGACAGAATGATAGAGCCCGATATCTATAATAGTACGGGACAGAATGATAGAACTTGGCATCCATAATGGATACGAGACGGTGATAAGGGCACTCGATCACCATAATGTATTAAGTGAAATTGAGTCCTTAAACATTGCGTATACATAGGAATTATATGTTTTGAATGATTGTAATTAAAATATGGAAGTGAATTGAATGAAAATGTGAACATATATGTACAAAGTGTATTATGATGATACATGAGAAATTAAATGTTGTGAATTATGTGTTGTAAATATTAATGTGATATAAGTGAACCATTGAGGATGGCTACTCAATTGAGTTCGCAAAACTCATCAAAATTATAACGTTGACTTTTTAGGTACAAGAGTGACAACTTAGCTACTAATACAGCATAGAAGGGATCGAGTACAATGTTTTGGTAGACGACATGGCTTAGAGGTCGTTTAATAGGGACTTAGGGTTTTAGATGAATACTTTTGTATATTTCCTCATGTATGTAGCATATTCTGTGTACAAAGATGTGAACTCTGATTTTTTTTGAAAAGTTACACATATGGATGTTAATGTAAAGCTACGATGTATATATTGTTTGTGAAATGAAATGAGGAATTTTTGGGTTTTAGAAATTGTGATATTATGTTTTAATATATGATGCCATGAAAGAGGTGAAAGGGATATAGTTAGCATACCATTTCCATCAGGCATGCACACGAATGTCCGAAGGGCATCCATGCACGTGTTAAGGTGGGAGTGGGGTGCTACAACAAGAGTGATGAAAGTCTTATTGGTGTCTTTAACAATTGTACCTTTATTAAAGAATTCCATTATATCTTTTGAAACCATATTACTAGAGAGATAAGAAGTACCCTTAAAAAATTTGACATTGAAACCATCTGGTCCAGGGACTTAGGGTGAAGAGATGTGATGTTTCCTTGATTTTTAATATTGATATAGGTCTGGATAATTCGATTGTGTCATCTGAAGAAATAGAGTCGTTTAGAATATGTTTGAGAAATAGCGTGAAAGAGTGTGCATTTGTAGGCTTGCACATAAGCTCGTTGAAGCGTTCATAAGCTCCTTGCATAATCTATGTTTAAGAATCAAGAATAATGATGTTGTGAGTGAGGGATATAGTCTTATTTCTGGCCTTCCTTGAGACAATGGCCTTATGGAAAACTAAGGTATTTTTATACCCATGTTTCATCCATTCTACTCTTGCTCATTGTCTAGATAGGGAATAATCGAATAACAGTGCTTGTAACTATATAATACGTCCCTTTCCTTTGCTTCAATTCTTGGATTCCTAGGATTATTGTATTGTAACTATTGAATAACTTCCAACTCTCCTCTAGCAATGTTAACAAGATGGTGTGTGTTGCCAATATTAACACGATAAAGAGTCTTCATTTCCTACTTGATTAATTCCATCTTCTTCGAATAGATAAACTGCTTAGTTCCACAAATGTCAGAGCTCAATGCAACCCATAAGCCTTCCTCAAACCCAGCTAGTTGCATCATAAAGTCATTGAATTTGAATGGATGAATAATTCTTTATACATTTAGAAAGGTGAGAATGGGGATATGATCTGATAAATAATTACTAGAAAACTTCGAGAAGCAACTAGGAAATAGATTCATTAATTGAAGATTTGTCACACTTCTATCCAATTTCTTCTTTATCAAATTAGGACTTTCTTACATAATTGTTCATCTATAAAATCCTCCCATTGGTATATCTATACATTGAGCTTCCTCCAATCATATACCAAATTCCATACAAGGAATTCAAATTGATTGTGGTCCTTTCGCCTCCTTAGTTCTCAAAATAGAATTGAAATCGCATGATAGCATCCAGGGGTCTATATTGGAAGTAGCAATTTGTTTGATGTGATTCTATAGGAAATTTTTTTGGTATGCACTATTATGTGCATATAAAAAGGAGATACATAATTTGTAATTAAGTTGTCTAATAGTAACCTCCAAGTGGATCATCTGGTTGGCTATGCTAAATAAGCTAATAGATAAAGCAGTAGCATCATACAAGATAAAAGTCCTACTTGTTTTGGATTTACTACCTTATCAATAGCTGATTTATGCATTTGCTTATGATATCTAACTTATTGCTATTATATATAAATGAGTCTTTTTTTATGCTCAATAAACTCTAACATTCGATAATTTAAAAATCATCAAATTGGACTTGACTTTAAAAGATAACTATCTACTAAACCCACTATAGAGACTTCTGTAAGTGATAAAAAGCTTTATGACATTAGTGCTAGCCAAAGACCTAGGAAATTTATGTTCTAAGAATAATCATTATCCTTGTTCATGTTGCTTCTAATCCATTAGTTGGTCCTATAGTACAAAAGGCTTTAAATGTAATCATAGAAGATGTGTCTATTAATTCTAATCAATATTTTAATGATAACAAAACATAAATATTACTAATGAGTTTTACTTTTTTATAAAAGCAACATGAGATCAAATTGTACCTATGTATATATCAAGAAATATTTCATAAAACTGGTAAGGAAATTTAAAGTTTGCATCATTCAAGTAAAAATCAAAGTGGAGGACAAAAAAGATCAAGATATATCAAGTTCATAGATAATTTGTAATATTCATTATACTTTCATTTAGCAAACTTGATAATGTTAAATCCTCACCATATATTAATACATCATTATTTTAATTAATTTCACGATTATTTTCATTTATAAAAAGGGATTATAGTTTTGATTTCAATAAAAACCATTTTGAACCTTTAAACTTTTTTGAAAAATACTTTGAACAGTATTTGTATTAAGAATATGAAGTTTGAGTGAAAATGTTAGAATTATGATTTTTGGGGGATTGTTCAACTTAAATGAGGTAGTAATAAATTAATGTAGGTTAAAATTATCAAAATTGATGAATTGAGATTTTTTGGTCATATTAGATGACATATTCATCGTACAATAGTTAATGGCTAATGAATCTTATGTATTTAATGTACATTGGTCGACTAATGTGCTATAACTACTACTTTTTAGCTACAATAGCTAATGTGCTTAAAAAGCCTCTTATTATTATTAAGTACACACCTACAAGCATCATATTATAGATCCACTAATTGTAGAGTTGCCTGTCTGTGTTTTAGGAATATATCTCAAGTATGAGACTGCTATGAGCCTAGTTTTCTTTGTTTTAGCGGGAGTATATATTTTTTGCACATTTTGTGATGATTGCTTAAATTTTGTGTACTATATGCTTATTATGGATTTTTATGTTTCTATGTTATTATTTATATATTAGCCAAGCCTAAACGCCCTGAAATCCAACTCAAGGTAACGAAGTTGACAACCTTACTAATAGAACAGGCAAAGAGACTTTTATGATATTTTATAAATTTATATTTCTAATAAGTGATAAATTGATTATATTTATTACATTGAATCCATATTGATATTTTTGTTATACTTTTGGAGTAATAACACCTAATTATGTACAACTCATACACTATAATAGTGTGTTGGGTATATATGATTAGTTTGACCATGAAAATTACTATGAGGCCTTGTTTGTTGGCATGGATTCTTGCTTGGGAAAGTAATATTTTTCCTAAAATTTATATTATCATGATTGGTTCATTTTTTTGAGTAGTTAGGAAAGTAAAAACTTTCCCAATCTAGAGAAAGTAGTAAGACTTTACTTAGATTCTAAATCCCATCACCCCTTGGTATTTAGATTACTTTCTTCAGGAATTTAATCTAAAAAATATGCTAGCCATGATTCAACCCTTCCTCCTTTCTCAAATATATGACAGCTCTTTTATAAAACCCATTGCAAAGTCTCGCACTATAATGATTATCATTATTTAATGATTATTTAACATTGTTTAACGATTTCAATTTTTATTCAGTTTATAAGAATATAATTAGAAACATAAGCTAAAATTAAATTACATATCATGAAATATTGTTGCATACCAAACACTGTAATAAGAATCCACCCAACTTTCCTATTAGAATTCTTATAAGTATCCAAACATATTAATATCTTTACTTTCTATAGATTTATTTTCCGAGAAATGAGAGTCCAAATTCACTTTACTTTCCCATCAACCAAACAGGGCCTGAAAGAAATATGACATGATTACGTAATCCAAATGAGAGAATGTTAAATTAATCAATATAGGATGACATAATCTTATGATAATTAATATTTTAATTATGCTCATATTACATTTAGTCCATTTATGGGTGGACATTATATTACTTATTGTATTATAGGTCTTTAAGTCCATTCACCAATCTCGTTCATGTTTACTTATTAGACTCGTGGCTTACCACAAATTATATTTTAACCTAATTGATATATTTTTAGTATATTTTTACCCATTATCAAGTTAGGTATTTTATACTAATATGGGAAGGAAATTGATAAATAAGATTCAAAGAGTCATAGTTTTCATTGTGTTGGTTTTTACTTTGCAACAATTTATAGATGATTGATAGCTCTCAATTAACTTTTTTCATTTTTAGAATGTAAGGTTTTTAGTCTTATTATATGTTTATACTTCAAAATTATGAAAATTATATTAACTGATTGTGGGATTGAATATTGGATATGTGTATAAAGTATATTACAAATTATATTAATTCACTATTTGATGCATAAAATCCAATATATAAATCTTGATTTATGATAATAATAATAAGAAGAAGAAGAAAATGGTACCTCACATGTCAACATATCTTGCGGCCATTATAAAATTTGCTCACTTTTTCTGCTATCAAAAGGAATCGGGACTTACCACCAAGCACTAAAGGTCAGCATTAAGGGGCTGATCTTTGCTTAAGAAAGGTTAAGGGTTTGAGCCCCACTTGTGAGTGTTGCAGTGTTAGATACTTGGTATTAATGTTGAGCCGCCCCTTAGGGTCTCACATATGTACGAGCGAGAATTAATCTGAGTATAGTAATGACCTAAAGGTATCGCTAACAAGTTCAGGCCTGCCTAAAACACCTCGTGGGTTTTTAAAAAAAAAACAAAGGAATAGGGACTTAGATTCTGTCGTATTCGATGAAGCCGGATCTTTAGAGTGCATTATTTAATAACCTTATTTAGTGATTGAGTTAAATAATCTTGTTATCTGTTCAATTTTGACAGCACTATCCTCGTGGCCACAGGCCCAGCATCCACTAGTCAGAAATATCTCTAACAAAACAAAGGCACTTGTTCTCCCTGAAATGGAAAATATTTGTCTGGCTGAGTGGCTATACAACATAGCCATGCAAATCAAATCGAGTTTTTGTGTTCAACCACCAACTTCATTGAGATTTGAACCTTTTCTTATCTATCGAGTAATTCAGTTAACCAAACTTAGTCATTGTCTACTCAACTTATAATTGATAAATTAAAAGATAATCCCATACTATATTATTAGTTGTTATTAGGCTATTAACGGTCGAACATGAAGTATTGAGCAAGAATTTAGGCTTCGACTATTAAGTAAAGCCTCAAAAGAAGTCACCCATATACAAACGCTGATACTTCTCTCCAGACCATATATCTTCAACTTGTCAATGCTTCTTAATAATTTTTCATTTTAAAATCTACTGCACAAGTTGTTGGTAACCAAGTGTTGGATTTTGAGTGTAAAAACTAATAAGCGCATGCGTAAACCAAAAGGCTCGAAGCCAATGAAGAGAGTATTGGGTTGGATCACTAACATAAAATATCACCAGCTATTTTGATAAGTAATGGTGGAGCAAGAATTAGTGCCAATGTGGGATAGTTACAAAATGGAGTAGGTGCATCAACAACTAAAAATTCCTCTACAAATCAAAGGGTTGTTAAATTAATACGTAGTTGGTACCTTGCCTGTATTGACCCCGGAAGAACATGATAATAAGTTCAGTAAGTTGGTTCTACGCAAGCTAAAAATCCAGTTGAGAAAAAGAGGCAAAATCTCTTCTGTAACATTTAACATTTTCAAATATCATAGATGAACATGACTATTTTTATAGAGGTAACATCTATGATGCGTGTCTGCCAGTCTTGGCATCTCCAGTTGGCAGAAGAGATGCCATGATTTCTATACCGGTTGTCATTTTCATGTAGCTGTAGACCACAACAGATAGGCTCACTATAATTAAACTAGGCTCTCAAATTTAGCAGAAATTGGAAGGTAAATATGCTTATAGCAGGCAGCACGATCTGAACAAGGTCTACCCATTTACCTTGTTTCTTTGGACTATTCCAACTTTGTTTGTCTATGGATTGGGAATTCACGTACCATCATGCAGCAGTCTTATCTTTCAGGATAATGCCGTGTATTGTAAAAATATAATATCCGCGATAAGATTTGGAGCACGATTCATTTTTTCAAATATTCTGAAGGAAAGTTGCTTTCAGATGTAATGCTTGATATATTTGTTTACTCTCGATGTCGGTGTCGGTACGTTGAAAAAGGTCTTCTAAAATATGACTTAACAAGAGAGGAAAGAGTATTATAACATCTTCTATTGTCAGAATATAAAGTTTTGTAGTGGATATTTTTAATGTGTGCCGAATAATTTTTTTAGAATATGTAATAATTTATAAGCAATATATTAAAATAGGTTTTTTTTGGGTTGAAAGTTGAAAGTTTGATAATATCGTGAAGTCCTCACTTTTTGTGCAGCTTGGTGTCCACGAGCCTTCATCGGTACAGCTGCAGAAGTTAGGTGTTTTAAGTCATGTTAATGATTCGTTAGCAATCAATTTTCTACATTGTGGAAAAAAATATTTTGTTAGTCAAATCAGTAAAATACTAAGTAAAACTAATTTTTTGGACTGGATTATATATTATGTTTATAAAAGGTAACTCAATTAATTGAAAATTATAAAATTTTAGACATTAAATTTAGAAAACCTTAAAGAGTTAGAATTTATTATCTCCACTTTCAATTAAAATATTTGTGAAGGTAGGAGGAGTTAGTGGAGGAGGGAAAGGGGAGAGGCATAGGGCCAAAAGGTCCTGTATTTGAATCTCTGTATTTACACTCTCTTGATTGAGCCTGTCATACAGAGTTTGCGTAATGTGAAGTACCCAATTGACATAACTTGCAGACTATTATATTAATCCGGAAGTTTGCCTAGTGTGCATCCAAAAGATAACAATTGTAAATTTCTCCATTCCAAAAAATACTGTTGCTTTTTCTTGCCTTTACTAAAAAGCTTTTGTACACACACTGAATGACATCGTGTAAGAAAAGAAAAAATCATGGAAGAGTAACCGCACTCCAACGAAGATTTAGATCATTCTCTTCTCTTAATTCCATTTTCCTTTTTTTTTTTGTTTCAATATCCAAAGTTGGTTCACATGTCTCCATGAACTAATGAAAACTAATTCCAAACCAGCACCCCTCCGCCATTCCTGACTTTCAATGGCTTTTTGTGGTTTTGATTGTTGCTTTCATGGGTGCATGCGTTGATGGGCATTCCACTAATTTGATTCTATGAACAACCTTGTCAAGTCTTTTTAGTTTAAAAATCAAAGCAATTTCTAGTAAGCATTCCTTTTGAAAGATTTGGTGCACGGTTGGTACTTATGTGTTAGAAATATGTCGATTAATATAATCACAACATTAATTTCTTATTCATGACTATTAATTGAATTGCATAATGTATGTTTAATAATCATAATGAGATAGTTAATAATTCACTAACTGCATTTGAGGTAGATGGTAGTATCCTAATGACTATATATTGATCCATTAATTTATAGTTCATAACATCATAGAAATGACACAATTATCCTTTTCTACCCCTTAGAGTAGAACATGTTATAAGGAATAACATATGGTGCGATTGTGTGCTTATTCTATGTAGGCGTGAAAACTAAAAAATTGGGTCTTCTACCATAAGCTTTCTCTCTTGCACAAGATTTGTTGATATTGATAAGTTGTGGTGTCCAAAATAGAGAGAATGTACCAAAATTTTATGTCAAACATTGGACGTATGTTAACCTTATTGTGTAGTTAAAGCTTTAGGCTATGTTTGGTTGAGAGGTTGAGGATGGAATAGAATGGAGCGTAACATACTTCCATCGTTTGGAAGAAAGTTTTATAATGGAATGGAATGG
>JAOSBN010000178.1:19498835-19511330 GCA_027563595.1 Erythroxylum suave | reverse complement strand
CACTTGCCAAACAATGCCTTAGCTCCACTAAGTTCTAAAACCCCTTTAAAAACGTTGCTTCTCATTAAAAGTCCAATTGTTGTTGTTTTTTGGCTCTTCCCATCTTCTTTTTCATGACTCTCTTCTCTACACCTTCATTATTTTTGTTTCTTCAATCTCCACCACCTTAACTTTAAAGATTACACTTTCCTTCATTTGCTTCTAGCATAATTGCTATCTTCTTCCCCATTGCCACAAGAAAACTCATCCTTTACTTCCTTTAGAAGATAAAGAACGTGGGATGCTTGAGAGTTAGGGTTTAGTGAGATTTTGAAGAGTTTGGAGCTACACCAAGTAAGTTATGTTTTAAATGTCATGGGTATGGTTAAATTAAGCTAGAATGATGAGTAAATTGAGATTTGATGACTTGGTTATGAAATTTTTATGCATGTGTCATACGTTATGAAAAATATGCTTTTTTTGTGAGTGATTTATTGAGTTGAATTGGGTAGAGGATGATTTTTGTACAAATATGTTAGTTGTAAAAATCTAGAAAAAAAACTTGAAGATGATGGATTGGAAAATGTTCACTACGTATGCTTCAGTGTTTTAGCCATAACTTCTTTTAGAGTTGTTCAATTGAGATGATTTTTTATTTATATTAAACTAGACATGAATGAACAAAATTTTCATGAAGAAATGTAGGATGAATTCTGTCTCAAAGAGTTTTAAAAGTGTCTTGAATTGGAGTTTCGGATTATGTCTCCATTTCTGAACAACATGTAGTGAATTGTGTATAAATTGCAGTTTACAGGAAAATTTGTATGAAATTAGGTTCTTTAGAAACTTAAGAGATAGATTAAAAAATTTTTAGAAGAAGGTACTGCCAAAAAACCTCATTTTCTAGGTCATAATGGTCATACAAAACAGATCTGAAAAATAGAGTTGGAAAACCTAGAGAAGGAGTTATATTTACTGCTTTCAGTGAAAGTTCGCCGAGGCCAAATCTTTAGTTCTCCATGGCCAACTTATAAGATTTCCTCTTAGGAAAAGTTCTCCATGGCTAGCTCACAAGAATTTACGAGGATTCCTCTCGGGAAAAGTTCACTGCGGACAACTCCTGGCTTCTCTGTGGCCATCTTTCCTACACAGCTTAAACATACTTTGATATTTTGATGATATCTTGATCTATAGTTATCTAATTGGGATAATTTTTAATTTGGAGTAAACTAGAGACATAGGTCTACAAACTATTTGAAGAAACAAAATCTTAATATGATTTTAAGAATTTCAATTTCTGGGTGGAATTGAGTATAGAGCACTGTCTCAGAATAAAAACAGTCCGAAAATGTTTGCAGTATAACTTTTGGAGTACTAAAACTAATTGAATGATCTTGATGTCAAAAGAAACATAAGAAATAGAGGAACACTTTTCTAGAATAGGTTAGGGAAAAATTACACCAGTTTCACTTTCTGATTGAATGTGAACAGTAGACCTGGAAGTGCGACTTAGAAAAATCTGAAGTGAGTCAATAAGAACGGAATAGAGATTTTAATGGCTTTAGTGAGGCATAAACCTAAGTATAAATTGTACTTAGATGAGTTTTGATATGAGAATGACTTTTGATGAAATTGATGGATAAATACTCGGGATTGTCATGAATGTGCATTGTACATATTTCATTTCATACATGTGAATTATTAAACACTTATGATTGTACAAATTGTTATATATGCGTATGATGTTTGATATAGAGGAGCAACTAGAACGTCAACCTCCAGACACTGCTGGAACTTCCAGGAATTAGCTTCGGGAGCAACTTCTGAGTGACCTAGATGGTCTCACTTGATTACTTGTTTGCTTAAATTCTATTTTGAAATGGTTGAATGAATGTGGCTTGATTGTTGATTCCGGACAGTGAAGGTACAATGATTATGATATTGGATTGAGATATTAAAGTGTTGTTTATATGTGAATGTGCAAAACTATGTGCTTCATAATATGATTGATTGTGATAGATGCATTCCATAGATGAATGCACAATCAAATAATGGCAGTTGTGACCAGAGTAGCCATCAATCAGAGCTTAAAGCTCAAAGTGTGAAAAGGAGCCTCGAGCTCAGAAAGTGATTAAGAGCCTAAGGCTCAGTATGTAAAATGAGCCCTATATCCCCATCAAATAAGAGACAGTTATCAATGAGCTCGGTATCTCAAATAGATACGGGACAGTTTATCAATGAGCCCGGTATCCACAATGGATACGGCACAGTTTAGGCACTCGGTCACAACAACGTAACAATTGGAAAAGAGTCTCATGAGCATTCCATATGCATTTGTTTAAGTATGTTTGATTGATTGCAATGCAAAATTGCTTCTGCTTAAGTGAAAATGTTATACGAAATCAATTATGCAAAAATGTGAATATATGTATGTGAAATGATGTGTTGCATGAATTGAGTGAACCATCGATGATGGTTATCTCATTAAGTTTACAAAACTCACCCAAAATTTGCAAATATTTTTTAAAGCTCAGAAGAATACCACGTTAGGCAAACGGGAGTATGCCTATTGCATGCCAGTGAGGGATAGAGGTCAGGATCAGTTGGCGTTTGCATTTGTCTTCTTATTTTGTATTAAATTGTATATTCCACAATTTCTATACAATTTATATTTGAATATTCCTGTATGTAATAATTTTCCAAAGTGGAAAGGCTTGTAAATGAGAATA
This sequence comes from Erythroxylum suave, assembly GCA_027563595.1. Lineage (NCBI taxonomy): Eukaryota > Viridiplantae > Streptophyta > Magnoliopsida > Malpighiales > Erythroxylaceae > Erythroxylum > Erythroxylum suave. The sequence goes on along the minus strand of JAOSBN010000178.1, from coordinate 19,508,622 downwards.
ATAATAAATGTGCTTTTGATGTTACAAAAGAAAAGAAAGATTTTTGTATCATGTTTATTGATCAAATCTATTTTGTAATAACGTTCCAAAATAGAAAGGGTTGTAAATGAAATTGATTTTGAGTGCAATTATTATATATGTAATTGAAAAAGTTTATGATCGAAACTGGCCCGAATTGATTATTGATTTTTCACAAAAAGTTTGCATTGTTTTAAAAAGAAAAGAAAAAGATTTTTGTAAAGAGATTTAATTGACTGAGTGCTCTAGCATGTCACCCTCACGGGGCTCAGACTCGGACATCACTCATGATGTCGAGTACGTGTCTTGCAGGAGTGAGGTGCTACATATGTGGTATTAGAGCCCAAATCTACTATCTTATATGGGCATTTTGTGAAATATGTGTCATGTTACATGCATTTTAGACATGTCATAGCAGATAGTAGCAACTGATCCCTAATCTAAGTCGCATTAGTATGAGTCGCATGCATGAACATGTGTTAAGTGCTTAAGCAGATAGAAATATTCAGAAAAGTGATGTTATGTTAGAATGTTAGAAAATGGAAGTGTGTGGATATCTATAAATGAGAAATAGTCTATATTCCGATATAATTGATGGAGATTTTGTGTATTTGAAATTGTGGTTATACCATAGAATATGATATCAATATTGTATTGTGGATAATTAGAAAGGAGAAATAATGTATGATTGGATATGATAGATAAGGATTCGCTGCATTTGTGATTGTGGTTGTATTATTGAATATGACACCAATAATGTACTATAGTGGTATATCCTTGAATGTGATATAGATGTGGATACATCTTCGAGAAATGATTGAGGAAAGAGGAGATATGATAAAAATGACAAGAATTAAAGTGTACAAGCAAGGTTGAAAGAAAACCAAATTCTTTCTATAACCTAGAGAGGTTGAAATTGGACTTGAAATGGTTAATTGAATAATATGAAGAGAGTTGTGATTTAGTGTAGGAATATGTCAGTGGAATTGAGAACAGAGCTTCATGATGACAATGCTTCTACAATTCTGAATAGATTGAAAGTGTACATATGTAAGATGGAATAAATGATAACGGGAAGATGAGATGAATGATATCGATATGTATAGAAGTTCTCATGGTTTAAGTTGATCAGTTATTACGAGTACATATCTGATAATGTGATCACATTGGTGAATAATGTTATTGAACACATATGTAATAATTACTCAGGAAAGATAAATGAGGTGATCTATGATTTATTAAATGTTCTTAAGTCTTAGTCCCCATAGTCAAACTCAGGAGATGAATCAGAGTAACACATGAAAGCATTTATGATGACCAGTTGGGGATAGATTGAGAGGGTAAATGAAGTTAATATGTGTGATGGATTCAAGAATCGTGGTTAAGACTAATTGGTTATGTCACAATCATGGTAGAGTCTCCACAATCGAGGACAAGCACAAAAGGAGAAAGTTAGAAATGTATATAAGATAGGATTTTACGTATGCATGAGATTAAGAAAAAGATGATGAATTAAATGGGAAGAGTGAATGCAATCAATATGGTGGTTGGATTATTATGAAATTATGCAGCAATAGAATAGGTAAATTCTGAAAACATTGGAGTAGAATTGATGTTAGTATGTGTATTGATGCGAGGAAGAAAGTGTAGCGCATGATAGTGGCCTGACAAAAATAAGTTTTAGTCATAATCGTGATATGAATACCTCGATTGTGGACATGAATAAAGAGAGAAATATTGTATAGGATCGATTGAAATCAAGTCTCATATTGTAATATATCATATAAACTGGAGAATTGTCAGAGATAAATCTTTGGATAAAATGGGATGACTTTGATGATACACACCTAAGCATATCCGATAGTAATCATGTTTACTACTTCATCGAGATTTGGTAACCAAAATAGTATGACCTTGTAAGAACGATAGAATTTGATCTTCTTGAGGTATTAAGAATGGTTGAAAATGCAATGATGATAGCAGCGGATTGATAAGGATTATATGAACTATACAGATGATGGTAACATGAATTCTTCCTAGGAAGAAGAATTTCACTGATTCAGGTTAAATAGACTAGATAGTTTATATTAAGAATGATCAATGAAGAAACAAATCATAAATGAATAAGTAGTTATTCAAAAGTGAATATTGGAGTCATGCCCCTAATAGAGACACAAGCATAAATTGTAGAATATGCTGCGGAGAGTGTATGCATTATGTTTGATGAAAAGTATCCAACTATGTAATTGGATTCCTGAATTTGAGGTGACATTATTGCTAATGTGAGGAGAACTTAGGTTCACATTATATTCTATGCAAATATGTACAGGGGATACAAATTAGATTCGATGAATGTGTTACCAACACAGGGAGTTAATATTGTAAAAAAATTGAAATGAGTGGAGAAACTTGTATGAATGAACAGACATTAGAATAAGTTAATGTGAAATCAGAGGAAATCGAATGAATGGAGAAAATCATTCGGGAAAAGAAGTCAATTGGGGAAACTGATAATAACATACGATGATATTACCTTATTGAGGAATTAGTTACTTAAGGAATTACAAGAACTAAACATAGGCACATTGAATTTTGGCAATCTCTGTTTGAGTTAACAATGCCCTGATAGTATTATGGTATTGAAGAATAAAGTATCCCAATTTTGTTTGGATCAATTAGTGACTGTGATCATAGATGATATATTGAATGTGTTCGAAAAGTTAAGGAGAATATTTTGAATATTTGAGGTACTTCTTACATATCTTAAACGTAGAAACAATTATATGTCAAGTTCAATAAGAGTGAATCTTAGCTTGATCGAATAAATTGTTGGGTCGTATAGTATCTGAACATAGCATATTGGGAGACCCCAAAAAAATTGAGGTAATAATGAAGTAAGAAATTCTAAGGCATATGTATACGAGATTCGGATTTCTTTGGAACTAGCTGTATATTGGATACCACCAGACACAATTAAGGAATTTTTACTGATCTTAACCTTATAAAAAAAATATCTGAGGAAAAACGTGTAAATTGTATGACTGATGAATGTAAAGAGAATTTGGAGAAAGCAAAACATCAATGATAATTATATCATTTGGAATTGGAGATTATGTAGTATATAATGAGGTTTCACATCAGGTATTAGGATGAAATCTAATGCAGCATAATAAGGTGATTTCATATGCATAGAGACAATTAAAGTCTTATGAGTTGATTATTTGATATATAATTTAGAACTTGCTGCAATAGTAACTGTTTTGAAAGCTTCGAGGCATTATATGTATAGTGAAACATTTCAGATCTATATATAATATACAGATCACTTAAGTCAAGGGAATTATTGAGTTTGAATGGATTGAATATAAGAGAAAACAATGGATATAATTATTGAGAAATTATGATGATACAAATTAGTATGATCCGGTTAAGATAGTGTTGTATCTAATGCTTGAACATAAAATTCGATAACAGAATGGCACAAATTCAGATGATGAGGTTACCAAACCCAAGGCAATAAAGAGAATAGAATGTCGAGTAAATTTTCAAGCAAAATGAAGTTGAATTTCAAGCAAAATGAACTAGAATTGACTGCATTGAAATTTAAGATCAGTTTCACATGAAATGACAAGGCCCAAAGTGAGGATCTAGCATTGTGAATCTTATTGAGGAATTGAAAATGAATATGAATTTCGAGTTTGAATTGGAAAACGATACTTGTGATTGAAATAAGAAGTATGTGTAGCCGACAATGATGATTGAACAAAGAGATTATTAGAGAAAGCACTAAGAAAAATCTAGGCTATACATCCTAGTAGGAATACGACGAACTAGTACTTAAGGGCTAATATAGTTAAAGGCCAGAATTGATTGGAGGTGTTACTAATAAATGAAACTAATCTAGGCTAGAAATTAAGTGATTCAAGAAAAATGAAATTGTTAGGTGGATCAACACTAGACATATGGAGTATAGCAAGATTGACATACGAGTTAAGTGTATTAACACTAAAGAGATGTGAATTATCAAGTGAAAGATGAAATGTCTCTGAGAGTATCACCTTGCCAAGGTGTGCTTAGATTGAGAAAAAAAGGTATGCTCAAGTTAGGAAAACAAATAAACTAAGCTCGAATTATATTAGTCCACATGAAGTTATTGAGAATAGCACCATTAACATATGAGTTTGTATTACCAACAAATATATTTTAGATTCATAATGTGTTATATAGGAGTAAGCTAAGAAATATTAGTATAATTTGATACTGATGTCACCGACTCAGGAAGTGAAATTATGAGTAATATGAAATATATTGAGGAAACAGTTAACATAGTGTGATATCAAAATAAGTAGTTGACAGACCGAGTGATTCCATTAATTATACTCAATTGGAAGAAGTTTTTCTAGTGATGAAACTTAGATGGGAAACAGAGGAGCATATGAGAAAGCAATACCCCTACCTTTATTATCAATCAAATAAGAATTTCGAGGACAAAATCTATTAAGGGAGGGAGAAATGTAACATCCCATTTCCATACTAAGGGTTGAAACCTTAAAATATGGTACATGTGAGATCAATGAGGGATTAAGGAAAAATGCATTTCATGCTCATGCATAATGTTAGCATAAAAACATGTGAATTTGAATTTTTGCATACATGACAATATTTGTACATGCATTCATTGACATTCCAGGTCTAAAAAAAAGGTGATTGTTATTGAGAATTGTAGTTTGTTTGTATTGAAAATTGATTTGGAGAGTATAATTGTTGATTTAGAATTATTGGAGAATTTTAGGAAATTTTCTAAAAATTTGGGGTAATTTTTGGACTAGGAAAAATGCCAAGTGGCGAAACAAATGATAAATGGTTGTAGAATTTACTGTCAAATGGCAATGGAAATTTTGATAAATGACTATGGGATTTATTGACAAGTGTCATTGAAAATTGGGAGACAATTAGAATAGAAATTGGATTTAGTTTATAAGCATTAGAATGTGGCAAGTGACATGTCACTTGCCAAACAATGCCTTAGCTCCACTAAGTTCTAAAACTCCTTTAAAAACGTTGCTTCTCATTAAAAGTCCAATTGTTGTGGTTTTTTGGCTCTTCCCATCTTCTTTTTTATGACTCTCTTCTCTACACCATTATTTTTGTTTCTTCAATCTCCACCACCTCAACTTTAAAAATTACACTTTCCTTCATTTGCTTCTAGCATAATTGCTATCTTCTTCCTCATTGCCACAAGAAAACTCATCCTTTACTTCCTTGAGAAGATGAAGAATGTGGGATGCTTAGGAGTTAGGGTTAAATGAGATTTTGAAGAGTTTGGAGTTACACCACGTAAGTTATGCTTTAAATGTCATGGGTATGGTTAAATTAAGCTAGAATGATGAGTAAATTGAGATTTGATGACTTGGTTATGAAATGTTTATGTATGTTTCATGCGTGATGAAAAATATGCTTTTTTTTTGAGTGATTTATTGAGTTGAATTAGGTAGAGGATGATCTTTGTACAAATATGTTAGTTGTAAAAATCTGGAAAAAACTTGAAGATGATGGATTGGAAAATGTTCACTGCGTATGCTTCAGTGTTTTAGCCATAACTTCTACTAGAGTTGTTCAATTGAGATTTTATTTATTTATATTAAACTAGAGATGAATGAATAAAATTTTCATGAAGAAATCGAGGATGAATTCTGTCTCAAAGAGTTTTAAAAGTGTTTTGAATTTGAGTTTCGGATTATGTCTCCATTTCTGAACATCATATAGTAAATTATGAATAACTTGCACTTTACTGGGAAAAATTGTATGAAATTAGGTTATTTAGAAACTTAAGACATAGATGAACAATTGTTTAGAAGAATGTATTGCCAAAAAACCTCATTTTCTAGGTCAAAATGGTCATACAAAACAGATCTGAAAAATAGAGTTGGAAAAGCTAGAGAAGGAGTTCTGTTTATTGCTTTCTGTGAAGGTTCACCACGGCCAACTCTTTAGTTCGTTGTATCCAAAATATAGGATTTCCTCTCGGGAAATGTTCTCTACAGCCAACTCTCAAGATTTTACTAGGATTCCTCTCGGGAAAAGTTCGACGCGACCAACTCCTGGCTTTGCCGCGACCAACTTTCCTGCACAACTTAAACATACTTTGGTATTTTGATAATGTCTTGATCTGTAGTTATCCAATTAGGATGATTTTTTATTTGGAGTAAACTAGAGACATAGGGATACAAATTATCTGAAGAAATAAAATTCTCAATCGGATTTTAAGAATTTCAATTTCTGGGTGGAAGTGAGTATAGGGCACTGTCTCAGAATATGAACAGTCTGAAAATGTTTGGACTATAACTTTTGGAGTACTGAACCTAATTGAATGATCTTGGTGTCAAAAGAAACATAATACATAGAGGAACACTTTTCTAGGAGAGGATAGGACAAAATTACATTAGTTTCACTTTTTGATTGAATGTGAGCAGTAGACCTGGAAGTGTGACTTAGAAATATCTGAAGTGAGTCAATGAGAAAGGAATAGAGATTTTAATGGTTTTGGTAAGCCATAAACCTAAGTATAAATTATACTTAGATGAGTTTTGATATGAGAATGACTTTGTGATGAAATTGATGGATAAATACTCGAGATTGTCATGAATGTGCATCGTACATATTTCATTTCATACATGTGTATTATTAAACACTTGTGATTGTACAAATTATGATGTCTGTGTATAGTGTTTGATATAGAGGAGCAATTGGAATGTCAACCTCCAGACGTTGCAGGAAGTTCTAGGCATTAGCTTCAGGACCAACTTGTGAGTAACCTAGAAAGTCTCACTTAATTACTTGTTTGCTTAAATTTTTTTTTGAAATGATTAAATGAATGTGGCTTGATTATTGTTTTTGGACAATGAAGGTCCAATGACTGTGATATTGGATTGAGATATTGAAGTGCTGCTTGTATGTGAATGTATAGAACTATGTGCTTCATAATATGATTGATTGTGATAGATGCATTCCATACATGAATGCACAAGCAAATAATGGCAGTTGTGACCATAGTAGCCACTGGTCAGAGCTTAAAGCTCAATGTGTGAAAAAGTGCCTTGATCTCAGAAGCTGATTAAGAGCCTAAGGCTCACTATGTAAAATGAGCCATGTATCCCCATTGGACAAGGGACAGTTATCAATGAGCCCAGTATCCAAAATGGATACGAGACAGTTTATCAATAAGCCCGATATCCACAATGGATATTGGATAGTTTAAGCACTCGGTCACAACAACGTAACAATTGGAAAAGAATGTCATGAGCATTCCATATGCATTTGTTTAAGCATGTTTGATTGATTGAAATGCAAAATTGCTTCTGCTTATGTGAAAATGCGATATGAAATCAATTATGCGAAAATGCTAATATGTGTATGTGAAATGATGTGTTGCATGAATTGAGTGAACCATTGATGATTATTATCTCATTGGGTTCGCAAAACTCAACCAAAATTTGCAAATATTTTTCAGAGCTCAGAAGAATACCCCGTTAGGCAAACGGGAGTATACCTATTGCTTGCCAATGAGGGATAAAGTGCAGGATCAGTTGGCATCTGCATTTGTTTTCTTATTTTGTATCAAATTGTATATTCTAAAATTTTTATACAATGTGTTTTTGAATATTCCTGTACGTAATAATTTTCCAAAGTGGAAAGGTTTGTAAATGAGAATAATAATAAATATGATTTTGATGCTACAAAAGAAAAGAAAGATTTTTGTATCTTGTTTATTGATCAAATCTATTTTGTAATGACGTTCCAAAATGGAAAGGGTTGTAAATGAAATTGATTTTGAGTGCAATTATTATATATGTGATTAAAAAAATTTATGATCGAAACGGGCCCGAATTGATTATTATTTATTGATTTTTTGCAAAAGTATGCATTGTTTTAAAAAGAAAAGAAAAAGATTTTTATAAAGAGATTTGACTGATTGAGTGCTCTAGCATGTTACCCTCATGGGGCTTAGACTCAAAAATCATTCATGATGTCAGGTACGTGTCTTGCAGGAGTGGGGCGCTACAGTGGATCCTTAGAAGTCCTTCATGCCATCAACGCCTAAGTAGAGGTCTCAAATGCTAAGAGAAAAGGGTAATTATTTGTAAACGTGAGGATTGGTGGCGAAGGTACGGGATCTTTGATGGATACTTGGGCTATGAATAATTTTATGAAGGAAAAAGGGTTGGGCTTTAAGAATACACCCATCGATGGTTAGATAAAGGTAGTGAACTCAGAGGCTAAAAGCATATATGGCATGGTGAGGAACTTAGAGATCCATATCGGTGAGTGTCATGGTTTTATAGATTTTTCTATTGTTTCCGTAGATGATTTACAGGTGGTTTTGGGCATGGAATTTATAGATAAAGTGAAAGTTGTTCCGATCCTATTTGTAAACACTATGTGCATTATAAAAAGAGAAATATGAACATGGTACCTTTATCCCTAGAGGTACAAACAAAGACCAAGACCTAGAGTTACAAACAAAGACCAAGACTTTCTCAGCCATACAACTCCCCAGAGGAGTGAAGAAGGGACGAGTTTGCAGATGGGATGCCAAATGCCCAAAGGCATATGATTCTTTGAAGGAGGTCGAGATGAAGGAACCAATCCTTGCTCTCTTATTTCATACAAAACCATTTGAAGTACAAACTGATGATTCTAATTTCACAGTTGATGGAGTATTGATAGAAGAAGGACACCTAATAGCTTTCAAGAATCAAAAGCTTAATGAAACTGAACTACATTATACAACTCACGAGAAGGAGATGGTAGTTGTAGTGCATTACCTATAGACATGGAGGCACTACTTATTGGGAGCAAAGTTCATGATAAAGATGGATAATGTTGCCTCAAGCTACTTCTTCAATCAAAAGAATTTGATACCTAAGCAAGCTAGATTGCAAACTTTCTTGACAGATTTTGACTTTAAGATGATGAACAAGCTTAACAAGGCAAACATAATGTCAGATGCAATAAGATGATGTACAAACACGACAAGGCAAACATAATGGCAGATGCACTAAATAGGAAGGGTGAGTTAGTGGCCTTATCATAACCTAGTTTTCCTTTGCATGACCGAATGAAGAAAGAATTACAACGTGACCACCAAGCCAAAGAGGTGTTAAAGTAAGTTGAGAAAGGAAAGACTTGCAAGTTTTGACTTGAGGATGAGATGTTCTTCACTAAAGGAAACCAAATTTATGTGCCCAAGTGGGACAGATTGAGGAAAGAGATCATCAAGGAGTGTCACTTACGGGCTGGTCATCCAAGGATGCATCAAACCTTGACAATTAATATTAACATAATTCTAACCTTATATATATAATAATCAACTAAGAAATAATCAAAAGAACAATTAAACATCTATCAAAACATAGTATAATTTACAATTATCAACATCCCCACACTTAAACTTTTGCTTTTCCTCAAGGAAAAAACAAAAAAATATACTCAAACAAACCACACAATAACACATTCATACAACATACACTAATGATACAATGGCATCTAACTTGACAAAACCAATTTAACCTCAATCAAAAATCATCCAAATTGTTCTAAAATATTAACCTATGCAATTTATGGCTAAGCACTTTGGTTTGAATATACATACTAATCAAGATATTAACCTCAAGGAAAAAACAAAAAGATAAACTCAAACAAACCACACAATAACACATTCATACAACATACACTAATGATACAATGGCATCTAACTTGACAAAACCAA
>JAOSBN010000178.1:19487710-19498735 GCA_027563595.1 Erythroxylum suave | reverse complement strand
TTGTTCTAAAATATTAACCTATGCAATTTATGGCTAAGCACTTTGGTTTGAATATACATACTAATCAAGATATTAACATCATAGTCATCCACCTAAACCACTTGTATACATACATTGATAATTAGTAATAAACCAAAATTACAACTATCACTAAGTCTCCGTTCATGAAATATTTTGTTATTTTCAAAGATTAGTAGGATTTATTTATTAAAACACCACTTTATTAATTTTCTTTAACATTAACCTAGTCTTTTGATGTGAAGGTAAATGCCTTATCATGAATCTCCCGCGGTTACTCAACTAGGCCATGCTTTATGAATTAGCCTAGTTGGAAGGTCATTACCTTTTGATGCAAAGACAAACATTTTTTCGTGAATGCCCCCAGTTACTCAACTATATCACATTTTCAATTGGCTACTAACTCTATTCATAACCCAATATTTGTTTCAAAAGGGCCAGTGGCTAGTTATTCATTTAATAGAAATACACAATTTTTTCTTTCATTTCACAAAGCTTACCTCATTTCTTTTAGTCAATCATCCTCATGAAAGACTACTAATGATACTAACATATTTAATTGACTTATTATAAATGCATGTAACAAATTTCCTAAGATGAACAAACTGATGTCATATCCTAATTAACATGCATATTTAACCAAAGCTACTTAAAAAATAAAATGCACAAACTAATATGCCTTTATAAATTCAACGACTGTGTTCAAAGTTAAAATACTTCCATCAAGTTATTTCCATTGACACATTTACACAATTCACACATATGCAACATATGTTCACACCATGTCATCCTAATCAAAATGTAGCATCCCGCCTCTTAAATTGTTGAGGGATTTAAAGAGTTAGACTAATGAATCATATGAGTGGCAGCATATAGAATGAAATTCGTACATCTAAGATATGATTTTATAATTGTATTCAAATGCATAATATTAGCATACACATATAAATTGTGAATTAGATAAATTGCACTTAATTGACATATTTCGGGATGTGAAAAATATGAATGTGATAAATGACTGAGCATATTGAATGTGGATTTCCAATATCTTGTACTTTGGTTTACCAACGATAAAAATTGACGGATCATAATTAGTAAATTGGAATTAATTGGTAAGATTGAGAGAATTATAAATTGATGTGTATTTTTGGAATAGGAAAAATGCCAAGTGGCAAGATAATTGACAAATGATAGTAGAAATAATTGACATATGGTAATATAAATAAGTGACAAATGGCATTAGGATTTATTGATAAGTGGCATAGAAAATTGGGTGACAATTGGTTTAGAAATTGGGACACAAATGGGCTAGTTATTAAAGGACTTTGGGTACCATAATTATAAGACTTTACTAGGTTATTTATGTGGTAAGTGTCATGATACTTACCAAGCATTAACCCATGACATATTAAATTGAAAGGTCAATTTCATTGTCTTTCAATTGGCTAAATTCTCTCATATTTTTCATTTGCTTCTCTCCATTTACGAACCAGTCACTCTCACCCTCTCAACATGGAGCCTTGCTATCATTCTCCACTTTACCACTCCATAACCTATGTTGTCTTGATCATCTTGTTACTAAATGACCTAACCTTTTCCTCCTTCAAAATTGATGATCGTGAAGCAAGGAGAAGCTATGGTTACTTGAAGATTTGAGAAGGGTTTTATTTAAACAAGTAAGTTAAGCATTGTTCTTTATTGTTTGTTTTAAACGAAACATATAAGGTGACTTTTTTGAGATAGATTGGTTATGAAAATGGTGTTTAAATGAAAACTGAAAGTTGATCAATGAAGAGATGTGTTTGTGTCATGTTTTTATATGATTGATAAACAATGATTTATGATTTATGATTTGTTTTGTAGATGTTTTTAAGTTCAAATAGAGGTGAAAATGATGAGGAAATGAAGTAGAAATGATGGATTATGAATAGGATGTGTTAGATATAGTTTGTAGAGGTTTAAATCAAGAAAATTGGAAGGAGAAAGTGGTTGGAATTCTCAGATAGCATAACCCATGATCGTGGGAATGCCTCCACGATCATGGGAATTATAAGGATGTTCAGATGACATATCCCACGATGGTGGGAATTGCTTGGACGTGATTTCTCCTTCTTTTAAGTGATGTTTGAAACAACTTATGATAAGGTGCTTTCCTATGGTACATTTGGACTTGAATGAGGCTTGAAATGAACCTAGTTTGATGGTGAATTAGTTCATAAAGTGTTTGATAAATTTAGGTTTTTAATTGAGGTTATAACTAAGGAATGAATTAATGATAACAATGGATATAAAATCTAGAAATATAGTGTTGTTAATGGAAGGAAAGTGCTCTTAGGAATGCTAATGTGATTCAAAGGAGATGAATGATGTGAATTAAGTAAGAATGAATGAGAATTTCAATATTAAGTGATCATTATAATGCTAGAAAAAGGATTAGAAACTATGTGCTTGATGAACGTATGAATTATGAAATTAAAGTAATTAAGTACACTTAAGGTATTAGCTTAAGTACAAACTAGTTATATCAAAATGAAAATGATAGAATGATCAAGAATTGTGATGTAAGGATACATACCTGGAAATAGTCAATTGAGCATGCATTGTATATAACACATATACATATGTGTATGATTAATTACTTATGTGAATGATCAACTTAATGATGTCTGAAATACGTGTGTATAGCATGAAGATAGATATGCAAGTTGATCATCAACATCTAGACATTGCCAAATTATGAAGGCAACAACTAATCTGGAGCATACTGTGAGTCAACCTAGATGTTCTCACTGGGATTGATTTATGTCTGTTTAAATTTCAGATATTGAAATATTATTGATAGGATTGATAATTCCAGATAGAAAAAATAGTCCTAGGAGTTTGATAATTGAGAATGTATTGGAATTTTTTCTAATTGAATGTGAATTTAAAAGAAATATATTTTCTCAATAGAAATGTTGAATACTGGACTTATATCTGATGAATATGAAAATGACTGTGACTAAAATAAATGAAAGATGTTGAAAGTGAATTATGTGATTTGATGCATCTCATTTCATTGAAATGCATAATTAGATAAAGGAAGTTGTGACCGGAGTGACCAGAGAACAAGAGCTTAAAGGTCAGAAATGTGTATAAAGCTCAATATGTAAAATAAGCCTGATATCCCCAACGGATTCAGGACAGTTATCAATAAGCCCAGTATCCACAACAAATATGGGACAGTTAAAAAGGCATTTGGTCACAGCAATTAACAATGAAAGTGGAGTCTCATGAGCAATTGTGTACATTTTGATATGTGTTATATGATTGTTTAAAATGAATTGTATTGACTATCTTGAAACAGAAATGTGAAATAGTGTACATAATGGTTTTTATTGGAATAGGATGAAATGTGAAGTGATGTTCAATATGTGATATGATATATCTGTGAATTGAATGTAAATTGTGAATTGTTATGTGTTTGGTATGAGTGAGCACATCGAGGATGGTTCACTCATTGAGTTCGCAAAACTTATCAAAATTGCAGTGTTGTCTTTCAGGTTTAAGGGATATCTAGCTAGACTAATTAGAGTATAGCCACTGCAATTAGGCAGGAGTTAGTAGTCAAGATCAGTTTATACCTGGACATATCTTCAGTCATTTTATATTAAAAATTATATTCCATAACTATTATACACTGTGTATGTGAACTCTAAAGTGTAATGATATTTATTTCTGGATAAGTTGTAAATGAAATGGGCTAAAGTGATTACTGATTATTTGAAGATGTTTTTGATGTCTGAAAATTTTGTAATGAGTCGTTTTGATTGTCTTAACACGTCATTGTCGTAGAGTACGTTCTCAAATAAATGTCAATACATTCAGGCATATACTCGATAAAAGTGGTGTGTTACACAAAAACTAACAGTATGGTATGCAAAATTCACACTTATGACATGCCAATGCAAAATCCAACTTCCCAACACTTAGACAACACATTGTTCTCAATGTGAGAAAAAAAACAACAAATAAAAATAAAAATGACAAGAAAAAAAAAGGAAAGGTTAAGAGCATAAAACCAGGAGATTGAGGTGGTGACAGTGTTGGTGATGGAATGTAGAGATACTTTTGACCATAAAATTCCAACAATTCTTTCACTACAAAATTAAAAAAATAATACCAAAACAAATAAAACTTATCTTAATTCTTGAGTTGCCTCCTAAGTAGTGCTTAGTTAACGTTATTAGCTTGACATACTCTTCCTTCTACACTCAACTTGAGTCAATTATAAGTGGCTTGCTTCCACCCATGTCACTCAATTTCAGTTTAGTAGTCTAAGTAAGCTACATATTGCAAAATAATCAAAAGGACATAATTAATCAAATCAAGAAAATGAAGTAAGTTCAATAATGCCCTTTTAAGTAACAAACTGTCAACAAAATAGGGAATAACAAAACTCCTTGAATATTTTATCGAATCTAGCAGTTTGTCCTATAAGAGGGTGAGTTGTGCTTTTTCTTCCTTATTCACCCGTGTCTCCTCTTCTGCTTTCACTTCATGAACAAAGACTTTCATATCTTCATCAAATTCTATGTTTGTTCGCATATGTTCTTCTCTATGTTTGTTCGCATATGTTCTTCTCCCTCTCGCTCCTTTAAAGATTTGACTTCATCAATTCTCATAAATGAGCTACCCTTCTTCGGATTATTTAATAACTTATTCATATTGAATTTCACTTGTTCAACTCCGATCTGAAGGATAAGGTTGTCTTCATGGACATCTACTAACGCTTTTCCAATCCTAAAAAATGATATACCAAGAATTAGCAGACAAGTTTAATCCTCTTCAAGTCTACCATGACAAAATCCATATGAATGAAAAGTTTATCCACACATTAATAGGCACATCCTCTACAACTGAATGGTTTCTTTATCAATTGTTCCACCAAATAAATATGCATAGATGTTGGTTTCACATCTCTTAGCCCCAGTTTCCTAAAAATTGACAAAGGCATAAGGTTTATACTTTCGCCTAAGTTGCATAAACATTTTGAAATCTTTAAATTACCAACTATACAAGGTATTATAAAGCTCTTTGGATCTGTCGACTGTGAGGCCATATAGTTCGTAATTAAGGAGCTGGAGGTTTCTGTCATGGCTACCATTTGATCATCATCCCAAGTTTCTTTGGTAGATAATATGTCTTCTAGGAACTTTGCGTACCTGGGCCCGTATTTCATCACTTCCACAAAAGACAAGTAAATTCGTCATTTCTTTAACTTTTCCATGAACTTTGTAAATGGTACATCTAATTCATTATTCTGAAGTCTTTGTAGGAATGGTATTTTCAGTGTATAAGGTGGAGGAGTAATGTATAGAGTGTCTTCAGTATTGTCTTCATCCTTTTTCTTCTTCTCTTGATCTTCTACAAAGTAGGTCTTAGCTTGTCTTTTCATTTATTTTTCTAGTTCTTTCCCACTTCTAAATTTGATAGCCTTACATCACTCTCTTGAATTTACTTCCATGTCGCTCAGAAAGTTTTAGCACTTCTCTTGCAAAATTCCCTATAAAGTTGACTCACTTATTTAAACCTCTAGGCTGTGAACAAAAGATGCATAATCTTCTATTACTTGCTCAAACTTCCCTTCCAGTTTCTTCTAGGCCCCTTTCATGTTCATAAGCTTGTCTATGATCTTGTCCAATTTAGCATCCTATGAACTAGACTCATCTTGATGGAATCTTGGCAGGCCTTGAATTCCCATTTGAGTTCTTAGATTGTTAGACCAAAAGGACTCTAATTATAAGTGTTCCAATAAGGATGATTACTTCCCTGACCAAATTATACCTTATTGAAGTTCGCAAGGGTCCTTTGCTCCCTATGATATATTTCCTCCATCATCGTTCTTTCTATCTCTTCTTGACATTCAAATTTTTAGATTCCTCATAGTTTCCTTGTGATGTCCAAATTGATGTGTCTTCTATTTTGCGCCTAAACTTGCTTCCCTTTCTTCCCTTTTTTAATTTTGTCTGATTAGGTACCACAATCACAAGAAAGTGCAATAATTCCTTAAAACAAATGAATTTAAGAATTCCAAAAATAATTCCTTGGTAATGCTAACAAAAACTTGTTGAGCAAGTATTTTCTAATATAAAACCCTTCATATTTGCAAGTAAACGAAACGAAACTTGTAGTATCAAAGGTGTTGATCCCATGAGAAAATAGTTAAAACTAAATTAACCTAACTTTGTCTAATGAGATAAAATATGATTAAAATAAAAAAATAAAACATTAAATCAAGCAAATAATCAAATTATAAATAAGCTACCACAAATCTATAAAGAGAATCAAGGACGAAGCTTAGGATTCATTCTATCGTTATTTTGCTCCCTAACTGCTATTGATTCAATTGTGTGTTGATTCTAGATCTTCTAAGGGATTGACTACTCTTTCTCAAGACCTAATCAATTAACCCTGATTGATTACGAAATTCCAGATTTTGCAACCTCTTGATTCACAAAATCTACCTAACATCTTCAACTAGTTCTTAAGTAATTTATCGAATAATTAAGACCATATATATGATCTCTTTTCATATAATTAACAATTTGATATTTGGGAGACTTTTTAGGTAACTAAATCTCATTACCCAACCTAATCGGATTACTTTCAACTCACTCTTTTGATTTATTATCGAAGTATTAGCATACCAAAACATCACAACACTAAAAAATTGAATTGAAATCGACAACAATCAAGTCACAAAACATCTTAATAACAAATCCAAATCTGATAATTAGACCAGCCTAAACCTGAATAACATATTCAAATCCAAGTTACACATAAATTTTAATGAAATAAACAATGGAAAGAAAGAAAGAACTTAATTTGAACTCAAACTTGAAATCTGGAGTTTTTGGATTGCTCTTCTTGTTCCTTCTTCTTGCTCTCTCATTTTGGAAGATGGTGGTTGCTCTTTTTGAGTGTTTTATGTTCCTAACTAGTTCTTAAGGCTTCTATGGTTCTTTCTAGGGTTTACACATTTAATTTGTTTCTAGAAATAGCCCCAACATGTTAAAATTATAAAAAGAGTCACGTATTGGAAAAATTGAAATTCGCTGGAGGAACTGCTGTCTACGCCTTTGTCGCTATGATCATGGCCAGCTTCTATACTTACAATTATTCTCTTTTCTTCAATTTCCTATTTCCATAGAATCAAACTCACATCAATCTCCTCTTGAAACATAAAATTAAGGTACAAATCATGCTTATAAACATATAAACGCTTAAAATATAAACAAACACTAACCCTATATACATGATAATCATCTAAGAAATAATCAAAAGCACAGTTAAACATCTATCAAAACATGGTATAATGCATCTATCAGTGAAGATGGATAATGTTCTTAAGCTACTTTCTCAATCAAAAGAAGTTGACGCCTAAGCAAGCTAGATGGCAAGCTTTCCTGGTAGAGTTTGACTTTAAGATGATGTATAAGCCTGATAAGGTGAACTTAATTGTAGACGCACTAAGTAGGAAGGGTGAGTTAGTATCCCTATCACATCCTAGTTTTCCTTTGCATTATTGAATGAAAGAAAGATTACAACATGACCAGCAAGATGAAGAGGTGTTAAAGCAAGTTGAGGAGGGAAAGGCTCGCAAGTTTTGACTTAAGAATGGATGCTCATCACCAAAGAAAGCTGAATTTATATGCCAATGTGGGATGGATTGAGGAAAGAGATCATTAAGGAGTGTCATTACTCTTTAAGGGTTAGTCATCCAGAGATGCATCGGACCTTGAGACTTGTGGAGCGTGCCTACTATTGGCCTCAAATGAGAGATGACATTGAGGTCTATGTGAAGAATTATCTTGTGTGCTAACAAGACAAGGTGGAGCATAAAGCTTTGATTAGATTGTTGTAGTCGTTACCAATTCCTATGAGACCATTGAAGAGTGTCTCAATGGATTTTATTGTTGTTTTGCTAAAAGTGGAGGGACAAGGCAACATAATAGCTATTGTAGATTGCTTCAGCAAATATGAAGTATTTATACCCGTGCCAATAAATTTTACTGCAGAAGATGTTGCTCACTTGTTCATTAGGCATGTGCTGAATTATTGGGGCATTCCATAAACCATCATCAATGATAGGGACACTCACTTTACGGGACTATTTTTGGACAGGATTGTTAAAGGTCTTAGGTTGAAAGTTGAACTTCTCTACAAGTTTTCATCCAAAAACTTATGGAAAAATTAAGTGGGCGAATGCCTTATTAGAGTTATATTTTTGGCACTATGTGAGTGCTAAAAAGTAAGATTGGGTGAAGTTGATTGATGTTGCCCAATTCTCGTACAATTTACAGCAAATTGAGTCTACTCAAGGTAGTCCTTTCGAGTTAGCTAAAAGACAACAACCTTTGTCTTTGCACACTCTTACTGTCGAGTATGATGGTAAAAGCCATAGATCGTTTGCTAAAATTTGGCACTAGAAGTCTTATATGGCAAGGGCATACCTAAATTGGGCAGCCATGAAGATGAAGAGTTAGGCCAATAAAAGGAAGCGTTACATAGAGTTTGACGAAGGAGATTTGGTGATGGTCAATCTCCTTTATCATAGACGTACTGTAAGAGATGTTCACTTGATTCAAAATTACGAAGGGCCTTTCCTCATGGAGAAAAGGATAGGTAAGTTGGAATATTGAGTCAAGATACCCTCACACTTGGAGAGAGAAAAGGATAAGCAAGTTGGTGTACTTAGTCAAGATACCCTCACACTTAAAGATTCATCCCATATTTTATATAAGTTTTCTAAAACCTTATCATGTCAAAAAGGAAGATACTAGTAGGGGTGAATCGAGGTGTGCACCAAACTTTTTGACCATGACTCATAAACACAAGGTTGAAGAGATCTTGGCATGTAGGACCATACTAAGGAGAGGCTCACATCTAACAAATGACGAGTACTTGATTAAATAGAAGGGACAACTAGAGACTTAAGCTAGATGAAAGGAGAAGGGACAACTAGAGACTTAAGCTAGTTAAAAGGATGAACTTTTTCTTTTACTATACAAGGGTAAGATTTGGGAGTTCCATCATGACAAGAATAGGATGATATCAGATTAGGTGGGAAAGAATGTCACATTTTGCATGTTCTAAAACCCATAAGATGAGGATTGGCCCAAAGAGTCTTCTGGAACATGGCAGAACCTTATGGAAGATTATTAAAGCTTCTAGAATATGGTAAAAGCTTATAGAAGACTCTGGAAGCTTTTAAATCCTAGTAGAAGCCTATAGAAGCTTATGGAACATTGTAAAAAATCATGGAAGTTTATAGAAGCTTATAGAATATAGATAGGTATACATTGTACATGAAACATATAAAGTAGTGTAGAGAATTCTAGAAAGTCAATATAGACCATTAGATTGAGTAGATCTTAAACATCCATTCTAGATAGGAACCAGTATATATAACCTTAAGAGGTTGCCTCATTTGTACCATAAAGAACATCATAAGCATTGTAGCATTCTTGAGATAGTTCTTTAATAAAAGTATCCTTATATTTTTCCACATTCCTTCTTCTCTTTAACAAAGTGTGTCGGATAGAAGGTTGACTTAGGAATGAGAGTATATTCAATTGCCGAACGATCGTTGGTGAAAGTTTAAACCTATTATAGAATGCCCTCAGTAAGTAATGTAACATGCACGTACTTTTTTAGCAACTACTAAGAGTAACTATTTGTATCATGCATGCTTGGTTGGGCAGAATCTGAAGTGAAAGTAAATATTCCCTATGTTAATTTCCAATTCTTTTTTTCATATCCCCCTGCTGCATGCATTCTTACCTCCACACAAAAAGATTGAAAATCACTGATAGTTGCAGTTCAGAATATTGGTTGTCCAACTATATCCAATTTTTGGAGACAAATTGTTGCATCTCTTGGCCCCTCCGCCAAAACTTGTTGGCCGTTTGTGGCATGCCTTGGCCTCCCCTTCACAAGTCAAATATTGTGGCAAAGGCAAATCTTATTTTTGGCTATGTTAGGCCAAAATCTTCAAGCATGATTTTGGTAAGACTTGTATGAACGAAGGTTGCGGAGAAATTGAAGGAATTGAGCTTTGGATGGATGTTTAATACCTTGGCTATAAATAAATGGGAAGCTTGCAGAGTTCAGAGCACAAAGCACCAAAAACAATAGCTTTCCTTCATTCTTCTTTCAATTTTCTCTTGTTGAGAAATTTTTTAAAAGTCTTTTGTTGTACGTTCTCCACATATTAGTAAAATTGCTCACCCTCCAGTCGTGGATGTAGATTACATTGACCGAACCATGTAAACTTTATGTACTCTCCCATTTATTTTGCCTATTTTTATTTTTGTTACTCTTTTTTGGGCTATTAAATTCAACCGATATCCGATCCGAGGGCTTTTTTTAACAAATTGGTACCAGAGCTTCTATTGTTGGTCTAACTTACCATATGCTTTGTGGTTGCCACTAAAGTGGATCCTCCACATCAGAAAGTAATTTAGATTTTATTGTGAGTCCAAGCGGGGCCCACTAACTCGATTTCATCCTGCGAGGCCCACAACCTCAGTTTTATCTTGTAAGGCCCACTGCCTCGATTTTTTTAACAGAGTTTAGTTTTGTTTGTGGGGCCCACGTCCCGATTTTTTCTCTAAGGCCCGCGTTCGTATTTTTTTGGGGCTAGTTGTCCGATTTCACGTGTGGGGTCCACGTCCCAACTTTGTCTGTGAGCCCTGCTTTTAGTGCTTTTGTAGTTTCACTTGTGGGGCCCACTTGTCAAAAAATAGTCGAAATATCAATTTTTAGCCATTATGACGATAACGAAGACCTCTATTGAAAAATCTGACCAGAGTATTAACTTCGATATATGACAGCTCAAGATGCAGGCCATTTTAATACAAGATGGGTGTGAGATTGCACTTGATGCAGTGGAGAAAAAGCCAGCAGATGTGGCGTTAGATCAATTCACAGATCTAGATAAAAAGGCTAGATCAGCCATCATAT
>JAOSBN010000178.1:19472494-19487610 GCA_027563595.1 Erythroxylum suave | reverse complement strand
CCGAAATCGCCAAATCTCAATTTTTCCTAGTCCGAAAAAGTACCCCGAAATTTTCCAGAAAAATTTCTAAAATTCTCCAAAAATACAAAACTTACAAAGACACACTCCAATTCAATTTTCAAGCACTAAAATCAATTTTTCATAACAAATTCATTTATTAGCAAACATACCTGGAAATGTCATGAATGCATGTACATAGCCAAACAATTTTAAAACACTCCTACCCCGTTCCAAAATTACTATTTTACCCTTCCCATCGGTGATGGGATGTTACTCCTAGCCCGTTCCAAAATTACTATTTTACCCTTCCCATTGGTGATGGGATGTTACAAGAAACCCAATACATATGAAATGAAATGAACTCACACATAAGAAACAACAATTTTTAAAAGTTTAAGGGTAAGAAAAGCATATTCAAAAGATAGTAGGGGTGGTGATGGTGTAAGAGCTTCAAAATTATTCCTCTGACAGAAGTTGAGGAACCTTCTCTTTAAGCTACATTGATCTTTATGAACCTGCCGCATTTTATTGCCATGTTCGTCGAGTTGTGATGTCATCTATTGATAGTTTATAGCTATTTGATCGAGAATCGGTTGATATCAGTTAACTATTATTAGTTCCGTCAGTTTTTCTGCTACTGTTTTCTCCTTGGGCTCTAGAGCTGCGCTGGATGTCCCTTCTTGCTCCTTGCTGCAGTACGTGCTTGAGGATTGCAAAGTTCCTTATATTAGACCTCCACAATCTCAGAGCATCTCAAATAGACTAAGTCAAACATGCCATAGGGAGTAATATGCGAATTCTCGATATTAACATTATAAAATACACCCAAAGCACAAGCAATATGAGCCATCCCAAAAAACATATTCTTGT
Source organism: Erythroxylum suave (assembly GCA_027563595.1). Taxonomy (NCBI): domain Eukaryota; kingdom Viridiplantae; phylum Streptophyta; class Magnoliopsida; order Malpighiales; family Erythroxylaceae; genus Erythroxylum; species Erythroxylum suave. The sequence continues at coordinate 19,486,740 of JAOSBN010000178.1, read as the reverse complement.
TAGTAACGACACTCACTAGTGATCAAAAAATTCTATAAGGTGTGTTGATTTTAAGCTTTCAATCCATGCACCATAAAAAGAAAAGTTCTTTAGCTGACCATTTATTGATTTCCTTTTTATTAAACACAGTCAGCCATAAAAATTTGTGTAAAAATAAATGCTTAGTACTCTGAATTAGGGAATTTAGTGCTTTACGTGAATCAAAATTTTCTTCACCTGTGAGAGTGTTTGAATAATCGTCAACATCAAAATTCACTTGACCATCTAAAATTTTTGCATTATACAAATTAAATAATTAATACATGACAAAATAATCAAGTTTAAAAATATTTCCACCTAACCTAAACCAAAACAAATTCATTTTAGGGTTGTACCTAACTGTTGTGAAAAACTCTAAAGTGATGGTGGCATAAATAGGTACATCGCACCAAACAAATCGATTCCATATGTTTGCAGCTAGTTGTTCAAGTCAGCATCTCTCTCCTATATTTTCTGACACCTCAAATCCAAATGCCTAAGCTTGACTATTGCTCTATATCTAAAGTCATGGAGGTTTGAAGTAGAGATGTTTGTAAAGAAGGAGTGCAGTGGCTCAACTCATGATCACAACATGTTATAGTTGCAATTCTACTGGGTAAACATGGAAGTCTCGATCCTACGTGTAGCGATCACGACACCACCAGCGATTTACAACATTCGTGATCGCGACTCGAGGGTTATGCGGGTTTGGACATGTGATGGTTTTTTGATAATATCTTGAGTTGCAGATGTCCAAATGAGGTGATTCTTGATTCAGGTTAAAGTAGAGACATAATTCTACTAATTTATTGCTGAAGTATAAATTTAATTCTATTTTTAAGACTTTCAAATTTTTGTGCGAAATTGAGTCTAGATTGAGGTTATAGTACTACCCGAGACAGAAATCATGTTTTGATGTTTTCATAAAAACTAAATAGATATAGGTTGAATCAGACAAAGCTGCCTTCAGAAAAGTTGTATTTAATTATCTGATATTTCAATTGGTACGAAGTTTTTAATTTTTTGACATTTTAATTGAAGGCTATGAGTTGAACAATTTGAGGGTATGATCATGAACTAGCCAAAAGTTCAATTATCAATAATCTATCGTATTGTGAGCATAGCTTATAGGATAACGAACCAAATTGAATGATCTTGGTATCGATAGAAACTTAACAGATAGAAGAAAAATTTTCTATAAGAAATTACCCTCGAATTACTTCATTTTCGTTATGATATTGTTCATGGAATGTTGATCTGAATGTGTGTCTTAGGAAAAATCTGAATTGAAGAAATGAGTTATGAATTTTGATTTTTATGGTTTTATTGAGGTATAAATCATAAGTATAAATGATACTTATGTGAGTTTGGAAATATGTATGATTATGTGATGAGAATAATGGAAAGATACATGGGATTGTCATTGAGCATGCATTATACACAACACATATGCATATGTATGTGATTGGGTGTTCATATGATCGTGCATTAATAATGTGTGTAAATGTGTATTATATGATGTTGATACACAGGATAGAACATCCGCATCCAGATGCTTCTAAACCATGGAAGCTAATGCTAATTTTGGAGCGTTCTGTGAGTAACACAAATGATTTCACTCAATTAATTGTTTGTTTTAAATTATCAAATGAATGTGATTTGATTGTGCTTATTCTGTACAATGAAGGTCCAATGATTCTGATGAATGAATTTGATATTTGAAGTGCTCCTTGTATGTGAATATGATGAAATAAGTGTGTTTTCTAAACTTAAATGTTGACTGCCAGACCAAGGTCCGATGACATGTGAAAGTGAATGTGTAAAGTAAAATAAAGTGACTGATTGAGAATATATGATTGATGCATTTGATTACATGAATGCATGAAACATAAAGGCAGTTGTGATCATAGTAGCCACCAAAAAAGAGCTTAATGCTCAAATTGTGAAAAAGAGCTTAAGGCTCATAAAGTGTATAAGAGCCAAAGGCTCACTATGTAAAATGAGCCCTGTATCTCCAACAGATAAGGGACAGTTATTAATGAGCCTAGTATCCACAATGGATATGGGATAGTTTAGGCACTCAGTCACAACAACTTAATAATTGGAAAAGAGTCACATGTGCATTCCATATAAATTGTGTTAAGTATGTTTCATTGATTGAAATGCTATTGTCTTACTCTTAAATGAAAATGTGATATGTGATATTATAAAAAAAAATGCAATGATGTGAATTATCTGTTATGTGAAATGATAGGTTGCATGAATTGAGTGAACCATCGATGATGGTTACCTCATCTGTGTTCGCAAAACGCACCGAAAATTTGCAATATTTTTCAGACTTAGAAGAGTTATCCTGCTAGGCTAACGAGAGTACAGATGACGCATTTAAGTAAGAGATAGAAGTCAAGATCAGTTTGAATCTACATTTGTACTTTCTTATTTTTAAGTCAATTTGTATATTCCGCAATTGTTGTACAATGTTTATTTAAACATTTTGTTTATACTAATATTTTTCCAAATAAGAATTGTTTGTAAATGATTTTGTGACGTAATAACTTTTGAAATTGGAAATGTTTTGTAAAGAAATTGATTAAAGTGTTTTAATAATTGTGATTTTGAGTTTTATGAAATAAATGTTGGGCCCGAATTTGATTATTGATTTCTGCATATATTAGTGCCGAAATTTTTTTTACCAAATTTTAAGTGTTTGATTGTTCTAGCACGACACCCTTGTGGGGTATGCACTTGAACATGACTCAGGATGTCTGGTACATGTCTTACAAGAGTGGGGTGTCACAATTTGGTATTAGAGCCCAGATTTAGTATCTTACATGGACAATTTTCGAAATATGTGTCAAGTTACATGCATTTTAGACATGTTATAGCACGCAGTAGTGATTGATCCCTAGTTTGGTTGTATCTATATGAGTCACACATATGAGCATTTGTTAAAAGTTTGAGTTGATAGAAATAGTGAGAAGAATGATGATTTGTTAGAATGTGAGAAATTGAAAATTTGTGGATATATAGAAATAAGAAATAGTATATGGTTAGATATGACAGATAGAGATTTAGCGCATTCATATTGATAGTGTATTATAAAATATGACATCAAAATTGTACTGTGGTGGTGTATCCTTGAATGTGAAATAAATGTGAATGTATTGTCATAGATTGTTTGGGGAAAATAGGGATATAAGAAGAAATGAGAAGATTAAAGTGTAAAAGTAGAACTTGATGAAAGCATAAATTTGTTACGATCTTAAGAAGATGTTGGAAACGAAATGATTGTTTGATTAAAGTGACCATAGTTATAATCCACTGTAAGAAGATATCAGGAGAATTGAGACCAGAATTTCATAATGATTATGCATCGATAATTCTAAATTGATTAAGGATACACATATGGGAGATGAAATAAATGACAATAGGAAGATGAGATAGAAATGAGATAAAGAAAAAGATGACAAATCACATGAGAAGAGTAAATGCACCCAATAGGGTAGTTGAATCATTATGACATGGTGTAACACTAGAAGAGGTAAATTCTGGAGAATTGGGGTAAAGTTGATGTTAGCATATGTCGATGTGAGGAAACCCCGATCATGGAAAGGATAAAGAGAGAAATATTGTCTAGGATCAATTGAGATCAAAGTATTATTAGTGAAAGATAACGGGCGTTATGACAAAAATAAATCTCTAGATAGAATGGGAGGACCTTGATGGTACACACCTAAGCTGATTGCGGCAGTAATCATGTCTAATACTTCATTGAGTTTTGATAACCAAAACTTTATGACTGTGTAAGAAATGATAGAAATTGATCTTCTTAAGTTACTATGAATGGTTAATAAGCAATGATGGAAACAATTGATTGATGAAGATTGTATGAATAGTATAGGTGTTAGAAGCAAGAAATCTTCTTTTGAAGAAGAATTTCACTGAATGAGGTTAAGCAGATTGGATAGTTAATATTAAGAATGATTAATGAAGGAACAAATCAGAAATGAATAAGTAATGATTCAAAAGTGAGTATTGGAGTCATAGTCCTAATAAAGACACAAGCATAAAATGTTGAATATGCTACTGAGAGTATATGAATTATGTTTGATGTAAAGCATCCAACTATACTATTGGATTCTTAAATTTGAGGTGACATTATTGCTAATGTAAGGAGAACTTAGGTCCACATTATATTCTCCTCAAATATGTATAGGAGATGTAAATTAGATATAATGAACATATTTCCACCACAGGAAGTTAAGGTTGTAAATAAAGTGAAATGAGTGGAGAAACTAGTATGAATGAACAGACATTAGAATCAGTCAATGTGAAATCAGAGGAAATCGAATGAATGGATAAAATCATTCGAGAAAAGAAGTCAATTTGTAGACTAATAATAACATGGGATGATACTACCTTATTGAGGAATTGGTCACTCAAGGAATTACGAGAACTAATCATAGGTAGGTTGAGTTTTGATTACATTTGTTTGAGTGAACAATGCTCCTGACAGTGATATGGCATTGAAGAATAAAGCGTCCCAATTATTTAATGAAAGTATTTATAAAGTTGAGGAGAATATTTTGAATACTTCAAGTAAATCTTACATATCATGAAGGTAGAAACAATTATTTGTCAAGTTTAATAAGAGTGAATCTTATCTTGATCAAATAAAATTTTGGGTCATATAGTATCTGAACGTGGTATATTGGGAAACCTAAATAAAATTTAAGTATTGATGAAGTGAGAAACTCCAAGGCATTTGTATAAGAGATTTGGAGTTCTTTGGAATTATCTGTATAATATATACCACTAGAGATTGTTAAGGAGTTTTTATTGATCTAAGCCCTTTGAAATAAATGTCTAAGGAAAAGTGTGTAAATTGTATGAGTGATTAATGTGAAGAGAATTTTGAGGAATTATAAGACCGATGTTAATTATATCATGTGGATTTGGAGATTTGAACTCACATAAGGGATTCAAATGCAATTTAATGCAGCAACATAATAAAGTGATTTCTTATTCATCAAGACAATTCAAGTTTCATGAGTTGATTATTTAATACAAGATTTTGAATGTGCTAAAATAGTGATTGCTTGAGAGCTTGAGGATATAATATGTACAGTGAAACATTTTGGACATGTATAAATGAACATATCATTAAAGCTGAGGGCCTTATTGAGTTTAAAATAATTGAATATAAGACAGTGACAATGGATATAATCACAGAAAGATTATGATGGTACAAAATTTGTATTTTTTCGGTAAAGATAGTGTTGTATATGATGCTCGAGCATACCAAATCTAGTGAAATAAAGAGCATAGAATATTGAGTTGAATTTTGGGGAAAAATGAAGTGTCATTAGCTACATGGAATTTAAGATCAGTTTTCAAAAAAAAGGGGATTTGAAAATCCCAAAGTGAGGATTCAGAAATTGTGAACCTTACTGAGAAATTGAAAATGAATCCAAATTTTGTGTTTAAAAAAAATGATATTGTGTGATTGTAATAAAAAGTATATGTACCCTATGTAGATAAATTGAGAAAAGAGATTTTGGGAGAAAGTACAAATGGTAACCTATGCTATACATCCTAGTAGGAATTCGTTAGAATAGTACTTCACAGTTAAGAATGTAGAATCAAGTGACTGAATGATAGAAAGTTGGAATTTCCAACAGTCTTAAATGTTGGGAATATGCTTAGAACTAATATTTGAAGTTCCCAGGAACATGAGATCAATATACAATTTTGATAGAATTTGATGATGGAAATCATTATCACAGTAGTATTGGTAGGATATTGTGTGAGGCATTATACGACAGATAGGTAATCCACCTTTCTATTTGGATTTTTAAAAAAAGGTGTCAAAGGCCAAAATTGATTCAAGAGTGATAAATAAGTTAAGTGGATCAACATCGAAGTTATAGAATATAATGAGATAAACATAAGAGTTAAATGTATTAACACTGAAGAGATATGCAATATTAGGTGAAAGATTAAATAATTTTGAAAGTATTGACATGACAAATTGTGTCAATGTGAGGAAAAGGGGAAAACTGAGCCTAATATAATTAGTCCTTGTGAAGTTATTGAGAATATGACCATTGACTTAGGTTGATACTGGGTTACACGGATATGTTTAGAGAATATCGTTATGATCCAACATATGTGTTATCAATACTTGAAATGAAACTATGAGTAATCAGAGATAATTGAAGAAACAGTCATGATAGTGGGATATAAGAATAAGTATTGAAAGACTGAGTGATTTCATCGATTATAGTCAAGTGGAAGAATTATTTGAGTGATGTAGTTAAATAGGATACGGAGGAGCATATAAGGAGACAATACCCCCACTTGTTCGAACAAGTAGGTAAGAATTTCGAGCACGAAATTTTCTTTAAGATGGGGAGAGTTGTAACATCCCGTTAACCATGTTGAAGTTAGAATAGTAAATATGAGAGATTATTAAGAAATTAGAAAAAGCTTTTCATACTCATGCATTATATGATATGCTCATACTCTTAAATATTGAATTATTTTGCACATGAAAATAATTGTACATGCATTCATTAAAGTATTTTGGGTATAATTGCTTTATATTTGTGAAATGTGATTTTGTGGAGAATTGTGGTTTCTATATGTTGAAAATTGATTTGGAGAGTGTATTTAGTATTTTAGATTTTTAGAAAATTTCTAAAAATTTGGGTAATTTTGGAGTAGGAAAAAAAATGCCAAGTGGTAAGAAAATTGACAAATAACAGAAAAATTAAGAGTCAAGTGGCAGTGAAAATTTTTATTTATGACTTTGGGATTTATTGACATATGTCATTGAAATTCAGAGACGATTGGAGTAGAAATTGGAGTTTAATGGACAAATTGAATGAGAAAAACCTAAGTGAACATATAAGGACATGACATGTGGCCATGTCTTAAAAACACTATTCTTTTAATTATAAAGACCCTCCTTGTCTTGTTTCTCATGATGCTTTCTAATTGAAGGGTATTTGTTCTTGTTTTCTTCTTCTTCTACGTGACCCTCTTTTCTCCTTCTTCATGAATTTTGTTCCCAACCTTCACCAACTTTGAACCTAGCCCTCTTATCTTTCATTTGCTACTCTTTTCTTGTTCTTTTCTTCATTTCTCACCAAATACCCAACCTCCCAACCTCCATGATGATCTACGTGGGTTGTATCAGAAGCTAGGGTTGGTGTTCTTTTGAAGGATTTGAAGAGAAATCAAGTAAGTGATTCTTTAATCTTCATGGGTTAGTGTAAATGGAACATGTATGATGAGTCATTTGATATTGATGGGTTGGTTATGAATTTCTATGTATGTGTCATGGAGGAACAATAAAGATGGTTGATGTCTTGTTTTGAGTATATGATTTGTTGAAAATTGATAATAAGTTGTTGCTGAGATGATTTTTGAGATAGAAAGGTCATTATGATAAATATGTAAATGATGTGTTTTGTTTTTTGTGTATACGCATGAATTTTGAATTATGTATAGATGATCTTGAACTGTAATTGTGGTATTATTGAAGAATAAATGACATGGATATGAGTTAGAAGTGATGGACTAAGCAAAAGAGATGAATTAGGAAGAGATTGATGGGGAAGTGTGCTGGAAATGTGTTTGATATAGTGGTTCAACTGAATATGCGTCGGTTTTCTTGACATATCTTGATCTAAAGATATCCAAACAAGATGATTGTCAATTTATATTAAACTAGAGATGAGTGGCTACAATTGTTATGAAGAAATCAAGTTTGAATTCTAGCTTTAAGAGTTTTGAAATTTCTCTTCAAGTTCAGTTTCGGATTATGTCTTTGTTTCTGAATAGTATGTAGTAAATTTGGTATAACTTGCATTATACTGAGTAAAATTGTGCAAAATTAAGCTCAAACTAGAGACATAGACGAACAATTTTTTAGAAGAATACTTTGCCTAAATTCCTCTCTTTCTAAGTTTAAAATGGAAGTGAATTTTGGATAAAAATAGTAAGAGAGTTAAAATTTTGATTTGAAACTTCCATGAATTTACTGTACTGATCTAGATGGATATTAACAAAATGGTCTGCATGAATTGTAAATCTTTCTTTTTTTTTGATAAAAAGAAATGCGTTACTTCAATAATGTCATAATGTATTAAACAAACATCGATCAAATTTTAGCAACTGCAAGATCCCAACAGGAGGGTCAATATACATAAGTGAGCTAGAGTGGTTTAGACCATACTTGGCAAGATAATTGGCAAAATGATTTGCATCTCCGAAAGTATGGTGAAACTTCACTACTTGGAATCCCTCTCACAACAGCTAACAAAAATTGTAAATCTTTCTTTTAGCTTTCCATTGATATAAAATTTAGAATTTTTGAAGTTCTGGATCAAAAGTTATACAAGTTTGAAGTAGAGATGTTGGTAAAGAAGAAGGAGTGCAGTGGCTCAGAGGCAAGATGCGATTGCGATTGGGCGAACGCGGAAGTCACGATCGCTACACAGGTTGTTATGTGGGTTTAAACATGTATTGATCTTTTGATGATATCTTGAGCTGTATATGTCCAAATGAGGTGATTCTTGATTCAAGTTAACCTAGAGACATAATTATACGAATTTATTGAAGAAGTCTAAATTTAATTCTGCTTTTGAGACTTTCAAATTTTTGTGCGAAATTGAGTCTTGATTGAGGTTATAGTACTACATGAGAAAAAATTATGTTTCGTTGTTTTCATAGAAACTGAATGGATATATGTTGAATCAGACAAAGATGTATTTGTAAAAGTTGTAGTTGACTACCTTATCTTTCAATTGGTACCAACTTTGTAATTTTTAGACATTTTGGTTCAAGGCTATGAGCTGAGCAATTTGAGGGTATGATTATGATCTAGCCAAAAGTTCAATTATCAACAGTCTGTGGTATTGTGAGTATAACTCATAGGATACTAAACTAAATTGAATGATCTTGGTATCATTAGAAACTTAAGAGATAGAAGAACAATCTTTTAGAAGAAGTACCTTAGAATTACTTCATTTTCAATACGATATTGGTCATAGAAAGTTGACCCGAATGTGTGTCTTAAGAAAATTCTGAATTGAAGAAATGAGTTATGAATTTTGATTTTTATGGTTTTATTGAGGTATAAATCATAAGTATAAATGATACTTATGTGAGTTTGGAAATATGTATGATTATGTGATGAGAATAATGGAAAGATACCCGGGATTATCATTGAGCATGCATTATATACAACTCATATACATATGTATGTGACTAGGTGTTCATATGATTGTGCATTAATAATGTGGGTAAATGTGTATTATATGATGTTGATGCACAGAATAGAACGCCCACATCCAGATGCTTCCAGACCATGGAAGCTAATGATAATTTTGGAGCGTACTGTGAGTAACCTAGATGGTTTCACTCAACTAATTGTTTGTTTTAATTTATGTTTTAATTATCGAATGAATGTGATTTGAATGTGCTGATTCTGAGAAATGAAGGTCCGATGATTCTGATAAGTGAATGTGATATTTGAAGTGCTCCTTGTATGTGAATATGAAGAAATAAATGTGTTTTCTGAACTTAAATGTTGAATGTCCGACCAAGGTCCGATGATATATGAAAGTGAATGTGTAAAGTGAAATAAAGTGAATGATTGAGCATATATGACTAATGCGTTTCATTACATGAATGCATGAAACATAAAGGCAGTTGTGACTAAAGTAGCCACCCAAAAAGAGCTTAAAGCTCAGATTGTGAAAAAGAGCTTAAGGCTCACTATGTCAAATGAGCCCTATATCCCCAACGGATAAGGGATAGTTATTAATGAGCTCGGTATCCACAATAGATACCGAACAGTTTAGGCACTCGGTCACAACAATGTAATAATTAGAAAAGAGTCACATGTGCATTCCATATAAATTGTATTAAGTATGTTTGACTGATTGAAATGTAATTGTCTTACTCTTAAATGAAAATGTGATATGTGATATTATACAAAAAAAATGTAATGATGTGAATTATCTATTATGTGAAATGATATGTTACATGAATTGAGTGAACCATCAATGGTGGTTACCTTATCTGAGTTCGCAAAACTCACCTAAAATTTCCAATATTTTTTAGGCTTGGAAGAGTTACCCCATTAGGCTAACGGGAGTATAGATGACGAATTTGAGTAAGAGTTAGAAGTCGGGATCAGTTTGTATCTGCATTTGTACTTTCTTATTTTTGAATCAATCTATATATTCCGTAAATTTTGTACAATATGTATTTGAACATTCTATTTATACTAAATTTTTTCCAAATGAGAAATATTTGTAAATGATTTTGTGATGTAATAACTTTTGAATTGGAAACGTTTTGTTAATGAAATTGATTAAAATGTTTTAATAATTGGGATTTCGAGTTTTATGAAATAAAAGTTGGGCCTGAATTTGATTATTGATTTCTACATACGATAGTGTCGAAAAAAAAATTTCACCGAATTTCAAGTGTTTGATTGTTCTAGCATGCCACCTTTGTAGGGTACGCACTCGGACATCACTCAGGATGTCAGGTACATGTCTTGCAAGAGTAGGGTGTTACAAATAATCTAGAAAATTAAATTAAAATTAAAAGACTAACACAAAGCAATAGACAATACCAAAATGCAGAAAAGTTGAATTTAAAAATCAAAATGCTAGAGATTACTTTTTCCTTATTTTTTCTCTCTCCTATTTTATTGATTGAATTATGTCTCACTATAGATTTCTGAATGTACTAATTACCCTCTCTCAAGCTATAACTATTTTTCCCTAATCGAATTAATGGGAATCAATTGAACAATCTCTTTACCTACCTAATGACTACCAATTCAACTAGTTATTAAGCTATCCTATGGGTGATCAATTTACTAGTCAAGATCTCTATTCTAACTATCCAATTAACGTGATGATTACCCATCTATAGGTCACCAACTCTCATTGTACAATCCTACATGAATTTCATCTCACTCTCTCTCTCAATTGGTTGCAAGATGACAATTAAGAATAACAATCAATAAAGGCAATTGCATTCAACTAAATAAAATAGGAGTTCTAACAAAATAGCTCAAAAGCAATCCTTAAAATGAAATTAGCCTAACATGGTCTCCATAACAACATCAACAATCAAGTAAACTATTTTTACAAAGAATAGAAGATATTAAAATGGCAAAAAATTGAATAAGAAGACTCCTTCTCTTCTTTGTCAAAATCTAGAATTTTTGTGTTGATGTGCTATTTTGCCCAATCTTGATGATGATCCTTGTCTTCAATCCTTCCTTAATGCTCCAAACATGTGTTCTTCACTCAAGGATGGTGTTTCAATAGGTAGGTGTCATTTCCCTTTGAAGATGGAGGCTTAATGATGTTTAAATAGTCCAAAAATCCTAAGTTTAATCAAGCCTCGCAGATTGCCTCGGATTACAATTCCCACATCTATTGGAATTTTCATGATTCCCTTGAACATGGGAATTTGTCATAGATGCACTCTTCTTGTCTTCTCTTGTTTGATCTTTTGTTCAACCTCCAAGTTGCTCCCTCTTCTTTCTTACACAAAAATAATCATTTGTTACCGTCAATTGGCATCAAACACAAAAGAAAAACAATAAAAATCAAACTTAATGAAAACATACAAAATGAATCCTAAACTAGAATAATAAATGACAATTATACTAGAAAACACATTTCAATTTCCTATGAAAACATAACCTAATGTACATCTATCATTGTACTGTATGCATGTTGTTTTAATTGTTATTGTGATATTTGAACATCTCCAGGGCCAAATCATATGTAGTATATATATCCTGTCGATATAATATTGCATATGATTTATTTGACTACTTTGGGATGATGGAGATTGGTATAGTGGTTTGATTATATTTCCCAAGTGGGAGAGTGTTAGAAATATATGGACTAATATAATCACATCATTAATTCTAAATACATGACCATTAATCGAATAGCCTAGTGTATGTTTAATAACCATAATAGGATGGTTAATAACTTATTAATTACATTTGAGGCCCATAATAGTACCCTAATAACTATATGCTGACCCATTAAACTATAGTTCATAAAATCCTTGAAATAGCATAATTATCCATTTCTACTCCTTAGGATAGAACAAATTATAAGATATAACATTTGGTGAGATTGTGTGCGTATAGTGTGTGGGTGTGAAAAGAGAAATTTGTCTTTTCTACCATAAACTTCCTCTCTTACACAAGGTTTATTGATATTGATAGGTTGTGGTGTCCAAAATAGACAGAATGCATTAAAACTCCATGCCAAACATTGGAGGTATGTCAATCTTATTATGAACTTAATGCTCTAAATAAAATGTAGATGTTGAATTTGTGATTGTTGATGATTACATTTGTATATAAAATTTCCTATATATATGTATATATAGAAAGTATCCTATGACGTCATAACTTATTTATCTCTCTCTCTCTCTCTCTCTCTCAGAGTTAATTTCCCATATTTCCTAAAATCAAAGCCTTAGAACTTGCAATCTTTTTATGATCTCAGGGCCAAGAAAACGAGACGCTTCAACTGTAAGAGCCTAGACCACCCGCTTGAAAATATTGTCCGCTTTGGGTCTTGGCCTCTCGGGCCTCGCACCCTCATGGTTTTTGTTTTTCCATGGGCCTTCCCAGGAGGTCACCCATCCTGGTACTACATTAGGCCATGGAAAATGCATTTACAAGGGAGAGGTTTCCACATCCTTATAAGTGTGATAATGTGAGGAAGAAAGTGCAAGGTACGATGTTGACCTACAAAAATAGGTTTATGTCACGATCGTGTTGAGGTACCCCAATTGTAGGCAGGAATAAAGATAGAAGTGTTATCTGGACTTAATTGGACTTCAAGTATCAATAGAAAATGTTATTAATTGGTTAATTGACATAAATACATCGCTAGCCAAGATGTAATGATTTTGCCTTATTCTAAGGATGTTCGGATCATATAAGTTGTAATACAAATTTATATGAGTTTTTCTTGAGGTAAGAAGAATAACTGATAAGTAATCATGGGAAATGGCTGATTGGGAAGGATTTTATGCACAATATCGAGGTTAGTACCAAGAAATCACAACAGATAGGGTCAATAAGTCAGTTAATTCAATTTAAGAATGATCAATGAAGGAACAAATCTGAAATGAATAAATAGTGAGTCCAAGGTGAATATCGGAGTTACATCCCTAGTGAGGACTCAAGCATAAGAGTTAGAAATGCATGATGCTCATGTAAAGTACCAGCTACGTAAGTGGATTTGTGAATTCAAGAGGACACCTCACTAATGTAAGGGGAACTTAGGTCCATATTATAGTCTGTATATGTTTGGAATGTGTTCCCAACACATGAAGTTATGTTTACAAATAAAGTGAAATGTGTGGAGAAATTGGTGTGAATGAACAGACAGTAAAATAAGTCAATGTGGAATCACAGGAAATCGAATGAACTGAAGAAATCAGTCGAGAAAAAGGGAGTTCATTGGGAAATTGAGCATATCGCGTGATAATACTACTGTACTGAGGAACTAGTTACTTAAGGATTACTAAAACAAATTGTGGGCATAACGAGTCTTAGGCATGTTTGTTAGCGTTAACAATGCCCCCAATAGTATTATGATACTAAAGGTTAAAATGATTCAAGCAGCATGATATCAACTAGTGACTAAGATCTTAGACCATATTTTAAAATGTGTTTGAAAAAGGTAGTTAAAATTTTGAAAATTTGCGGAATACCGTATATATGTCGTATTAGTGATAAAAAAGGGGGGGAAATTGTGTAGAATTTCTAACCCCAGTGTAAATTATACCACTTCGAGTTGGAGAAATTGTAGTATATATCGAAGTTTCCCATTAGTGATTAAGATGCAATCTGTTGCAATAGTATAAAGTGATTTTGTGTACCTAGGGAAAATTTTCGTCTCATTAGCTGAATTTTGGATATATGACTTGGAATGTGCTATAATAGAAATTGCTTTGAAAGCTTGGAGATGTTAAGTCAGAATTTTGACTTCACGTATAAGGAGATTTTGATGACAAACAAAAAACAGACGGAAGCAAAAGCAGACGGAAGTAAAAAGCAGACGGAAGCAGTAAAAGAAATAAAAAGCAGACGGAAGCAAAAGCAGACGGAAGCAAAAAGCAGACGGAAGCAAAAGCAGACGGAAGCAAAAAGCAGA
>JAOSBN010000178.1:19456757-19471209 GCA_027563595.1 Erythroxylum suave | reverse complement strand
ATAAAATAAATTTAGTAAATAAAATATTTCATAAAAATATATTATTAGTCATATAAATTTAAAATTATAAATAATAATTAGTTGAGGGTTACGAAGAAGACGATACTTTGAACTTGCTTTCTATTAGTTGAGGGTATATTGGAAAATAATAATTATCATAAGGTTATTAATAAAAAGTAGAATTTCTACCGCAAAACCACTTTCCTATCGCAACTCTCTTTCTACTTATCGATTTCTGTTGTGGCATCGCACTTTCCTCCAACCTTTGGTTGTTCGTCCACAGATCCAAACATAGGACTTTGTTTAAAAATTGCGGTTGATAAGTACTTATTCCCACCACACTGTAGATCCAAATGCATCCTAAATCCTTATGAGAATATCTCACTTGACAATTCATAGGTAATATTAACCATTGGGAATTCTCAGTTTGGTCAGTTCGATGATCATATCTCCATTTGTATCATCTATATACATAATTTAGTAAATGAGAGCTACTAGTATTCATCCAACAGATACTATTACATGCATATTGTTCTAATCGGATCATTAAAGTCCTTATTTGATGATTCTACAATCAAGAACACTTTTAGATTAAACCATAAAGACTTGACTCTCATCATCATAAAATCCATTATGATGGCAAGTGTATAAATTTAATCAAGGACTTATCATATTAGGAAAAAAGCAATAAACATAATATGATAATGTAATCATTTGCCATTTTATTAAACAAAGTTAATAATCACAAAACAAAGGTGTTCAATCTATTATATAATGATTAGGTCATAGGCATAATTCCAACATCTCAGTAGACCAATGCCCAAGTTCCTAGCAAGAACATTCAAGTAAATACACACATATTTTCATTTTAGAAACATCTCTTTCAGAAATTCTCTATCTAATTGTGAATGGTGAATTTTGCACGTGAATTTTGTTTACTGTTATGCTATTATAAATTCAGTGTTATAGGTAATCCACTGATTTGTGGAAGCAGTTCCAAGGAAAGTTTCTTTGGATCATCACCCGATACCCTTTTCTTTTCACTTTTCTTTTATCCTTTAAAGAGTATTTCCCTTTGATCTCTTTCTTCTTAATTCAGGTGAACACAATTCCAAGCAATTAGCAATTGCTCTCGGGGTTAGCTTTAGCTTCCTTACTCTCTTGCTCTTAGCCTTTGGTCTCGTTTGACACAGGAGGAAGCAGAGAAGCCAAATTGTACAAAACATTAGCGGTGAGTATTATTGTAACTTGACTAGTTATTCGCAACAGCATGGAAAAAGTTAACAAGCTTTGATGGGCCATGGCATCTTGTTTCAGATGAATAAAAAGAAGGGCTAATATGCTTAGGCAACCTTAGGAGCGTTACATTCAGAGAGCTTTAAGTTGCTATAGACAATTTCAACTCAAAGAACATACTTGGTGTTGGAGGCTTTGGCAATGTGTATAAAGCAAAGCTATGCTATGGGACTTTGATGGCAGTGAAATATCTAAAGGATGTATCTAAAGAGAATCACAGTTTAGGACAGGGTTGGAAATTATTAGTCTTGCTTTGCACAAGAATTTACTTCGATTGATAGGATATTGTGTTGCTTCTAGTGAGAGGATGTTGGTGTATATGTACATGTCTAATGGCAGTTAGGCCTTTAGGCTCAGAGGATGGTACTTTCTCTGCTTACTAGAATTTTAAGTTCTACCATTAACCAAACTTAAAAGGCTGCATTCCTAGACTTCAAACTTTTGTCATTTTGTTCAAGCATTGTCTTACTTACTCGTCACATTATGGTGCTTGACTGGGCACCAATGGGGTTTTTGTAAGATCTTCACTAAATCTTTCTACTATTCCTACTATCAAGAATATGGTTCATTTAAGATTAACCCCTAACCACGCAAACGTAAACGCCCATACTTCATTAATTTCTTCTTCTGTGGTGGGCAGAAGTGATGAAGCATTTTTATGTGTTTGGGTCCCTATCCTCATTTTCATATAACAAGAGACACCATCGCATTATGAAAAGAGAGGCTAGAAGACTCAAACTATCAGAGGAGCTGCTAATCATCAAAGCAATGGTTATGAATATTATACATGCATCTTGTTTACACGTAAATAGACTTATGTTTGAGATGCATGCTTGAGTTTCTGGTTATGGTTTATTTTACATTTGGCATCAGAGCGTTAGCACCTCTACCTTACTTCCAACTTTCTGAGAATGCTCGCCTCTTTTATGCTCTATTTTTTGGCTTTCTTCTCCACCGTGTGAGCTGAGCTTGAGTTGTTGAATATTCTCGACATTGTGTACATGATAGATGTTAAAATCATGTTTTGGTACTCCATGTTGTACCTAATGGTAACTAGATAGTGAAGAGAGGAGGGACAACGATGACCGTGCATAGGGCCTTCGGACGTTGCCAAAGATTTAACGTCGTATGCTTCAGTTTTTAGAGTCTCAAGCTCCTCGGCTCATCCTCGTCGTCCCATCATCGCCATCCTCAACTTTTTGGGGCCTATTGCGGGCACTACTGCCATCAGTTTGGAGCCCGGTCAGGTTGAAGACAAAGTCTGTTTTCATTTTTTTGGGAAAATTACTAATTTATTAATTCTTTAATTGTGTTATTATTAGTAATTATTGGGTTAATCAAGACCTAACCATTTGTTGTGATTTTAATTATAAAATCATTTCGGTATTAATATTTGTGAAAATATTTTTTAATTTGTATGTCTAATATTGGAATTAAATTTGACATGCTAGTTATAATTGTTTAATTGTTTACACAAATTATATGTGATTAATTGAAAATTGTGTATACAAATTTAATATCAATATACATGTAAAATTAGATTAAATAATTTGTTCATTGTTATTAGATTTATTTGCATTATTTATTAATTGATGCAAATGTTTAAACTTTATTTAAGCTTAAGGTAAAGTGAGTGATCAATATGATATTAATTAATTGGTAGTAGCCACAGCATCTCAAACAAATTAGGATTATATATTTAGTTTTAAGATCACATTAAATCATTAATTGTAATTAATCATACCTAACATGATAAAATCTATCCACAGGAATTTCGTTATATTTATATGATTAATTAAGATGAAATATCGGATAATATTTCTTAATCTACCTACAGGATTTAAGAAAAGGAACATAATTTAGTAGTTTTGTCATAAAGTTATAGATGAATCTAATTGAGTAGAACTTTAGCCCACAGGCAAGTCTTATTTCACTAGATTTATCTATTAAAAGCATGATTTACATTGGTAAAGCATGAATCAGTATTGGTCTCAAATTATATATATAACAAGCATATATTTTTGAACTTGCAGTTACTCAAACTGTGAATATTTCTAATATTAAGTGTGATATTCCTGAATTGAGAGGTGACAACTATAAGGTGTGGAAGGAGAGAATTCTGCTTTATTTGGGCTAGATGACTATAGACTATGCTATTAAGAAGGACACACCACTGAATATGACTAAAACCAGCACTCCAGACACTATTGCTCTTTATGAAAATGGGAGAGATCTAATCGCATCTCCATAATGTTCATAAAGACAAAAATATCCGCTAGTATTCGTAGTTCTATCGAATAGCACAATAATGTCAAGGATCTATTAAAGACCATTGATGAGCAATTTGCTACATCTAATAAAGCTCTTACCGGCACCTTGATTATTCAGTTGTCATCCTTGAAGCTCACTGGCATAAAGGGCTTACGTGATCATATCATGCGAGGTTACCATATCGAAATCTTTCCTGGTACATTACATTATGTGCACTCTACCCTAACAATACAGTCCTTTCAAAATCTCTTATAACACACATAAGGACAAGTGGTCGATCAATGAACTGTTGACCATGTGTGTGCAAGAAGAGGAGAGATTGTTAATGGAATAGGGTAAAAGGGTGAATTTGACTGTTTCAGGAAAGAAGAGATAGGATGATGTCAAATACAAGGGAAAAGGCAAAATTTCTCCTCATTCCAATACAAAGAAATCGTCAAAGTGTTTCTTTTACAAAAAGAAAGGACACATGAAGAAAGATGCACTAAATTTAAGAACTGGCTCGAAAAGAAAGATACTCAAATTTCATTTATTTTTTATGAATCTAATATGGTTAATGTTAATCATAACATATGGTAGATTGATTCTGGTTCTACAATCCATGTGTCAAATACCTTGTAGGGTATGTAAAACCTAAGGAACCCGTTGGGAAATGAACAATACATCTATTTAGGAAGCAAGACGAATTCACATATGGAAGCCATCGGTACTTGCAGTTTGGTTTTAAGCAGTGGCTTTATTTTTTGTTTGGAAAAGATCTTTTATATTCCAAATTTCTCTAGAAATTTGATTTTTATATCAAGACTTATACCTTTTAGTTTTTCCTTTAACTTTTCAGATTCTAGTTTGAGTTTATGTAATAGATCTAAAGTTATTGGTTATGGTACATTATTTGATGGTTTTTATTCCATTCAGTTACAAAATGATGATGTCTATAATTCAATGCATGTCACTACTAGATTGAAACGATGTGTTATAAATGAAAAATCCTTTATGTTATGGCACCGTAGATTAGGACACATCTCCATTGAGAAAATCAAGAGATTAGTAAATGAAGGGGTGCTTAGTACTTTGGATTTTGCTGAATTTGAGACTTGTGTAGATTGTATTAAGGGTAAGCAAACTAACAAGTCTAAAAAGGGTACCAAGAGAAGTACAAACTTGTTAGAAATCATACATACAAATATTTGTTGTCCAAATATGGATCAAATAGTCTGAAATACTTTATCACCTTCATAGATGATTATTCGCAATATATGTATCTCTAATTACTTCATTCTAAGAATGAAGCTTTGGATGCCTTTAAAATGTTTAAGGCTAAAGTGGAGAATAAATGAGAAAAACTGATTAAAATTGTGAGATCAGATAGAGATGGAGAGTACGATAGTAGATACACTGCAAGTGAACAAGCGTTTGGTCCTTTTGCGAAGTTTCTTTAGGAACATGGGATTGTTGCCCAGTACATCATGCCTAGTTCTCCGGATTAGAATGGTGTGACAGAAAGAAGAAATTGAACTTTAATGGACATGGTGATAAGTATGAGGAGTAATATAAAACTTCCTCAATTCTTATGGACTGAAGCACTAAAGAGGGTTGTGTATATATTAAACTAAGTTCCAACTAAGGCTATCTCAAAAACACCTTTTGAGTTATTTAAGGGTTGGAAACCGTTTGAGGCATATACACATTTGGCGACGCCCGTCTGAAGTGAGAATTTACAACCCACAAGAGAAGAAGCTAGATCCAAGGACCATTAGTGGGTATTTCATTGGATATGTTGAAAGGTCTAAGGGGTATAGATTCTATTGTCAATCTCACATCACTAGAATTGTGAAATCAAGAAATGCAAAATTTCTTGAGAATGACTTGATCAGTGAGAGTAGACAATTTCAAGACATAGTTTTTAAAAAGGGCCATTAGGAAGCTCAACCATTTGATTTAAGTGATAGATTAATTGTCATTCACACCCCTCAAGTTGAAACAGGTGTTGGACAAACAGTTACTGAAATTCCACAAGTTGTTAGTACCAATCCAGTAGATCAAGTTGTAAATGAGGAATAACTAGAAATTGTTGAGCAACTAATTGAACAATAGGTTGAGCAACAGGTTCTTGAAGAGGATAATGATACAATATTGAGGAGATCTACTAGAGTTAGAAGATCAGCAATACCTAATGATTATATAGTGTATCTACAAGAGTCAAATTACAACATTGGAGCCGAAAATGATCCTGAAACATTTTCACAGGCCATTAGTTCTAAGGAATTGGACCTGTGGTACAATGCTATGAAAGATGAGATAGATTCTAACCAAGTCTGGGATCTCGTTGAGTTGCCCAATGGTGTGAAAGCCATTGGATGTAAATGGGTATTTAAGACAAAGACAGACTTACGAGGCAACATTGAGAGACATAAGGCAAGACTTGTTGCCAAATGGTTCAGTCAAAGGAAAGGAATCGACTACACGTAGACATTTTCTCCAATATCTAAGAATGACTCTCTTCATATAATCATGACATTGGTAGCTCCTTTTGATTTTGAGTTACATCAAATGGATGTGAAAATGGTGTTCCTCAATGGTGAACTAGAGGAAGAGTTTTACATGAAACAACCTAAAGGATTCTCCTCTAGTGATGGTGAGCTTTTAGTCTGCAAGCTTAACAAATCCATATATGGATGAAAACAAGTCTCCTGGCAGTGGTATTTAAATTTCCATGAGGTTATCACTTCATTTGGTTTTGAAGAGAATATAATGGACCAATGTTTATACCAGAAGGTCAGTGAGAGTAAGACTTGTTTTCTTGTGTTATACATGGATGATATTTTACTTGCGATTAATGATAAAGGTTTGCTATATAAGGTGAAACAATTTCTCTCAAAGAATTTTGATATGAAAGATATGGGTGAGGCATGTTATGTCATTGGTATCAATATCTATAGAGAAAGATCTCAAGGCATTTTGAGTTTGTCTCAAGAGACCTATATCAACAAAGTTTTAGATAAATTTCATATGAAAGATTGGGCACCAAGTGTAGCACCCATAGTAAAGGGTGATAGATTATGTTTGAATCAATGCTTGAAAAATGATTTTGAATGGGAACATATGAAGAACATTCCATATGCTTCAGCTGTTGGAAGCCTTATGTATGTTCAGGTTTGCACTAGACCTGACATCGCATATGATGTTGGAATGTTAAATAGATATCAGAATAACAGGTGTTAACCACTGAAAAGCTGTAAAGAAGGTTATGAGATATCTTCAGGGCACAAAAGACTACATGCTTATGTATAGGCGAACTGAGAACTTGGAAGAAGTTGGATACTCCGATTCAAACTTTGCTGACTGCATTGATTCAAGGAAACCAACATTTGGTTATATTTTAATGCTAGCTAGTGGAGTTATATCTTGGAGAAGTGTCAAGCACACCTTGATTGCTACTTCCACTATAGAGGTTGAGTTCGTATCATGTTTTGAGGCCACCTCGCATGTTGTGTGGTTAAAGAGTTTTATATTTGGGCTTAGGGTTGTCGATTTAATTTCCAAGCCATTAAGGTTATACTGTGACAACTCTGTTGCAGTCTTTATGGCTAAAAATTAACAAAAGTCAAAGTCAAAGTAAACATATCGACATTAAGTATTTAGCCATAAGAGAACGTATTATGAAAAAGAAAGTTGTCATAGAACACATTAGCATTAATTTGATAATTGCAGCTCCTTTAACTAAAGGCATACCACCTAAGCAATTTAAGGATCACGTAGTGCAAGTGGGACTTGGTTCTATAATGTGATTTTGTACATTTGTTGTTTCAATCGAACTCTTATTTAATTTGATATTTTCTCATATAGTTTTGTGCACACATATATTTGATTGTTTTAAGAAATATCATCTAATTTGGACCTAGATTAAACATATGGTTTATTCACTAAGTTTAAGAGCTAGTAATGAGAAATTTTATATATGTAATACATGGAAGATAATACTCACTATAAGAGGACCTATCGTCATGATTCATGTATTTAGTTTCTTATTATGTTTGGTGTTGGGTTAAATGGACCAAGTGGGAGAATGTAAGATTTTCACAAAATCTTTCTACTATTCCTACTGT
This sequence comes from Erythroxylum suave, assembly GCA_027563595.1. Taxonomy (NCBI): domain Eukaryota; kingdom Viridiplantae; phylum Streptophyta; class Magnoliopsida; order Malpighiales; family Erythroxylaceae; genus Erythroxylum; species Erythroxylum suave. Next base: position 19,463,536 of record JAOSBN010000178.1, on the reverse strand, counting down.
CAAGAATATGATCCATTTAAGATTAACCCTTAACCACGCAAACGTAAACGCCCATACTTCATTAATTTCTTCTTCTCTGATGGGCAGAAGTGGTGAAGTGTTTTTGTATATTTAGGTCGCTATCCTCATTTTCATGTAACAAGAGACATGATCGCATTGTGAAAAGAAAGGCCAGAAGACTCAAAATATTAGAGGAGCTGCACATCGTGGGAGTAATGGCTGGAGGTAATTTCTGTTATGCTTCCGTTGCCAACAAATGATGAATATTATACATGCATCTTGTTTACACGTAAATAGACTTGTATTTGAGATGCATGCTTGAGTTTCTGGTTATGGTTTATTTTACAGTCTTCACTATTAGGTCCAATCAACATCCTTGAAATTGTTTGAATTTGGCTCGTGATCACTTTAAGTATGTTTATTTCTTTGAGTCAAAACCTAACTATTTCTCTGACTTTATGATCACGAAGGAGGTTGTTCAAAGTTGTCTTATTTTGTATGTTCTTGGAAGTGAACAACAACAGAGTTAAGAACCTAAAATCCCTATAGGTCTATTTTAATGAAGTTTGATTGGAGAACTTAGATTCATGTCTATAATTTCCCAGTATTGCTCAAATGAGTTTCTATAATAACTATTTTTTTTTTCAATTCTTCACATCTACAAAAAGATAGAAGGTGAGTTTTGTTTGTCCGATTTATTGGATTCAAGAAAGAGTATGTTATGTTGTCTCAGTTGGTTGTGAATCAAAGATGTTTAAACTGAAAAAGTCCACTGAAGATGTTTTAAGTTGCTAAGTGACATTCATTCTGGTGGTGATTTTTAGAAAACAGGATATAGCACTGGACTGGGATAAAAGGAAGAGGATAGCAATCGAAGCTGCCAGGGGTCTTCTATATCTTCATGAGCAGTGCGACTCAAAGATAATCCATAGGGATGTGGAGGCTGCTAATGTGCTCCTGGATGAGTTTTGTGAGGCTGTAGTTGGCGATTTTGCCCTTGCAAAACTTCTTGACCTTGCTGATTCCCATGTCACCACTGCAGTCCGTGGCACGGTCAGGCACATTGCGCCAGAGTATCTCTCCACAGGCCAGTCATCTGAGAAAACTGATGTGTTTTGGATTTGGCATTCTGCTTATAAAACTTATAACTGGAATGAGAGCTCTGGAGTTTGGAAAAACGATTCATCAAAAGGGAGCAATGCTAGAGTGGGTAAGTATCATCCTGTAGCTTAACTGGTTATATCAGCTTCCTGCACAAATTACATACTTGCCTATGATTAAACAGCAATAGAATTTTGAATTGATAGCTTCAATTGACAAAGTTAAAGAATAACGGATCCATTTATTTATATGAGCATTTTGATCTATGCCTTTTATGGTGTGAATATTGTTACACTAGTATTGACTACCTCATTTTGGTAAGAAATGCTTTTGTTAGTGTTTCTGAGAAAAAGATAATAGTTTTTCGGTGGTAGAACGTTTGCTTCTGCTAAATCATGAAAGAAGTATCCGTAAACATTTGCCTGGCAATGTTGACAGGTGAAGAAGACACAGCAGGAAGAGAAGTGGGCAGAGGGTTGGGAAACAATTACGACAGAATAAAGGTAGGTGAGATGCTGCAAGTAGCCCTTTTATGCACTCAATATCTTCCCGCCGACCGTCCCAAGATGTCAGAAGTGGTCCGGATGCTGGAAGGAGATGGCTTGGCCCAGAAATGGGCTGCTTCTCAAAATCATCTTAGCAGCACCTTCACCTCGAGCCTGTCTAACACTAATTATAACATCAACGTTCCGACATTAGATGATGATGACATCAATGTTCACGATCGCTCCAGCAGCATTTTCGGCGATGATGATCGTTCCATTGATACCTATGCCATGGAACTCTCTGGTCCACGGTGAAAAAGAATAGAAAGTAGGAATGATTTGTTTTTCTGGAGAGCAATTCTTTTACAAACCAAAATTCCAACTTTGCTCAAGAAAGTGCAATGTATTGTATAGGGTTTCTTTTTTTTATATATATAACCATTGAATGTAATGTTTCCAAATTGCGTACACAACAAAGCAGGAAGATGAAGATGAAGGTGGACTTGAAGTGGGGGCGTGTGAGAACTGAGAACTGAGCGATGTGTCGTGGAAAATTGGAAATTTGTTTTCTTGTAGTCTCTACCAATGAAGAAAGGAATCTTCTATTTGTATAAAACCTTTTATGACCAAACATTATTTACCGAATTTAAGGCTCCAGAATTTATTTTCGTAGCACATATATACATATATATTTAAAATTTTAAAAAGTTGGGACCCACTCAAACACCAAGAAAAATGGGAACTGTAGCCTTAGGAGGAGTCAGTACCAAGTAAGGAGTTCAAAATAAATAAAGGATTCCCCAGACAAAAACAGAGCCGGAGAAAATATATTGAGAAACAACTTTGCTTCCTCGACCAACAAACAATTGGTGTGATGACCTGCCCGTCTTTGCAATATCCAATCATCTGTGCTTCTTTCAATCAAGACAATAGGTGAATGACTCCGCATATTTCAAAAAATCCCATTTTTAGTTTCGAGATTTTTAACGTAATCTATTTTCTTTTCAATTATTCTGTAGTGGGTTTGCAATTAGCACGAGGGATGGTTTTAGAATATACGATTCCAGTACAGGGCGTCTTTGTTATGAACGAGGCAAGTTTTGAAAGTCGCTGCTTTTTACACTCCGTTGTCCTTAGGTTTTAATTTTTTTGTGCTCTGACGCTTCTGATTTCTCTTTTGGATTTCCCTGACGATCAGATTTTTTTCTTTGTAACATTCTATTGCCTTTTTTTTTTGTTGGGATAGCTGTTGGAGCATTTATTATCGTTGAGATGCTTTACAGCACTAGTCTTCTTGCCATTGTTGGTGCTGGTGAGCAGGTACTAGACCAGTTTACTACTTAGGTTCTTGAAAGTTACTTGGACCTTTTTTTTGCAATGCTTATGGCTGGTGGTTTGATTGGATTACAACAGCCATCTTTATCCCCACGACGTCTCTGTTTTTTCAATACTACGGCTGGAACTGCTTTGCGGGAACTAAACTTTTTGACGTCTGTTCTTGCGATTCGCTTGAATAAGAAAAGGTACTGTATCGTTGACCAGTTTGCTAGGAAACTGTCGCTGCTGATTTCTTAAGAGTTTGCTAATCTCGTACGACTTAAATACGCACTTTCATTGTAAGAATTAAATGAAACTATGGAATGTGCAAACAATTTGCCTTTTTTTTATGCCACTTTGTGCATCAGCACATGATCAACATGCTAAAGGATGAAATTGCCTATGTTTTATATACATCTAAGAGTGAGCTACCTAAATAATGTCCAACTAAATGAATGGCTTAACAATTGCAGGCTCGTTGTTGTTCTACAAGAAAAAACTTACCTCTATGACACAAATACGCTGATAATATTGGATACGCTCGATACAGTTCCAAATGCAAAAGGTAATTTTCAAAGTAACTTGCTTTAGTGTGTGTGTGCGCGTGCGTGCGTGTGTGTGTGTGTGAATCAGAATGATTGGATGATCTTTTGGGCTTTAGTCAAATATGTTGCAGCATTAACTGCTTTAACATCATTTGTTATATTTAGGCCTTTGTGCATTCTCTCCTAGTTTGGATGGTTGCTTCTTGGCACTTCCGGCAAGTACAAACAAGGGATCTGTCTTAATATACAATGTCATGGAACTCCGGTTACATTGTGAGGTTGTAACCTGTCTATTCTCTTTTCCTTTAATTGAGTGGGACATACTATGTGATAAGGGCTGGCTGCTTTAGCATCTTTGTTAATATCTCCCTCTCTCTCTCCCTCTCTCTCTCTCTCTCTGTGTCACATGCACACAAACATGTATACCTTGTGAATCCTTCAATATCATTTATACTTCTTTTGAATTTCCTTGCAGATAGAGGCTCATCGGGCACCGCTGGCAGCAATAGCTCTTTCTTCTAATGGAATGTATATTGCGACAGCGTCTGAACAGGGAACAATTGTCAGAGTTCATCTAGTTTCTGAAGCAACTAAGGTGAATCAGAATTCATATTAGATGGTTAAGTAAGCCAGCGTTGTGGTGTGAAACATGCAAATGGGGATCATATGTACCACACATAGGACAGACAGATTGGACGCTTACCATCTCATGGATATCATATATGAAGTCCCTAGGAAATAGATTATTCCTTGATAATTTAGGATGTGGTGCAATATCAGGAAAGAATTTTCATAAAGTAGGACCATTAACATCCAATTAAAGCTTCACTTTGTGTTTCTCCTGTCGTTTACTTGGGTTTGTTACAAATTCAATTTTCTGCATGCACAGATTGAAATGTGGTTTTCTCATGATTATCCTTTCTGCAATCTGATTTATTTTGCAAGTTTACCTATCAAAACAGCAACGCCCTTTGTACTTCCACTTACCTGCTGAGTAATACTTCTAGTGGATTTATTAAATTCTATTGTTATTTCTTGCAGTCATATAGCTTTCGCAGGGGGACTTGCCCTTCAACAATATTTTCCTTGTCATTTGCCCCATCAGTGCAGCTTCCAGATATTCTTGTAGCTACTAGTTCTTCAGGTTCCATTCATGTCTTTTCCCTGTGCTTTGCCCTAAATCAGAGGTGAGAGCAACAGTTTATTTGTAGATTAGATTGAATCATTTTGTTGCTCAAGTATCATGTAACTTGTTCTCTCTGCATGCCCTCTATTCATCAACTTTCGGGTCATGCTGTAAGACCGTAAATTTACCTCGTAATTTTCTAAAATTTCTTCCTCATTGTCCAATCCTTCAAAAACTAGATGCACATTCGAATCCTTATTTCTGGTGATATTTTCTTGTGATTTGTTTGAAGAATAATATTCTTGAGCTGAAAAAAGTCCCTGTTGCATTGACACACTCAGAAACTGTACATTGTTATCTACCTCTGATCTAATAGCGGCTTGATGCTGAGACCGAAAATTTGTTTGGACTGGATGCTTCCTCTTAGCTAACTGCTCCCTTTTCTTTGATTGCTCCCTTTTCTTTGATTTAGCCAACAAAACAAACTGTACTACATTAAAGACGAAGCCTTTCCATTTAGCTTCAGTTTCTTTTTAAGTTTTGATGTGCAAAGAGCTAATATCTGAAACAGATTAATTTGAACTTTCTGTAGTAGTTTATCTGATCAGTTAACAATAATGGGCAAGTGTAATTCTTCAAAACCCAGAGTTCTATGAGATGTTGCAATCCTTAAAATGTTTGTTTTATTGCAAAATAAACAAACTCACTATTCTGTTTCCCATTGTATCAGGCAACAATTTGCCGGGAATTTTCTTATCTGTACCACTATAGAGCATCTCATGTTCTTGATTTTTTTCCTGTATAAGGTTGTTTCTATATTATATTTCCACAATATTAATGCCAACTAAAGAATATGAAGGCTGTTTTTTCTTGTTTGTAATTTTGTATTTACCAGAAGCAGAAGATCAAGCAGTCTTCTTGGGTCAATACTACCTGATTCTGTAAATGATGCATTTGATCCTGCCTTTCACCACGTGCTTCAAAATGCTGTTCCAGCAGGAGTAAAAAGGTTTGAACACACTTTGGATCATTAATTGTTCATTAGTCATGTAGTTTGGCACAATCCTGTCTGTAGGATTGTAGTTGGATCGTTGTGTTTGCAGTATAGTACACAGGAGACTGAATATTGAACACAAGCTGCATTCTTCCTTCATTCATAATTGAAAACACATGTATCTCTCCAACATGAGTTTGGTTAACTAATCATTTGTTTGTTGATTGTTGATCTATACAGCTATGTGGTAGTTCGCAAGATAGATAAGGTTGCTGACAGATTGTCAACAGAGATTGAAGCCTGCGTGTAATTCCTTTGTACTATTTACTTGTTCGAATGTATTATCTCTTCTCAACTGCTTCCACTTGATTTGTTACTGGATTTTTCCAGTTTTAAGCTTTGGGAAAATATTGGTGGGTAGTTGGATAAACTCCTTTATGCCTTACAAAATAATTACGTCATGGAGTATGGATACAATACTGCATAAAAGGATTTGGCTTGGTTTACAGTAGTTAAAAGCATTCCATCCTGATTTCTTACTGTCCATTACACCAAGCATGCCACTACCAATGATTCTTTTATACTGCAACTATTAGGAATCACATAACTTTTGTTTTTGGACAATGAACTCATATTGATTTTGTTGACATTTGTGTTTCATCTTCAGATCGTTGCATTTGATGTGAGTGACTTGTGTATAATTCCATTTCCTATAATTAACAAAAAAGTTGATGCTCTTGTCTCAAGAGCATAAGTTTTAAGTGTCTTTCTACTGACCTACTGTCCCTAATTTTGGACTTTCTAGGGCCACACTCTCGGTCATAACATATCAAGGCTGTTTCCTTGAGTACTTGATAAACATTAACAATCACAGTGGGCCTAAATGGAGTTTGGAACGTGAATTTAATCTTCTGACAGCAGTGCCAGGTAACATCTAAAGGTCATTTATATCACATTTCTTTTGTTCGATATTAGTAGGTAATGCTGATTTTAGCATTCACCCTGCAATCATAGGCCAAGAACAGAATTTTCAGCTTGTCTGAGGTTTGTTTAACTGTTGCTGGCATAACTCTTCGTGGAACCTCAAAATGAAAGCTATGTTCTTAAAAATACAGTTCAGCATAAAGTGGTGATCAATCAAGACATATTATCAAGATCCAGGACGTGTCAAAGCGCAAAAGTAGATGTAGAAGCATAAGTTTCAATATATA
>JAOSBN010000178.1:19442768-19456657 GCA_027563595.1 Erythroxylum suave | reverse complement strand
CAATCAAGACATATTATCAAGATCCAGGACGTGTCAAAGCGCAAAAGTAGATGTAGAAGCATAAGTTTCAATATATAGTCCATGAAACACGAAATATACAACTGAAAACATGTAGAGCTGCAAATAATACGCTTGTGAAGTTTTTGATACGTTAAAAAGAATTTATTAACATGTAAATTGATTGGCTCTGTCCGGTGTCCCTTTTTTTTTCATGATTTGGTTCTTAAGTTGCATACTTTTTTTTTATTATGTGAATTTATAGCTTCTTTTTAATGAAATGTTTGGAAACATATCTCAAACTTTCTACCTGGTTCTTATCGTTATATTCTTTTAACATTTTTCTCTCAAGTCTTGGAATTTTGTTTCCTTTGAATTGTCTGGTTCTGTATATTCAAAATGTCTGGGAGGAAAGCAAGTGATGGTTGAGTAGCCCAGAAAAGGACAATCAGGCACCATCAAATAATAAAAGAACTATTACTGATTAGAGTAAAAAAAGGAATACTACGTAGATCATCACTTCACGTGCTATTCTAAACGTGAATCTTCTTTTGTTTTATGAAGTATACATTAAAAAAAAAAAAAAACACATATTTGATATGAAAGAGAAGGTATTTGAAGTATTGGGTCGAGGTCATGACCCTCTCCAACGAGTTGACATTATCAGGTTTTAGCGCAAGTACAGTAGCTGAAACAAATGATGAAATCTTCTCGTGAGACGATTTGGTGTGAGCTATAGATGACTTTAAAACTGAATTATGTTATTGACGAGCATTCTAATATCTCAGGTACTAACTGTTAACATGTTCAGCGTCAGTTCGTTGCAATGGAAATGTAAAGCTATAAACCTTTGTTTCATTATTTTTTGGAAGGTAACCTTTGTTTCAATATTTCCTGTAAAGGTGAATATTCTATTTCAAATCTCACATTGTAGAAGTGTTCAAAGGGCAATGTAGACATGATTTAGAACACTCATAATGATAACTGTCAGCTATACTCCCAACAGAGTGAGAAACAGCTAACAAAACCTTGGAACCGGTATTACCAAGTTACTGGTCAAGAACCCTGTCAAATAAGGTTCTTACTTCTTACATCCTGATTCTGGAAACAAACTAAATAAAAGTTGTTCATGAACTTTGAGGTTGAACAGATTTGAATGAAAAACTTGGATCAAGAAAGGGATTGCCAAAAGGATTAGCTGAATCATAGCTCGTCACATTTGGCTGTTGTTCCTGGTGATCCTGAATCGGGAAGACAGCTTGTTCTTGGACTACAGGTACTATTTGTGTGCTATTTGAAGGGGACATGCTACCGGTAGCATGAAATGATTCGCAGTTGTAAAATTCAAATTCGAAAGGATTAGATGCAACTTGTCCCGGAACTTGAGTTCCATTATTTGTTTTTCCAGATAATGCATCATTGTACAAATTGTCCAGTTTACCAACCTGCATTGGAAGATCCATATATTAGTGTGATAATGACACAGAACAATTGGAACTGGATAGAACTGATAATCGATGTTAGACTTAATATATAATCTCTAGTACTCTTGTCAGACTTCAAAAAAAAAGTACGAAGATGCTATGAAACACTAACCAATTTAGTCTCTTCATGTACAGCTCCACCTGAGGTCCCAGCTGTTACAAGCTCAAGCTCCCAACCTGTACTTTGAGAAGTTGAATTGATGCCATCCAATGCATTATCTGCGGCATTAATGGGAAGCACATGAGAATTCATATGCATGGACAAATAGTTTTATCAATAAAACTAGTTTAACATACCAGGTGTAACAATTGCAAGGGCCAAGTGATTGCTTTCATCCTGCCCTGGTGTCTCTTCTGTGAAGTCATCCCAGCACTGGAGCGATCAAATCAACCAAGTGAGCATAAGCAAACAAAAGGAACAAAATTTTTGATAAAAGTATGTCCACACCAGAAGATCAGCAACTTCAACTGTCGGGGCAGTCTCATTATGTTGATTCTTCGATGTGTCTGATGAAGTCATACAAGGATCCAATTTCCATTCAACTTCAGGGGCAGGCAGAGCTTTAAGTGTCGCATTTTTTTTGTCATTGATCTGAAAACACATGGTATTTATTGCAGACATGAAGGTAACATTACAAAAACGCACAAGATGGGGCACAGGAAAATTCATACTGGTAAATCACTTGCAGTGTCTTTCACATAGTCTTCCATAGAAGACAGGAAAGAATCGGGGGGCTGCATGGTGTAAGACAAATCAACAAATTGTTTGATGACATGAGCGAGCAAAACTTAGGCCTTGTAACAAGTTATTACCCGTTCAATACTAACAAAATTTTGGCCCCGAGCAAAAGGCATGATTCTACAGCTATCATAATACTGCCCTAAACTTTTGGCCTGCACAACAATTTAAGTTTCCAAATAAAAATAAGCAATTGAAATCCTGAAATTAAAACGCCATGAACATCAAAAACGTGCCTGATTCCCTGATCTCCGATAAATTTCAAGTGCTTTAATAGCATCTTTACGCTGCATATCAAAGTACTGAAACAGAATGAAGCGAAATTTTAGTATTAGAACCTCATAGCTTCCATTGGTTAAGCAACCTCACCTTATCCACTAAGTTGTGAATTCCACCAGAGATTGCCATATAGAGCCCTGCACTATCAGTTGCAACCTAAAATTCTCAAGGAAAAGGGCCGTGGTCAACCAAAACCAAATTATAATGATAGCAATGAGTTCTGAAGGTTCCTTACCATAATCAGAGCATAATGGACTAAGGGAGTGTGAAGAGCTGCTCCCTCTGGCTGCAGAAATAAAATATCAAACAGTATTACTTTTCATAGATTTAATGGAAGCTTAACTTTTGGATGAGGCATAACCAACAAGTTTCAGCTCCAATCATTCAAAACATGATGGTTGGATAGCTACCCTGCAGGCAAGAAGGCGAAAAAGAACCTCCTGCAGTGCTGGTAAGTGGTTCAGCAATTCTGGTGTTTCAAGGTTTCTGATAGTCTGCCAAAAGTTGGATAATAGCATAGATCCACTGAACTCTGTTTGTTATATTGGAATGAAAAGTAAAATACAAAAGTAGTTCTCTTTATAAGACGTACTGGGTAATCTTGATCAATATCATAATCCAAGATGCAAATACATTCAAGACGCTCTTCAAGATAACAAGCATAACTACGAATCCAAGCAGAACAGTCCCATGCTTAACACACCCAAAAAAAAAAAAAACAAAGAAAGAAACAAGAGCAAACCGTCGGTCAGTTCCCCCCACTCCAACATTAAGGAAATTAAGGGAAGTTAAGATATACCATTTGGACCTGAATCATCCCTGAAATGATATAGATTCAACATAGGCCCTCTGCCCTGACCATAGTTAAATAGCTCTCCACGGAATGAAGGATCAATTTCTTTCATTGCACGATGTATAACGATCATAGCCTTTAGTGCAACCTGAACGTGTTTTCACAATGATTTTTTGAATATAAAGGTGAGTTTAGCAGACGAAGGGTTTTATATTTACCGTCCACTTGCTTGTCTTCTTAAGACGCTTCGTAAGGCGGTGTATGCAGTAGGCAACATCCATGCGAGGACTTGAGGCTGAAAGTGCACTGAAGATTTCTGATGACCGAACAAGAAATAGTATGTTATGTTATGCATAAACACTACAGACAACATTTTGATCCCCTAGCTTTTAGGGGTCAAAGAGAGAGAAACAGACAAACAAGGTTTTGGCTCACTTCTGATATGTTTCTCCTTTGGCATAGCTTCATCGTGTTTTGTGGCCTTTACAATGGCAATATCAATCCCCTGACGCACAAAACCCAAAAACAAATGAAACAAATTTGGCAGAAGAAAGAGAAATCAGTAAGTTGCAAGAGTCACCTTGTATTCACTGTTTACTTTTGCCAATCCAACTTTTGTGGAGTCCTTCAAGGCACCTATGGCTTTTCTTAAGGTTTGAGGAGTGTTAACTCCAGCTGCCATTCTGTTGCAAGAAAAATGTTTGCTTCAATTGAATCAAACAGGCCTTCAATTCAAATTTTATATGAATACCGCACGAAGAATTCACTTGTGAACCAGATCATCATATCATAACTTGCGTTAATCTTATCAACCGAATAAAGAGAAGGACTTCACATAACGATGCAAGACGTTAAATTATGTTGAAAATTTCATGAGCGTATTTATCTATAGGTGCATGTGAATTAGATACAATGTTTAACAAGCATATATTGGTGAGTTTCCAGAAACACGAAAGACAATTTATTGAACAAAACATAAACACTACCTGCCCTATTAACGTCTGGTGGGCGGCAGATGGTGGCAACGGATAAAAGAGGAAAAAGCTGCCGGAGTTGGTGGGCGGAAAATTTAGAGGGAAAGGCCCTGGTCCTCCGTCTCTTCCTATTCCTACGCTTTGATGTCGGACAAGTTTTTAAGTACTTACAAACTTATGCTCATACTCAAAATATAAAAGAGACTGCATTTACGAATGTTGGTTTAGGCAAAAATTGGTTTTGCTGCTGAGGAATTAGAAACACCAAAAAAGACACTTTTCGACGATTCTCCTGTGCATGCGGCGATAGCTGAGTCGGATATGTACTTGTGGGCTTGTGAATGCCTGCCACATTGGTGCAATTGAAATTTTATGTAACCAGCAAAAGGGGCTTTGCTTATAAGCAAAGTCCTGCCCTTCTTGTCTGCTTAATTTTAAGCAAACGGTTAAATGCATGATTCTGCTGTTCCAAACTTGGGTTTGCCCAAAGTTTTTAGCTTTACTAAGATAAGACGATCATTGAAAATAAAAAGCTACCGTCGCTTTAGTTTTTTTTTTCCCTATTTTAAGATTAATTTTATTAGCTTCAAACTATTTTTGCTTCCAAAGGCAGTTAAAATAGACATTCATAAAACCTAGCTAAGCCTCACAAATTGGCTACTTTCAGATCTTTACAGTAACAAGTAAACGGCCACGATTGTTTGCTTCTCACCTCTTCAAGTTACGCAGACTAATACCTGATGTCCACTTCAACCATCCAATTATGACAGTAAAAGGGATTTCTAAGGTTCTTTGTAATGAGGTAGAATCCAACTAGACTGTATCCAGGATTTACTAGCCCCTACGGACAAGTAAAACACCTTCCCACATCCAATAATCCAAAGGAAAATCATATGATTTTGCATTTGTAGCGTTTTGATCTATGAATTCATATGTCCCTGAAAAGGAACTCTTTATGTTACATCATACATGGTTTTATGACATGAAGCTGTAACAATGACAATCAATTACATTACAAGCTGAAGCCTAAGATTGTAGTCCCATTGTGTTAATGCAAACACCAAGTATTGCTTGCTTTATTTGCTTACAGTACCAGCAGCAATCGCATGCCCAGATTGCTGTATGAGCTAATGAATTGCTAACATTGCCGCGTGCTGTTCCAGGTATTCTTTGCTATTCATTTCCGTCAATCTGCATATCCATTAGTGGTATTTGCAATTAAACTTAACATCTTACGGGAGGAGTAGGCAGAAAGGATATCGAGATTAAGATAGAAAATTTTGATAAAACAAGAAAGAATTTCACCCTTAACAGTATAAAAGGAACTAGGAAATAAAGAAAACAAAATTTGAGGGAAACAACAACAACACAGTTCTCAGTAGGAAGTAAGAAGGTCAACCAAAGAATTCTAACTGCTAGAAAATAGCAAAAGAAGACATGTTATCGTTTAAGGTTAGTTCTTCCATTTCTTCCTTTTCTTATTCATGTCTCCAAGTTTTATTCTCATTCTAATCCCCTAAGTTTTGGCATTGTATACAATCGTTGCTCTTGCTCAAATATAGATTCCCCCGTTCCACCTACTGACATATACAAGATATCTAAAAATATGAGCATGGCTGCATTAATGGCCAAAGCCCATGAAGACAAACAACCCTCTACCCTTGAAGACCACGAGTCATACAAAGAAGGCAGTAAAGAAGTACAAACTCCTAAATTTTATTCACACGCGTACTAAAGATTGAAAATAAAAGGCATCAAACAATTAACTTAACTATGATAAGCTATGTTCATAGATTAATAAGTATGCTTTAGAGGTAGTTTTCAAAATCAAAATTTGAAACAGTGAAATAAAACCGCATCAATTTCCTTCCTTTCTCTTGTCAATGACCCATGCTGTTTAGAATACGAAATCTCAATATTACGGGAATGACAATGGTAGATCTAGATTACCTACTAATGGTACGGTCTTTTGCAAATCCTAGTTCATTGTCAACACAAAGATTAGACTCATCATTTCTCAGTGATCTCGTGGAAGTCCTGGGTGCCATGTGCCGCGCATCAGAAATTGTCACTATCTTTTCAAAAAGTTCTACTGGACTTGCCTCAGCTGAACATAATAGTCTAGCATGGTTCTCATACATTACCTGTAGCCATAATAACATTAAAACCATTACAAGAAGTTGCCTACTTCTTGAATAACTTCATTAAAAGAAGGAATGCAAGACAGATTTTTTTAGTCGAATGGATTCATAAAATTGCAAGCGACAACTTTGCAAAGATATTTTATACAAGAATGTGATGTCAGTCTTTCAAAGGTATAAGATTGTTGGCATTATCCAGAAAAAAGAAACAGGAAGTATCGCATGTCCACAGGGAAATAATAAAATCACTACAATCTAACAGCTTCAGAAGTTGAGGCAGTACTGGAAGAATTTGCCAAGACACTGCATCTAATTAACTGCTGACTGCTCAAGATTGCTTATGTTTAAACCATACATCCACAAAGGAAACATAACTTAAGATGGCAAGTAGATGAACTATTCATTTCTATAGACATTGTCCAAACAATTAATCATGTTCAGTTCGAAGCAAAAAGTACATTAAGAAAAGTTAAGGAAGTAAGTTGTGTATAAGCCAAAAGCCTATACAGATATCAACTCTAGGAAAACATTCACTCTGGTCCAATAAGTAGTCATCATGTTCCATAAATAGAACAAAAATAAAATAAAGAAAATCAAACTCCTGCTTGGGCAAGATATATGTATGGATTCAGAAAGTATGATGGAAAAGGTACGTTTGGCATACATCAACTAAGGTGACAAATCGATATGCTGCTGTTCTGTTGTGGAGTCCAAAAATTGGGACACAATCCAATGCTAAGGTATGAAATTTGTCTGTGAAATTCAGAACATAAGAATAAGGATTATTCTCATTGGTTCAAATGTAATTTCACAATGCTTGTGAGCTATGCTTCAAAGAAAACAATTCAGACATTTGATATTCAAAAGAAAATTTCTTTTAAAGGGGCAAAAAGATTGCAATCATACTAATTCTAGGTAACTACTAATATATGCTCAGCAGAACATAAAAGAAAACAGCTTCTGCATGTGAATTCTTTTTCTATTTTTCCTGGAGTATTATGACTTGCATTGACTGAAACCATATCGTCCCTATTTTCTGCATCTGATGTCTCAAACTTGATGTTTTAAATAGTCAGATGTCAACTGTTGACTATGTTCATAAATGCTGAAACCAAAAATCTACAATGACTCACTAAAAAGTCCAAAATAATCGGCTGCTCCAAGAGGCTTGTCACAAAGTTCCTCAAAATGAAAATATGCACATCCATTAGCCCCCAGGGGCACCTAACCAAGTTGACAAAGAAAGCAGTGTCAATAGAATCCCAGTAAACTTGTATGCCCTTCAAAGAATAAAAAGAATAAAAATTACACACACCCGCAATGTTCTACCCATTACTACTTCCACTTGTTGCATAACTGCAGTTTGTTCTCCTATCAGCTGTTGGAACTTCTGCTCAAGAATGTTTGATGAATCTTTTCCAACAAAATAGAAACCTTGCTCTGCCTGAATTTCAGTATAAATAAGCAATGTAAGAATTTGTCACGGATTTTCCTTATTCTAAAAAGTGAATGTTTAAATTCATACTGAAGTCAACTTCCGATAATCCACTGATGAACCAATTTCATGAACAACACACCGTTCCTGGAAAAACAGTAATAATACAAATGTTATTGCTGCAGATGATCTGATTATGGACAGGTATGCTAACTGTGGAAAAACCTTATATATTTAATTCTCTTAGAAAACAATATTAAGTAAACATCAGCATACCTTCAAAGTTGCAATGAAGGTTAGAAAAAGATCCCTCTGCAAACCACCTTCATAGAGATTACTTGGAGCACGATTTGATGTGGAAACAAGAATCTAAACTTGGCTCCAACATGCATAAACATATAAGGTCTATATTTAATTTCAATTTCCATCCATAAACCATTGATTCAGATTATCAATAGCAGTGACAAGACAAAGTAGACTTACAACACCATTGCAGAAAAGATGTCCAAAAAGCCGGTTCAAAATCAATGCGTCAGCAACATCAGTAACCTACAAAAGTTACATAGCATCAAAACTTGCAATCAATTAAAAAAAACACAATGCTATTCCAAATTTATACCATGAATTCATCAAGACATAATAACATGGCTTCATCTGATATCTCTGCTGCAACAACTTCAAGCGGATCTGACACGCCCTTATGCCTCTGCAAGTATTCCACATTTAAACTAAAGTATCAAACTCACTATAGTATCTCCATAGATTAATTAGAATACAAACCAATCAGAAGAATAAGAGAATACTAATTTGAAACTTAAATTAGCATCATATCCAACAATCATCAAATTGAGTTTTAAAAGCGCCTGTAATGTTTACCCACCACAACAGTGAGGAAACATGAGATGATCAATAGAAACAAAAACAACATAGCTGGCGGAAATATCAAATATGTGTATGAAACTTGAAATATAAATGTGAGCAGCATTCTTACTTGCAACCGACTATGGACATTTAACATGAAGTCATGGAAATGGACCCTCCTTTTCCTCCAATTGTTGGGCCTGCAGATTAGATTGCAGGAGATAAGTTCAACAAGTATCCATGGGGCGTACTGGAAGATGCAAAGATGATGATAGAATTATGCTCTTCTATTTTTAGGCAAATGATTTTAGATCCCATTCTTCAATGCCATAGTATACGTCCAAAATAAATAAAGATAGTAAGCGTACAATTGTTCATAGAATAAATCCATGAGCATAGTTTTTCCGGTGCCCACTCCACCATACAGATAAAGTCCCTTAACAGGCGAATATGAGGACTGTGGGATGAGACGAGACCACAACCATCTACTCCTGTGCATTACCAAAAAATTCAGTGACCGGCAAAGGAATTGGATATCTGGCAAAACCCAGAAATCAATAGAAAGAGGACAATTCTAAAGATAAAGGGAACAGTTTGATATTTATACAAAGCCGCAATAATAAATGAATCAGAATTGAATAGTCTACCTCCCAGATTTGTCTGAAGTTGAATATCGATCCAACTTGCAGGCATCAGCTGACTCCACAATCTCATCATAGAGTCTCTGAAGCTCTCTTAAAGTGACTACCTGCTTAAATTATCATCAATGCATGCTTTCATGGCAGCGCCTGGGTACCGCAATATAGCACCCCCATAGTAGCAAACTCAAAAGCAATGAAAATAGTTGGAGAAAATAAAATATAAAAGAAAATTCCACTACCTGGCAGCTATCACCGTCCACAAGCTCACCCGCAGCTATCCTTCTTTCATACTCCACAAGCGGCCCCCCTCGGGTCACATCTGCAATTGCGATCAGAGAATTCAGCAAAAAACAATAAAGTAATCATAATCTACAATCTCACACTCGCTCGATATTAAGCCACTAACAGAATTTGAGAAAGAAATACCCAGATAAGATCATAAGCGACAACCTGAAGGTGAAACTTTGGCAACGTCAATAGACAGAGCTCTAGAGATAAAGAACTCTGGACAAAGAAGTCTACCATCAACTCCATGTCCATAAGCAGAAACGCAGTTGGCGTACAACCAATTCCGTTGACTTCGACTGAAACTAAACGAGTGGTTATATTCTTGACGTTGAATCGCAGACAGGAAATGGCGTATGCCTCTAACACCTCTTCTCATCTTCTTCAACGTAAAGATTGTTATCCAAATCCAATCGACAGTTTTGAGAACTGTACTTCAAACACAATTATCTGGTAGCAGTCCTGCAATAATTAAATTTTAAGACAAAAAAAGAAGTTATCACGTTGTATTTGAGCCAATCGTGCTAAGGAAGTAAACTCACGAAATCCATCTTAATCACAATCAATAACTCTTTGTCTTTTTCAAGACAATTATGGAAAGGATCGGGAAGAGTAAACTGTCTTTCAAGAAAAGAAATAAAGAGTGTAAGCATACGTACAATGGTCGAAGAAATCACGAAATCCAAATCATTGAAGGAAGTAGAATTAATATAAGACCAAAGATGAAATCTTTTGGATAAAAAGAGACTAAATTGTACAAAAGTTGATTGATCTTTAATTTTGCTATTGTCTCTCTCACTCTTGGGACAGAGGAATTCCAAATTCTCGTGAGAGAGAGAGGCAGATAAGAAAGGCGGATAGAGAAGAAAATGGACAAAGCCTCCAAGTTTGTTTGAGGTTTGGTCCCCTGTGTTCTGTTACTTATGAATAAATATGATTACGTGGTCCTGTACGACATTATCTGTTGAGATGCTGACTCAGCTAAAATAGCCACTCATTGATAATGCTCTGAGGAGTTTGGTTAACATACCCAAAAGTAGGAAAGTTAGTAGGTGGCACCAAGTCCCCACCAGTTCCCATTAGCCCATGACCACAGATTTAAGAATACTCAACAACCACATTTGTCTTAAATAAATAAATAAATACTTGAAAGTTATTATTTTAGTTAATATTAAAATAACCAAGTTATAAGAAGAAAAAAAAGACCAGTCTTTTCTCCCAAATTTTCTGAATCCTTCTCTCCGCATCTGCCTTTTTCTTTATCACCTTCCTTTCTTCCCCGAGTAATCTTTATCAATGTTGCGAATATAGTACCAAAATTGGTACTTGGTTAAATTTTTGTACAATATTATATTAGTATCAGTCAATATCGAATATAATTTCTGGTATAACCACAATTGATATAAAATAACAATAATTTTTAAATATTTTACATATAAATAATAATTATAATTAATATAAAAAAGACAATTATCATTGTATAAATATAAAATTAAGAACAATACAAATTATTTAAAATATTACAAATTCATCATATAATAAATAATAATTACAACAAAATATCTAATAAAAAGAATAATAAATATCCTTAACTCTCAGACTATTACAATTTACAACAAGAGTTTGTGATGAGAAACCATCCAACTAGAAGTTAAACCTGTAACAAAGACATTTAAAATTACATTACGTATATATAATTAAACATATATATCAAATATAAGTAAATTTTGAATGAGAGGAAAAACAAAAACATGGAACTTCATTCAATCATTTACGAGAGGGTACACGTAACAACTACACTGACTCCAATTATTAGTTGATACAAAATCCTCACTATTGAGAGTAGTCTCATCATCATCATCATTCAAATTCAATCTACTAAATGACATATCAATGCTTTCCTAACTAAGATTATCTTTAAGTCATTCATATCTATCAAATTTGGTTCCTATTATCAATAGAAATTGGATCTATTGAACTAATTGTGCTATTAAAACTCCTAGTAAATAATAATATTTAATTATTAGAAAATTGTAAGGAATTATATCGAAACTAATCATGAAAATAACGTACCTTTTCGAAGCTTTAAATTGTAACAAACGAATATCAAGTCATTTAATTTCTTGTGCTCCAATCTATTCATTTTCCTAGAATCAATCAATTTAAACGTGCTCCAGTTTCGTTCACAACCTATTGCACTCACATATTGACTTAAAATCTAAATTGCAAATCTTTCCAATTCTAAAACACCACTTCTGATTTGATCCCACCAAGAAACTATAAGTTGTAAGATAACAAAAACTAGTGTTACAAACAAAATAAAGTGATAATTAATTTTTAACAAATAAAAAAAAGGAAACAACTAATACCTGAAGAAAGTTTTTTTCTTTGTCAAATAGCAAAATGCAATCCAAAATTCTTAGAAGACAGCTTATAAAGCTCTATTTGTGAGCTTAAAAGATCTTGCATCATTTCATAGCTAACAATCGTTGTAATAGTGAACAGCATTCTTCTACTAACTTTAGCTTTCTTTGTAAAATCCGGTCTGAATTACACACTAGGATTCAAAAACACTCCAGTTGCAAACAACAGAAAAGAAAGTTGTCTTTCTCATCTCTCATTAATGATTGCAAGGTACGGTATGTGCAAAGAAGACCTATGTTTCAGATTGGCCTTGATTGTTTCCTTAACCATTTCCATGGCATCATAAAAATATCTCATTATTGCCTTTGCTTCACTATTAGTTAAGTGAAGCACATTCACCAAAGACTCACAAACATTAATAACAAATTGGCATTGAGACTGAAATTCTCTATCTTCTAATATAATTCTAGAAACTTCCACTCCAGCATTAGACCTAGTTTGCTGAGATGCAACTCACATATCAGTCGTAAACATTTGTTTCAACTCTTTCTTCATCGTAACAAAAGATTAAAGTGATAAGAAATTTGTTGCAAATCTCGTCACAGCAGAACGACTTAAATTCATATAATTGGTAAATCCCTTTCTCATTAAATTCAACACCACGCACGATTATAGATGAACTTGGTCACCTTTTTAGTTTTTTGTATAGTCTCATTAATAATAGGAAAAACACTTAGGATCGCCTATATTCTCCAACATTAGGTCAATGCAATGTGCGGCACAAGGAGTCCAAAAAAAGAATTATACTTATTCTGTAACGTTCTTCTTGCCGCTTTATGAGTGGCATCATTATCAGTAAAGAATTAAACAATATTTTTTTTGCCCTACTTCATTCACATCTTCATCAAACATCTCAAACAAAGTATCAATATTTCTAATCAGGCCAGATACATCAATAGACTTCAAAAACATTAAGCCATTTGCAGAATAAACTAAAAATTAATAATAGGCTTTTGTCTCCTATTTGTACAACCATCACACATGATTGAACACCCAAAAGTAGCCCAATTCACTCTTCTTTTTGCCAAATAACTTCTAATTTCAAAAAATGAATAACTCAAAAGTTTACCTCTTAACTCATCAATCGAAGTAGCTTTATATCCCAAATCGTAAAAGGCTATTGCATCCACCATAAGTTGATAATAATAAGATTGAAAGCATTGAATGATGTACCTGTGTTATACCACCATCTAGCTACTATTATATCGACATTGGCTGTGTTTGGTGAACAACTTTTCAACTGTTCACTAGTTATTTAAATCAAATGAGTTGTTTGACCCATATTGAAAAGCTCTTTGGCTATTTGGTTAGGAGCTGGTTGGGTTGGCTATTTCAACCCAACCAATTAATTTTTGATAAGTTCATTCAATGCAATGTTTTATGTTAGCTTATTGGTTTATGACAGTTTTGGCCCCTCCATGATCGTGTGTCAAACTAACAAAAATAAATTCATACTCTTGAACACTTGAACAAGTAAAGTGGTGAATAGGGTCGAACCACAGAGACCAATGTAGCAATTGTTTATTTGTATGAAAAAAATAAAAATAAAAATAAAAAGAATTGATTTGGGGATGATTAATTTTAGAACACGAAATCACGTAGTAATCACGCATAAGGAAATTAAAAATAAAGATTGAAAACAATATAAAGATAAACCTAACCAAGGTACTCCTCCGTTTGATATTGTAATTCGATCATCGACTCAAAAATATAAATTTTGTTCATTCTTATGAACAAAGTTATAGCAGAAAGTGAACAACACATATCAACCAATCCATTCATAATTATTCGATAACCCCGAGTAAAGCTCCGCAGATTATTACCCTAACCAATTAG
>JAOSBN010000178.1:19395252-19437697 GCA_027563595.1 Erythroxylum suave | reverse complement strand
GTAAAGTACCTTGTCTAGTGCTAAAAGATTAGCCACACATAGCTAAATTAAAACATAAAGTTGATTGAGAATTGTTGTTTTTTTACCATCCACGAAACTACTGCCGCTGTCCTATTCTATTGCAAGGCTGATTGTGAAAGTCGTCTCCTTCCTAAATTTGTTGCTGTCGTCACTTCTCTTTCCAGTTGATATAAAAAATTGTTGTCCCCACTAATTGTCCCAACGTTTCTTCTCTCCAAAGTGAGTCTACTGCCGTTGTTTTCTAAGTCACCCCCAGCTGATTGTCCCACGTTCTTTTTTATTCTCCCAAAAGTGTTGCTGCCCCCCAAGAAAACATTTCTCTCTAAAAGTTGTTGCCGCCGTTTCTTAAGTGAGTCCCAGTTGATTGTTCAACGTTCTCTCCTCCCAAAGTGCTACCATCCACTTCTTTCTTTATTGCCAAAAACGTTTTTCTCAAGTAAGTATCCAAGTCACCCTAAAAATGCTGCTGCCATCAATCCCCCAAAAAATTGAGTCTAAAGATGGTCCTCCTAAAAGTTACCGCTGTTCTCTTCTCAAAGTCTCTCTACTTTTGTCTAGGTTTTTCATTCTTTCAATTAATGAAGTGGGACCCCTCTTCTAATGATTTAGATTTTCTCTTTTTAATAAAAAAGTGGGGCCCAATTAAATATCAAAATAAGGGCTCCATGAGTTACAAGACAACTTGACTTTATCCAACACAAAGGGCTGTGTCATTGAGGCCTAAATCCCAAGGTAATTAAGTCAAAATTCGCAGGTAGCAATATGCCAACTTTGCGTCACCTTCAACATGGTCATGTTGAAATTCTTTCCAGTTCCAAATGAGCCAAATTCACTCCAAATCGCATCACTTTGGTATTTCATCACCTAGAACATACAAAGACACGAATTACCGTTGAAACACAAGCAAAACATCATATAAGCCAATAAAAAGAGCATAAAACACACACAATTAACATGCACAAAATGCAAGTTATCACTCCACTTAATGGCGCCTTAGTGCACTTTGAGACCCTCAAATGTCCCAGTTGTGAAGTTGGGCACATTGCAAAGTTGCAGATCATTGGCTATCGGTCCGCCTTCGTCTTTGCCATTTGGCAGCAGTCTTTGCTTTCTTCTAATTGACTCATTGCTTCTCCTTTCACTTCCCTTAGCACCACCATGTTTCCTGGTCTCTCTCTCTCTTATTTTAATTCTCTAGATTGCCAAGCTTTTGTTATATATATAGGAAAACAATGCTTTATGTTTGAAACTTTTGTTTTCTTTTTAATTTTCTCGGATCATGTTATATAAACTTTTCTTGCTTAGGGGTATTTGCAGAAATCTGTAGACGTGACAGTAGTAGATATTGTTGAAAATTAAATAAGAATGGAACAAAAAGGAATTTGTTATCTTTGATATTCTCGTAGGTTGGTGGGATTTAGGAGGTGAAGGAAACGGGATGTGGTTTTGAAAAAAATATGATTTGGATATACAAGATGATTATATATTTTTTCTAAATGTTATTGATTTTGGATGAGTTGTGATATACTTTCCTTTTCAAGTTCTTTGGTAAGATCGTATCAACATTGCTCGATTTGTACGTTGTACTATAAGGAATGATGCGATTATTTTGCTATTCAGTTCGTCAACGATCCGATGCTTCAAACACAGCTTGTGATTTCTTTTATTGATCGTTAGTTAAAAGATAACGCTAAATAGATTAACTAGGGAGACCAAGCGGAATGAAAAGAGAAAGACATGCAATAGTAGATTTATAACTATGACCAATAACGAACTAGTCAGGAGCTTGCGCTAAAAAGCTTGTAGTCTTTAGACTAAGCTCTAATATCACCTGTGTGCTTTGCTATTCAATTCACTCTGATGCTAGTTTGTGCATTAACACTAGGGATTATATTCTGGTGTTGTAGCTAAGAAAGAGGCAGTTAAGACAAACAAAGCTCCGACAGCCTTAGGACCATATTCCAAGCCATTGAACCTAATAATGTTCTCTACATTTCTGGGGTTCTAGGTCTCATTCCAAAGGTATGGATATGACTTGCTTCTGGGATATGTTTATTTATTTAATTATGTACTTGGTTCATTTACTCACAATAATTGAGTTTAATTATGTACTTGGTTCATTTACTCACAATAATTGAGTTTTTCCCCTTTTTCTAGGTGTCTTTTATTTCTTCCATATCTTACGTGTCTGAAATGTTCTTTTTTCCTAATTGTAAACCATTATTTGATTTTTTATTTCTTTGAAACAACTAGGAAGTTATACTTTTGCATATGCTTAAGTGCAGAGCTGGTGGCAAGATTTTTCCCATCATTTTACTTTTCATTCTTACATTTTGGAAAACCGACTATCTATAAAATGAGCTTTTGATTCACAAGTTTGCTTTTGTTCCTTCATGTGTATTGAGAGGGCTTTTGGTGTTCTTAAGGCTAGATGGAAAATATCGGAGAAAATGCCTAAGTATTTATTAATGGATCAAAATAGAATAATTTGTGCAGCTTTGCGCTGCATAACTATATTACAAGAAGTACAATTAGCGACCCGACTTTTAACATTATCGATCAAGATCCTGAATTTATACCTCCAGATGTATTTCAAGATGTTGAAGTTAACTCTACGCAAGAAGGTGTTGAAGAATATAGAACTATTCGTGATGACAACTATTCGTGATAATATTACTTTTAGTTTAATGACAGTTAGACGTCATTCTTAAATTGATACAAACCTTTGCTTTAAATGATGATGTTCATTTCTTTTACTCTATTTGAATTGTATTGTTAAACTTCATTTGGATTCTTAAATTTTATGTTTGGATCATCATCATCATCATCATCATCATCATCATCATCATCATCATCATCATCGCCATGATCATTATTTATTTATTTATTTATTATTATTATTATTATTATATATGTTCTACGTTTTTTTATTAGAGTTATAAACTTAATTTTTGTATAATTAAATATCTAAAATCTAAGTTCTTATAAGAATATTCAATGAAATACTAAAATATATAATATTCATATCCTTATAATTTTTTAAAGTCATGTTATTACATAAAAATAACTAATACTAAACAACTAATTTTATCAAACATTTCTAACAAGCAGCTAATGCAAGTCGTTGGTCAAATTAGCTAATATTATTAGCTATTAGCTATCAGCTAATAGCTGATGCAATAGCTGATTGCCAAACAAGGACATTATGAGTCATATCTCTTGATTGCATTGCATTACGAATTAAAGGTTGGGCTTTAGGAGTTATTCGTGGTATAAAAAAACTAGTCACCTGCCTTCTTCTTTTCTTCACATCAGGTCTAAGTGTAACATTCACTTCTTTCTGGGTCAGGGATGGAATCCTACCAGTACCAGTGCCAGTACCACCTTCAACATTTTCAAAATTATCACGAAAACTAGTAAACGAACTTCCACTACCAATTTCAAAATCCAACCTTTCCTTTTTATCTTTCATATGCTGATATTCTTCAAGTAATGTTTTCATTTGTCATTTCACATCATGATTTACTTTTTAACGGGGTTCTACATCTTCTTTAACCCCAGTTAAATATTTCTTCAATCGGATGATTCCTCCACCTTTCAAATGTTTATTACAAAACAAGCAAATTGTATGATTCCTTATACCCGGGACTAATGAAGCATGAGCCCAAGTTAGATCATTATATCTTCCTGAAGTAGTTTGAACAGGAGTATTTAAACTTCCTTCCATTTATCTTTAACAAAAAAGTGAAGATATTATTTTTGTAAGAAATTAATCCTTTAGTAGTTTCATCAACAAAATTAGCAGTGCTAACTGCTAAATCCTTCATGAGGCAATGTAACATAAATAATGTCATTAACTCTTTATATTAAGCCTAAAGAAGTAAAGATTCATCAAATTAGAGTAAAATTCAAAAATAGATAGACTTTCCTATTGGAGAGTAGTAAATTCATGCTAAATTTAAAATCGAATCCAAAAATTCAAGTTATGACTTAAATATCCGTAACTTCACTTAGCATGTTCATCTTTATTCTTGCTTTTTTAGGAATATAATTATTGCCATCAACATATCTTCATAAATCCTTACCTTTAATAAATATCTTGAAATGGAATGCACACTTATTTGAAAATATAAATGAGATAAAAATGGAACAATAAGAAAATAAGAATTTGAATATGTAAAGACTATGGGATGGACTAATTTTGGGATAAATAAAGCTGAATATGCAAGAGAGTTGAATCCTTGATAAGATGAACTAATTTTGGGATAAAGATCAAAAACAACTTAGAGGTACAAATTTTACCTTTTTTGTTACTTTTCTATACAATAATTACAATTACAAAACTTGTGTAATTCCTCTTAGGCATTTCCATAATACCATAACCGAATTATTATTATACTCAATTAATTATTTACCCAATATCTAAATACCATTTCAATAATTTTAAGCATATGTCAATTAATTATTTACTTTGAATTCTTTACAATTTCCACTCTCGGTTTTAAAGTTTTAAGTTGAAAGACTTTCTAACTTTTAAACCACGCATGATGCATATCATGCATTCATTATGCATTTAAAAGTTTCAATGACCAAAAAATTTAAGATAAATCAAAACATCAAGTATCATCAACCAAACCACAACAATGAACCAAAACCAAACTCTTTTCATTGAACTCCAAATCCAAAAAAATGATCTCTATTCAACCTCTAATTATGTTAGGCATGCAAGCAAATTGCTTGAATTGTTTTGACATTTTTGTTCACTCTTCCTTGTTACATCAAAGATTAATTGTCTCCTAAGTTGTTGATAGATAATAGACCATGGTTGAAATGCTCATCTATTGGAAAAAGATTTGATAGAAGTTTTCATAACTTGACTACATCTGCCAACTTTCAATATATCTATTCTAATCCAGAAAATTACAGGAATAGATCCTCTGCTCTAATTAACCAAAATTTACCCGATTTTATTATTATCCATATATTTACGTAAACTCACATAAATATGTGGTTGAAATTAATTGGAACATAACTAAAACACCAACATCAAAACCTGGGTCTAATGATGGCATGTTTAAAGATGTCTCAGTTTTTAAGTGGACCTCTAGTCTGATATGGTTACAAGTTTGTTTATACCAAGTGAGGATTGCTTGAGGCATTGGACGCCAAGTTGCCCAAGCTAGCATTAATAGACACCCCAGCATCTTGGAAGCCAGCTGCAAGAGCAACAACTGTTGTTTCATCATTGTGACTATGATTTCCAATACATGTAGTCGGCTTGCTCTACTGGTTGGTCTCTAGAGAAGGTGTGTATCCTTTTTAAAAAATTAACAATTTGGTTTACTAGAAGAAAAAGATGCCTGAAGCTTTCTAATTGGATCAACACAACTATTTGAGCTTTGTAGATTAACCGATTGGAACAACCTAGAAGAAGTTATTCCTCGCATTGTTAAAGCAACTATAGAATTCAATCTTCTAAGCATAACTCCTAGTGTACAAGATTGTAGAGATGTAATTGAAAATCTTCTTGGTTCTCTTAAATTACCATAATCTCCAAATCCATCTAGTACATTTATGCCAAAGTAAAAGGAATCTTGAAAGTAACAAGAGCTTAATAGTGAGGTTAAGAAGAAAAGGAGAGCAAGCTGAAGACGAATAAGAGGAAGAACCGAACGAGCCAAAGAAAAAACAAAGATAGCAGGTAAATGCGGCAGTCTCGTTACCACGACTAAAGCCTAAGAGCCTGTTTGGTTGGATGTTAATTAATGGAACGGAACGGAATAGAATGGAACAGTTTATAATGGAATGGAATATAATATAGCGAAAAGTTGTTTAGAAGGGATGGAAGGGTTCATAATGTAAGGTAGTAAAACATTGTTTGGAAGATGAATGGAATGAAATGTAATGTATAATAAATGACTATTATACTCCTAGTATTAAAATGATTATTGTAAGAGGTTTAATGCTATGATTTTTAAACAAAATATCCAATTAAAAAGTCACGTATAACAGTAACAAATATATATATATATTTTTTCTATTTTAAAATAATAAAATTTTAATACATTTTTATTATTTTATTATTAATTATATACAATTTATTATTAATTATATAAAAATTTTATTATTTATAAATTTTATTATAATATAATTTATATTTGAAAATTATTTATTTATATTTTTATTTACAGATAAGTTGTTGGAATGTATTTTTAACTCTTTTTTCTAAATAAATCAAAGTCTTTATTTGATCCACCCATTGTTCTTTGATTCCTTATTTCGTATACTAATATAAAGAATATAAACAAGTAAAAGCAGCCATAACAACAACATTAGTATTATGCAACCTTATTCCTAATAAGTAGAGAGACTGTTTCCAAATTACCTATATGAAAAGAAAAAAATGACACCATTATTTAATAAATTTAAGACTTAATAATAAATAAATAATTCAATTCAATTCAATTTTATAATGATCATTCTCGTATTGAATTAATACAAAAATTATTGAGTGAGTTATTAATTTTTTAATCTGCATATTATTCAATTATAAATATGTCACTATTTTTTTCTTTTTTTGTCATATTTAATTTTTTAATAAATAATAAATAATTTGTTTTTATATTAATTTTAAACTTAAAATTTTAATATTTTAATTACTTGATAGAACGTTATCAAACTCATTAATTTGTATATCCACAAATAAATAACTCCACATAAGATTTTTATAAATAAAAGTTTTATTTTACTTATTGAATTGAGTGTGATATTAACTAATTTTAAATTACTCTCCACTAAAACAAATGTCTAAGCTTGTATATTATACTTTGTGCAGGCCAAAAGGGTTACAGGAACAAATCCAACCAGTCACAACGAACTGGATGAATCTTATCCTAACGATGGTGTTTCCTGGATCCAAAACATCATTAAATTTGTGCTCTTTAAGGGTTAGTCAAGAAAATCACAACCATTCTCAACCGGTAGTCACAAATATACAGAACAAATAAGCTCAATGGGCACAAATGACTAAACCATGAAGATTTCTGAGGTTAAATGTGCGAAACTCTACATCAAATGGCCAACCTGAATCTACATTTTAAACACACAAAAAACGCATGAGACAGGGAGTGGCTTAGTTCTTTGACTTTGAGTGCTTCACAGGCCAATCAATCACTGGAGTCTATGTTGATTGAGTTCTTGCCAGAGATCATAAAGCAACAAACTTCCCTGTCAGTGATCGACTTCAGTCCCCTGCATCGAAAAAGTGTCATCTCTTTTCAACACCCCATCTATATTATCCTTAAAATAGCAAGTGCACCACACTTGTCCTTAAAATTATCAGGGCAAAGATTGTTCTCTTACATTTCATCAGTTAAAGCCTGTTTCGATAGAGCTCCTGGCTTTTCAATCTTGTTTCCTAGCACCAATAACGGGATACTGCAACAGCATTTACAAGAGAATTTTTTCCCGCATTTTGAAGACCTATCAAAGATAGCTCCATCTCCTGCTTGAAAAAGAGGCTGCAATTGGACCCAGTAATTCGTACGAGTGAGTGACTTGTGAATATGATGGGCTGGGCTTGGTTTTCAGTAAGTCCTTTTGTCACTTTCAACACGACGCCACCTGTTTTCTTTCTTTTACCATTTCCTACCTCGGACGGGTGGGAACGATTGAAGTCTCCAGACAACAAAATCAGTAAGGTCAAATAGAAATCTTTCAGTCCCTGCATCTTCTTCTTTCTCTTTATATTTCGATTCCATCTGCTTTGTAAGTACAAGAGATGGCAAATCAAGGCGCGAAGAAGCGCAAGGAAGAGAACACCCGTCACGTGGCAAAGCTTCTTCAGCTCATCATAGCCTGTAATGTACGCCCCTCCTAACCTCCTCAATTCTTCTGATTTTGTTTTCTTTTTTCTTTGATTTATTTTCTGGTTTTTGGTCCTATTTCCATTGTTTGTTCGCTGTTTTTGGCTTGTTAGAAGGTGAAGTTCTTAGCTTTAGAATAGAGAGACCAAATACGGAAAAGGGTTTCTGGAGACTTCCGGTCTAATTCTGGACTAGTGATTAACGGAGTCAACTCGACTTGAACTTGGCATAATCAGTAATGGGTCTTTGGAGGTGAAGTTTTTGCCTTTCTACGGAAACGAATTTGGCACTTCAAATTCAGGGTCGATCTTCTTTCTTATTTCCTAATGATTTATTTCTCATATTGGTAAAACAGTTTGAGAAGCTGTGCCTTTGATGAGTCAGAATTTATCTTGAGATTAGCAAGTGCATTTTCACCATGATACTTTCCGAGCACAAACTACTAAGCTGACAACTGACAAAAATTCAATCCTTTTGAACCTCTCTTGTTATGATTTTAAGTAGTGGATTCCATGTATTAGTTTTTATGCATGTTATCATTCTGAAATCTTAATAGAAATTTATGATTCTTTTGATATACAGCTGTCTTCAAACCTAATCACTTAGTTTCTCCGAAGTGAAATTCAAAACCTCTGTCACAGTTTTGCAGATTTTCATAAGCTTAAACTTTGTTAACTTATCGTTGTGCATGTCTTATTTTTGTGACTATGACATCGTTGAATCCAATTATTACTTAATGATATATGGCTGGATCCGTAAAGTTGCATCCTCAATGCTGGTAAATCTATCATTTTGGTGATCTAATTTGTGTTGATCTAGGTTATATATGTTCTGGTAAGGATGGTGTTGTTCCATTCTTCTTTTACCTGGAAACATTGGATGGGTCTAGTTTTGACATCCCTGGCTCATTGGATTCCCTATAAACAACTGGTGGATATGGCAAAACCCACTTATTCAGATGGAGGAGAGCTTCTTGATGGTGGATTTGATATGAGTACTGGAGGAATTTGTGGGTGCGTCATCCTTGTAGTTTTTTCTATTTTTTGTTTTCTCTTTTATGCCTTTCAAATCATGCATAATGTTGAGGACAGAGTATCAAGAGATTT
Source organism: Erythroxylum suave (assembly GCA_027563595.1). Taxonomy (NCBI): domain Eukaryota; kingdom Viridiplantae; phylum Streptophyta; class Magnoliopsida; order Malpighiales; family Erythroxylaceae; genus Erythroxylum; species Erythroxylum suave. Next base: position 19,428,705 of record JAOSBN010000178.1, on the reverse strand, counting down.
ATTTTCAATCTAGAAAAAGTACAGTTATAAATCATGTTTGTTAAATCGTATTTATTTATTTAACCTAAACGGAAAACTTTATATGTGTTATATCAAATTTACTTTGAAAAGTTTGAAGTATTTCTTAAGCCACTAGATTTGTTTTACTTAGAGTTTGCTACTGACCTTTAACATGATCAAAGCTTAGTACCACACAAATATTTGTGTATTTGAACATGTTGAAGTTTATGATGTAGACAATATTGGCTTGAAAGTAAGTGTGATCCACTTTTTATTATTGTTGAGGTGAATTGGTTTTTCGCAATATGTTATTTGATTTGGGGAATTTATAGGGATGAATAAGCAAGGTAGGAAGGATGGAAAGATTTGTTTGCCTGAAGATATTCGAAATTGATGAATCATTACTGTGATTTGATTCCTCTCATTCAGAAGGTTCATTTTATATTTTTCAGGATATATGTTAAGATGTTAACCCCTTCCTATTGGTTTTTTATTTCAGCTATCTGCATGATGTGATCTATATTACATGCTTCGTGCAAGTCATGTCTATTATCTCGGACAAATTTTGGTTTGTGTACTTGGTGGTAAGGTCTTATTTACTTAACTTTTCACCTTTTGGACTTGCTTTTTAAATGTACATGCGTTTGGAGTGGTGAACTTGTTAAAAGCCAGTGGTGAGCTTTTTAAAAGCCAGTTTATAATTCCCTTTTTCAGTAGAAGTTGGTGTATCTTACTGCTATTGTTTGGCTAAAAAGTTTTCATTCTCTCTCTTGAATATCTGATGTACGAAGAGTGGCTTACTTATGACTCATCGCTGGTACCATAAGTGAGTCTAGTCATTAGATTGTTCCAACCAAATTTGAGATTAAATGTATGGTAATACTGGTACAATTTCTAACAAAAGTTTGCAGAGTCAGAGCTGATGAATACGTGAATGATTAATTATTTTCAATAAGAATGATGAAATACGTGAATGATTAATTATTTTCAATAAGAATGATGAAATACAATTAAAGAGCAGACGAATGTGTACTTTTTCTCTGCATTTACATGTGCCTGTAAGGCCTGGGACACCAAAAGTGGAGAAATTTCATCATTAACTAGGATTATTAGAATAATCTACGGGCGATGAGGGGATACTTGCATGTACGGTGCTAGATTCCAAGGCAGAATATAACTGAACTTTCTTCTTGTAACAAGGGTTCGTACTGGCTGATGGTAGAAGAAATGATGACTTTATTGTTTCTTGTTGCTTTTAGATACCGGGATTTGCAGCATACAAAGGTTTTGGACTGATAAGAGGATTCTTACCACAAGGTTTAGAGGTAAAGTTTGGCTCAAAACTTATGAACCCCATTAAAAAGCACTGGCAGTTTTACATAATTCGGTCTTTTATTTTGTCTTAATTAGGGAGTTGAAGAGGATGAAAAGACTCGCAAGAAGAGGGAAAAGCTTGAAAAAAAAGCTTCACGGGCCAAGTTTGTGAGGACGAGAAACAAATAGACTATTTAATATTGAAATAATGAAGGAAGCAACATTTTGCTGGAGGTACTCGGTTCCCTTTTCAAAACTCAAGTGGTTGGATGTTTGGGCTGTCAGGGTTTATAAATACTAATTTGGTAAATCTGGAGTCGAGTTTCAATCTGGTCACTGATCATTCTATGCTACAAAACTGGTTGGAAATATATTTTTGCGGTAGTTGTCATCTTAGGGGCTGCAATTGGAATGAGGAACATTTGTTAATCTGTCGAATCAATTTGTCTTGAGCACGACGTCTTTGAGACCGTCAAAGACTATGGATATGTACAAGTTGAGTTAAAATGAAATACAATATTATTCTATGATCTGGGAGAAGGGTTTATAATGGAATAGAATTGAATGAGATATGAAAAGAAGGTTTCGTATTACATCCTATTATATTTTAAATGGTGAAAATAAAAAACTTTTGATTTGGGTGTTTAGGATGGAATGATAAATAATGTTACATTATATTATAAACTTATTATTTAAACAATATTTTATTATATTATTTTATAAATTTTTGTATTTTTTAAATAATAATTTTTAATACTATGTATATTTAAATTTTATTATATTATAAATTATTTCATCCTATTAAAAATCTTATATTCAATTCAACAAATCATAGGCTTAAAGACTTCTACTGTATGGTAGTGTCATGACGTTAATTTTAGCAAAAGCAAAGCTGCTAGGCATTCATGATTCTTCAAATAGTCCCTTTCTTTTTCTGAAATTCTTGCATTCACAATCTTGGTGATGTGTGTACGGTCCACCATGCAAAATTGAATCGGCCGCTTTAGATAAGTCCAAAATTTTGAGAAGTGGGCAATCGTTTGAGCTGTCTTGCGCTTTTCTATGTCTATAATTTGCTTCTGCTGCATGTTGTGCCTGTAAACAAATAATTACCTTGACACCGTTAACCGTATCTTGGTGGACCATGCGATTCTTGTCGCGTCGGGACATTCACAAGCGCTATTTTCTTTGGTGTTAAGGACTTTTGAGTTTGTGAGAAACACAGCACCACGACGCTCGGAGAAATTTACCGTTTTTAAATGACTCATATAAAAATAATAGTAATCGGTTATCGTCGTAATCATAATTGTAATTGTAATTATAACCATAATCATAATTAAAAAGAAAAAAAAATAAGTTAAAATCCTAAAAAGTAAGCATTACATATTTAAAAGTTTATGATGAAGGATCACATATGCAGCATAAACAAAAAAAATTGCAATCTTATATAAATCTATTACATTTAATATTCATACTAATAACAAGAATAAATAAAAATAAATATCTGAAATTTGTGAGGATTAATCGGTAGTGAACTTTAAAAATACGAAGTCCGTACATACTCCAAATCAAAAAATATGTCCAGCTTTTAATACTTAATATAGCTACGAAAAATTTCGAAGAATTCTTTCTTCAAGAATGGAATAAAACCCTTTTTTCTCTTTCGCTGTCGATGAAAAAACGATATCACGATGCTTTTCTGCACTTTTCTTTTTAAACGTAAAAAATAAGAGACGCATTTCTCTTATTTGTCTCTTTTAACGTTACAACAACAACGGAACACCAAATAGGTTACTTCGTAAGTTTTAAATGTACAATGCAAAATAGAGAGACCCTCTACTTTCATGTCTACGGTTTTTGGTTTCAAAACGTTAAAACCAAAGAAAACAAATCAAGATACCATCCGACACCTTCTTAGCCATTTTGATTAAATTCCTTCCTTTTTCTATTATTATTTATAAAAGGAAATAAAATAAACCTATTTTATTTTATTTATTTATTTGTGCGAGAGAGTTTTCAATATTAATTATAATTTTTTGTGCTAGCAAAAAAAATGCCATACAGATTATTTGATAAATTATCTCATAATAAATTAAATAATTATAAATAGGAAATATTACACATGTAAGTGCGTGACTACATAGATCCATCACTAAATCGGCAGTAATTAATTCAATTAATTACTAATCGAAGTTGACGTCTAATAACACTCCTCAACAACCGGGTAGTGTGAAGCAACAACCTTACGAAGACGGAATCTGATTAAGGATAATATATTATCACCTTCCATCATTACAATTCTGGATTATCCTAAGGTATGGTTTAACTGTCAAACCCTATTAGATAACCAACTATGTTATATGTCGATCATTAATGATTGGTGAATGACTTAAAAAACTCCTTTCCTCATTCATTCAATCGCCCTGGCCAAGGTCTTGAAACAACCATTAAAATCAATAACAACATAGAGCTCAAAGTCATTATTTAGAGTCGATAGATCCCATCTTGACTCACCACTAATTAGATAGGTACTTAATTATATTCAATGATCATTCAACTAGCATTTTTACCCACTAGGTGTCCGACATCAAAACATAATAAGTGACCTATTGATTACTATGATGATCTCATGTCAAAGGAAAAATATACATTTAAATCCTTATGAGATTTAACCATTAACAATTGAGAATTCTCAGTTTGGTCAGTTCAATGATCATATCTTCATATGCGTCATCTATATATGTAACTTAGTAAACGAGTTCTACTAATATCTATCCAATAGATACTATTACATACATATTGATCTAACTTATTTGATGATCCTACAATCAAGAACAATTTTTATATTAAACCCTAAAGACTTGACTCTCATTATCATAATCTCCATTATGATGACAAGTGTATAAATTTAATCAAGGACTTATCATATTAGAATAAAAGTAATAAATAAGAATATCATAATATAATCATTTTCTATGTTATTAAACAAAGTTAATAATCACAAAACAAAAGTGTTCAATTTATTATATAATGATTGGGTCATGGGCATAATTCCAACATAGGATAACAACAAGAAGAAAATAGTGCTAAAAGACCTATGAAGACTACAAAAGTCTCTTTATAAGAGATACTTTATCTGTATCTTAGTACGCTAAAATTTTTTATTGTGGGTCATGTTTTTGGTTAGTTCTAATAATGTCATATTATTCTTAATCACTTCATTCAATTCTTTTCAAACTTCCATTTTTTTCTCTTACAGTCATTGAGTACAATCTTTTTGTATATTCTCACTAAAGCATCTGAATGTGTTCTCTTAATTTATCCAGATTACTTAAACCTTGTCTCTCTTAATTTGTCAGTAGTATTAGCCACATTTAATTTGTCCCTTATTATTATAGTCATGACCTTATTTCTGATCTAATAAGGTTACACATTCAACAAAGCATCTTCATCTTCGTCACCATTAGCTTATGACCATGCATTTATTTGATGGGATAACACTCCATCCCATAGAGCATAATTGACTTAATCGATAAAATTTACCTTGAAGCTTGATTAGTATCATCTGTCACGTAAAACTTTTGTTGCACTTCTTTATTAAAGGAAATTTGATTTGATCTGATGAACAATGTGTTCATCAATGAGTTTGTAAGAAACATTTTGTAGTAAAAGATACTTATGTAAATGTAATTGATTAAGCTCCCACTCATCTGCATGTTGATGTCTACGGAGGAACTTGTAAACGTTTGGCCCATTTTTATTCATGAGTTAACCAACGGTTGGTCAATTATCTTAAAAGTCTAACATGTTTTAAATTTCGATAATTTGTATGAATCATGTTCGTGATAGTTGTGTAGTAATAAATATATTAGAAATGGCAAAGGCCACTTCATTGTTAGTTCAACCTAATGAGTGACAAAATTTTACTACATAAAATAAAAGATTTAGCCGTTAGCTTAACTCAAACAAATTAGAAAGTAAACTTAAATAAATAAGCAAATATTTGAACTAAAATTTTCTGAAAACAAGCAACTAACCAAACCCACATGAAATGAATAACCATTAACTCAATACAAAAACAGAAAAATTTAGTAATACTACCTGTTACTCTAAAAAAAATAGGAAACAATTAAATAGTAGTTTAAAGTATTTTGATCAATATTCCTTCTTGCTTAAGATTTTAACGAGCACTTCTCTCTATAAGCTATGAAGCAGTTCTCTTTAACTTGATGCACTTATCATCATCATAACTAAATTGTTGTTGTACTTTATCACTAATTTTTAAATTTTTTGAAGCACATCTCTCCGTAGTGCATATCTCACTTTCTACTATAAGAGTTTCTTCTTTTGGCATTTGCACCATCTTTGTTTATTCTTCATTTTCAAAGTTGCAATTCTTTTGCAAATGTCCAAATCTTTTGCACTTATAATGTTGGAGCTTTACATCATCATCAACATCCGGGTGAAATCTTACACTAACATAGGGTCTGGAGAGGTCTGATAGTACGTTACCTTATCCCTACCTAGTAGAGAGATTGTTTCTAGTAGATCCACATGCAAATGTGACATGAAGATGTAAAAAATGGGTCTAAAGAAGTCCAATAATTCACAGCCTTATCTCTAACTAGTAGAGAGACCGTTTTTAAATGACTCACATATAGAAAGAAAACTTAAATAAATAAACAAAATAAATGAATAATACTAGTAATACTAAACTAAATAAATACATAAAAAATAACTAGACAGTGATAGAAATATGTTTACTAGAGCCTAAACACATAACCTAATATTGGCAGTAGAACTATAATTAAAGATGAGCTCGCTTCTAGATTTTGGAACACTTCACTTCACCACCTGCAAGAAAATATGTGAAGGAAATAGTAGTCTAATGACAAGTGGAAAAGAATTCAGTACCCTATCCTCACAAGAAGCTAGAACCATGCTACTGATAACCATCAACCATATAATGAAACCAAGATTCTAAACTCCAAGCGTAAATGCTAGCCCTACCAATAGTAAGAGAAAGAAAACATTTTGATCTGCCAATATTACTCAAACAAGGTTCTCAACTACAAAATGCTAAGAAAGGATCAAAATGAAGAAACAAAAGGTCAATAAGGACAAAAGTGGAGCTACTCATACCCACCCAAGTGATGGATTCACGGTTGGAAAGAGAAATAAATAAATAAATCAGATCACGTTCAACTTCAACTTGTCCCACCCTCTGATATGGCAACAATATCCCCTCCACCTTCACCCTTTTGTTCACCAACAAAAATAGACACACAGATAGAGATAAAGCCAATGTCTTTGACTTTTACCACTTGTAACTAAAGACACAAGTTCTTTATTATTCTAAACAAAACGAAATTCTAAAGAGAGAAAAAGAAATAAAAGCACAGACCAAAAAAAAGATGAGAGGAAACACAATTGTAGCAACAATAAAACCTAAGCATCAAAATCAAATTCACTTTAACATAATAGGCAAACAGGACGTAAGATGAAAGAAGATGGAAGAAAAAGCATGGAAAATCACAAAACCTAAGATAAGAAACAATATGGAAAAAAGTGACGCCTTTTTTTTAGTCACACGAAAACCTCAATTAGAAGCCCTTATATCGAAGATGACAATAGAGGTTGAATATCTAAAACAAAACACTTAACCCAAAAACCCAAGAATTGGAGTTAAGACCAAACAACTGAGATAAGAATCACTAAAATTAAAAAGGCCTATGAAACCACTGATGCATTCATGAAATAACAAAGAAAGAAAGATCCAAACTTTGAGAATGATATAACTTGTGGCCAACATTTCTCTAAGAAACCACACATAAATTAAAGGCTAAAATTTTAAAGGACATAATCCCATTTTCATTACCATTGTGAAGAAAAAAAGTATAATGCCGGAAGTGCAGTAGCTAGCTTCTTTGATCTTTATCGGGTAGGTGAGATGGAAAAGTAGATGAACAATGAAGGAGAAACGTTACTCACAGAGAAAGCAAAGTATTGAGAAATAGCAATTAATAGTACTCACAAATTGAGCATTTCTTCTTCCTCGCCAAAGCTAAGAGCGATCTCCCTACCTGTTCTAGTGGAAAGATGATCTTTGACAATTAAATATGGATTAAAAATCATTATATAAACTCTAGATCTAGAACAAAAATATCCCCTCTTTGTTTATATACACAGCTGAAGAGTGGGTCTAAGTTTGTGATACGACAACAAGCCCCTCACAGTTATCTGGATTGGGCAGACCCATCAGGAAGAAGATAGCACCTGGCTACTTAGTGGACTATGATACATCAACCAAATAATTGCATAGGGATAACAAAGGAATTTTGCAATTGTTGTTAGAATTCGGTTATGATGTACTTGTGAAAGGGAGGTCATAAAAGAGAAGGAATATAGTACATTTTGCCATTCTCTCCTCTCTCCTTTGTTCTCTCCTCTCTCTATCTCTTCTCTTTCATACTCTGCCTATTTTTCTTACTCTGCTCAAGTTCTGGGTATAATCCCAACAGGAGGCAAGCCACCTCTAACCGGGTACCTTTATCATTGATGCTTTCATTGATATGGCTGAAGGAACTCGACAAGCTCATCTTGATAAAGCAATTTCTAAATTAACTGTGAAGCAAGAAACACAGACAACTCTCCTCACAAATCAAAATACCACCATTGAAACCCTTACCAACTCCTTGCGTGATCTCACTCTAGGATTACAAACCTTGGATGCGAAAGTGGACCAACAACTGTGTCGTCCTTCGTCACCTTCGACTCCACCACAAAATCAATTAGCTTCACCACTCCAACCTTCAAAACCTAACCTACGACTAGTTTCGCCACAACATGATCAGCAAATTTTCCAGAATCAACCAGTCAAAACGATGTGACTGGACGTGCCTTGCTTCTCCGGTGACAACCCATCAGCTTGGGTCTCTCGTATTCAGCAGTACTTTGATTATTATAACACTCCCAACCCTCGACGCTTATTGCTTCATTTCATCTTCATGGTTCTGTTTTGGATTGGTATGATTGGATGTATAAGAACAACTTGATTGTGGATTGGAATGAATTTTTGCTAGTGGTAGAACATCGATTTGGTCCTTCTGAGTATGAGGATCATTTTGGCAAGTTGAGTAAACTGACCCAAACGACTTCTCTTGCTGTCTACCAAACACAATTCGAACACCTAGCTACAAAGATACTTGGGGCTCCGGAACATGTTTTGGTCAGTTGTTTTGTTTTTGGTTTGCAGCCTGATATTAGAAGAGAAATTCAAGTCTACAAACCTCGGTCTCTCGTTCAAGCAATGGGATTAGCAAGATTGTAGTCCGATAAGCTCAATGATCATAGATTTCCCACCAAAACTACTTACGATAGACCTTGGACCAAACCATTTACACCATCGAAACCAGCTAGCTTACCACCATTATTACCTACACCACCTACTACTAAACCAAATCAGCACCCACTAACCCGACATCATACCCAATAAAAAAATTATCAACCGTTGAAATGCTAGCTAGAAGAGAGAAGGGCCTTTGCTCTAATTGTGACAAGAAGTTTTTTGTTAGGCAAAAATGTAAAGGTTGTTTGTTCCTATTGCTAATTGATGATGATGATGTCGAGATACTCATTATCGATTTTGCTAGTAGTCCTGACGCTTTAGAAACACATTCAGTTTCAGACCACCCTAAGATTAGTTTACATGTTATGGCCGATCAAGCTTGTCCCAGGACTTTGAAACTTCAAGGCACCATTGCTGGGTATCAGGTGCAGACTTTGATTGATAGTGGGAGTAACCACAATTTTATGTAGGAGCGTGTTGCTAAGTTTTTGAAGCTGCCCATTGTCACCTCCCCTCACTTTAGTGTCATGGTGGGGAATGGCCAAACTCTTGTGTGTGAAGGATATTGCCTGGATGTTTCTCTTACATTGGGAGAAGAAACTTTGTCCATCAATTTTTATGTCTTGCAGTTACAGGGTGCAGACCTTGTTTTGGGGATACAATGGTTACAGCTATTAGGTAAGGTGACCACCGATTATGGCCACTTGACCATTGAATTTCAATGGGATGGTCGGTTGATCAAGTTTTAAGGGGACTCTTCCATTCCAGTCGAACAAGTCCAGTGCAATCAGTTACCTCGAATGACTAGGACAAGCTCTATATCTCACTATTTTTCAGTTTTTTTTCAATGCACGCTATTCCCATAGTTTCTTGTGATGTACATTCTACTCCTAGTCTTTTAGTTTCCTTACTTGACTTGTTTGCGGACATGTTTATGGAACCAACTACTTTACCTCCACATAGAACTATTGGCCATAAAATACACTTGCTTCCAAACACCCAACCCATGAATGTTAAACTTTATCGATACCTCCACTTTCAAAAATATGAGATTGAACAATTGGTTGCTGAAATGTTACATTCTAGTATAATTGGACACAACCAAAGCCCTTTCTCTTCACCCGTGCTTCTTGTCAAAAAGAAAGACGGAATTTGGCATTTTTTAAAAGATTATAAAGCTTTAAATAATGTCACCATCAAAGATAAATTTCCTATACCCACAGTCGATGAACTTTTAGATGAGCTTCACGGAGCCACCATTTTTTCCAAAATCGATCTCCGAGCAGGATACCATCAAATTAGAGTCCACTCTCATGACATTTCAAAGATAACATTTCGTACACATGAGGGTCATTATGAATTCCTTGTCATGCCTTTCGGCTTGACAAATGCCCCTTCCACTTTCCAAGCCACCATGAATATACTTTTTAAATCCTTTCTCCGCAAATTTGTGATTGTCTTCTTTGATGATATTCTCATCTATACCCACACACTTGATGATCACTTTAAACATCTTCACATTATCTTAACTTGTCTTCGAAATCATTCACTGTATGCTAAGAAATCCAAATGCACATTCTTTCAAACTAAAATTAACTATTTAGGACATATCGTTTCTGCAGAGGGTGTGCAACCTGACCCGTCCAAAATCTCTGCCGTTCAAGAATGGCCTGTACCATACACTTTAAAGTCCTTAAGGGGTTTTTGGGTTTAACTGGTTACTACCATAAATTTGTCTCTCATTATGCTTCCATTGCCAATCCTTTAACTAATCTCCTTAAAAAGGATAGCTTTGCATGGTCCATTGAGGCTCAAAAGTCTTTCGACACATTGAAAACGGCTCTCATGAACACAATTCCATTTTAGATTCCAACCGATGCTTCCGAAGAAGGTATAGGTGCTGTCCTAATACAAAAGGGTCACGCTATTGCCTATTTTAGTAAGAAATTAAATCCCACACTCACCAAAGCATCCACCTATGTTAGAGAAATCTATGCTGTCACACAAGCTGTTTCCAACTGGCGTCAATATCTGTTGGGCAATCGTTTCTCAATCCTCATTGACCATCATAGCCTTAAAGACATTTTTATCACAATCCATGCACACCCCAGAGCAACAAAAATACCTTTTCAAGCTTATGGGTTATGATTTTGACATCTCGTACCATCTTGGAAAATCAAATACTATAGCAGATTCCTTGTCTAGACAATTCTCCTCCAATACAGACTGTACCTCTCCAACTCTTCTGTTAGCCATCTCACTGCCTATACTACAATTCCTTCCTGCTCTACGTAATGAAGTCCTCCTTGATCCCTATTACTCCCAACTCCTTTCTCGAAATCCAACGTCTCAAACTATCCTACCATCTTTTCATCGCAAACATGATCTTGTTTACAAACATAAAACAGTTAAAACAACAGCTTCTATTTGAGTTCTATAACTCTCCTATGGCAGGTCACGCACGTATACGAAAGATTTTGAGTAGACTTGTTTCTAGTTTCTATTGGGATGGCATTGCATCTGATGTGAAACAATATGTCCTTGCTTGCCATGTCTGTCAGCAGACAAAATATATAACATCAAAGCCAGCTGGTGTTTTATAGCCTTTACCGATCCCTAACAGCATATGGGAGGACATCTCCATGGATTTTATTACCGGCCTACCCCCTTCTAATGGCTTTACAGTTATTTTGGTGGTAATTGACAGGTTATCTAAATATGGGAACTTTGGAGCATTAAAGTCTGGGTTTACTGTGTCTTCTGTGGCTTCATTGTTTATTGAGATTGTGGTTAAGCACCACTCGTGTTCAAAGTCCATAGTGTCCAACTGTGACCTTATTTTTTAAAGCAAATTTCGGCAGACCATCTTCGAACTTAGTGGCACCACTTTGGTAATGTCTAGTGCCTACCATCCTTAAACTGATGGACAAACGGAAATCTTGAACCGTTGTCTTAAACAGTACCTTCGATGCTTTGTGATGGATCAACCATCCCGGTGGAGCAAGTTTCTGGTTTGCGCTGAATTGTGTTACAATACTTCCCTACATTTTTCCATTGGTATGACACCTTTTGAGGTCGTTTTTGGTAAACCACCACGTGCTTTACCCACATATGTATCAGGTTCGTCTAGTATAGAGGCTGCAGACTCTTTTTTAACAGATTGCGATGAGATCCTACACTCACTTAAAACATATTTGCATCGTTCTCAAGAACGAATGAAGACTCAAGCTGACAAGCATCGCACCGAATCATTTTTCCAAGTTGTTGATTGGTGTTATGTCAAATTACAGCCCCATAAACAGAGTTCGGTCGCTGGCTCCAAGTACTCGAAGTTAAGCAAACGTACTATGGTCCTTCCAAATTCTCAAACGAATTAGAGTTGTTGCATACAGGCTACAGTTGCCGAGTGGAAGTAAAATCCACCCTGTTTTCCACATTTCAGTGTTAAAATGCTGTCCTAACCTAGACACCGAAGCTATGTTGCACTTGCCTGTGCAGTGGATAATCAACCTCTCATTTCTTCATTGGTTGGACTTAATTTCAGGAAAATCAAGGTCTGCTCCACCTGGATTCCACAAGTATTAGTACAATGGAATGGGTTACCATTGGAGGACACTTCTTGGGAAGATTTGAACACTTTCAAGAGTTTGTACCCAGCATTTCACTTTGAGGACAAGGTGGTTTCTAAAGGGGTGGGTAATGATAGGACAACAAGCCCTTCACAGTCATCTGGATTGGGCAGACCCATCAGGAAGAAGATAGCACCTGGCTATTTAGTGGTCTATGATACATCAACCAAATAATTATATAGGGATAACAAATGAATTTTGCACTTGTTAGAATTCGGTTATGATGTGCTTATGAAAGGGAGGTCACGAAAGAGAAGGAATATAGTACATTTTGCCATTCTCTCCTCTGTTTTCTATTCTCTCTATCTGTTCTCTTTCATACTCTGCCTATTTTTCTTACACTGCTCAGATTCTGGGTATAATCCCAACAGGAGGCAAGTCACCTCTAACCGGCTACCCTTATCAGTTTGCTGCCTTGTAAACCGAAAAAACTCAAAATTTTACACTTGCAGAGTGCTACATTTAAGTTAGTAAAGATTGAAATACAATGGAGAGAGTGATTACTGATGACAACAAGATGTTTGTCAGGAATTTCTTGCAATCGTGGAGTTCAGTCATGAGATCCACCGACCACCATTTCCTATAAAAAACAAACCCAATTCTTACCTCACAAAAATCGCTTTTCTCTTTTATTACAATATACCAAAGAAACTAAAATTTATTGTTAAGTTTGATTTGTTATGCCACAATAACGAAGCTTTGTAAATGAATTGAAAAGGGTTATCGATGGATTGAAGTAAGGATGACAATAGAGGTAGAATTTTGATTTAAGGTATCTAGGTTCACTGAAGCAAGTATTTTTATGGATCTGTATGATCAAATTTAAGAAGTATAGAACTTGTTGGCAATGCCCAAAAGCTATAAAACATTTTGGTTATTGATGTAATTAATGATCAAAGCCACTGATTTAAGTGCTTCTAATGATAAACAAACACAAAAGAGATAAGAGAGAGTTCTCATAACATACACAACTACTTTTTGTTGTCAATATTCTTTGTCTTCATGACCAAGCTTTACCTTATGCCAATATTCTTTCCCTTCATGACCAAGCTTCTTACAATCGCTACACTGAGGAATGTTGGCTTTCACTTAGGATGAAGTCTCGAATAATTAAGCTCCATCAACTTTTTCTTCAATTTTGTTATCCCTCATTGATCTTCTTTGGTCCACTGTTTGACGAACAATATTTAATTATGCAAATATTATTTTTTATAGATCTTTAGAATCTTTAGGTAAGTTAATTTTTGATTCATACTTTTTGAGAAGAGTTATGAGAAGCTTGTCTACTACTCTTGAACTAGGAATTTTTTCACCAAGCAATTTGATTTGATTGACAACGAAAATGAGCTTGCTTCCATAATCCTTAACACCTTCAAATTTCTTCATCTTTATCATCTCAAATTCTCTTTTGAGATTCAAAATTTGTATGAACCTTGTTTGATTGTTGCCTTCAAACTCTTCTTTAAGCTTCTTCAATGCTTCTTTAGGTTACTCATAGGCTATTATGCTTTTACAAATTTCCTCTAACACGACTAAATGTATATAAGAAAGCACTTTTGGTTTCTTTACCACTTTTCATCATGCTTTTTGATTTGAATTAGTGTGGGATTTTTTTGAAAGTGGAGTGGGATTAAAATCACTCTTAACAACTTCTTGCATACTTAAGATTTTTAAATAGAATTTCATTTTGACAAGCTATAAGTGATAATATTATCAATTAAAAATTGGGATAGGAAGAAAAATTATTTGATATCATTACACAAAGATTGAACACTCACAAAAATTTTACTCTACTCTCACAAACCCTTAGAACCTTTGGCACCCTGATTCAAAATTTATTGAAAAATGTAACAGTCAACAAGAGAAACTTTTGCTAGACAAGAAAAGAATTTACTGCTAGATTAACTCAACATATCAAAACACTAGATTTAAAATAAATATGCAAGTACCTGAACTAAAAATTTTTAGAAACAAGCAACTAAACAAATTGACATAGAATGAACAGCCACTACCTCAAATACAATTTAACAGAAAAAATCAATAATAAATATATGCTTAAATAATAAAATATTTTTACCCACTACAAAAATATAGAAAACAACTAAACATACTTTGCATTACCTTAATTAACAATTTTTACATTTTCTATTATCTGTAAGACAACTTAGAAACATCGTATACATATGGCATGATCTTGTTATGGTCTTACTTCGTTTCCATACGTTTGTATTTGCTTGGCCTGCAATGGGGGGAGAGTAGACGAAGGGTTGAACAAGCTTCCTTGTATTTTAACCTGTCGAAGTTGAATATGATAACAATAATATCTCTATCAACATCATGTGCTCCTTCCCTTGTCTTCAGCTCTTTGATCTAGTGTTTGTTTGCTTCCAAGATGGTAAGCATATGCCAGTGAGAGAAAGAGAAAGGTGGTCAAAAATGTTGTTCTGTGCTGTTTAAAGAGGTCTTAACACCCACAAGTAAGTAGATTGCCTAACCCCTTATAACACATGGATCATCTAAAACAGCTATTAGACTACCTACAAAGATAGGTTTCTTTGTTAAAACCAAAACAGCAACCAACAGAGAACGGAGAAGAGAAATCCCACAGATGCCGTTTGTTTGGTACCTGATGGCACGTAGCGGACCTTGTTGGATGAACCTCTATATGCTGCCTTAACCAATATCATATTTCCGAATAACATAATTCCATCTTCAGCTTTTTTTTGGAGATCTTGTTACAAATAGTCCAAACCCCGGTTTCCTAAAAGGACACCAGAGAAATGTCGTATCATCTATGATCCTAATCCATGTATTTGAACCCCAAAGACCAATTATTACACGGTAACGAAATGGAGAACTCTGAACAGGAAAGCACCCACCGTGTTTAATATGGATATGGCTGCTAAGAGCTTTTAAGACCAGATCCGGATAGTGACAGGGTTCCTAGGACGGCGATGCTACAAATGTGAATGGGATGAGATAGCTTCCATGGGGTTGAGCTCAGAGTGATGAACAAATTATACATAAGATAGCTTCCATGAGGTTGAGCTCAAAGTGGTTGATCAAGATGAATAAATTATAGTTAAACACAGTTGTTTTAGTCAGCTTTTGAATTGTTCCTTAGCTTTGGTGCTGAGAGGGAAATTCAATGGCCGGCTCATTTTATCTCCATTGCCATTGTGTTAACGTTATGGCTGTGTCCACTCAGAAACTACTAATAGGTGGATGAGGAATTTATATTTTCAAAGAGCGAAATTTGAGGCAAAAGTTCAAGTGCCCAACAGCTCGAACCCCGCTAAGGAGGCGAATGAGATGACCTCAACGGGCGATGAGTCCAATTAGCTAGCTCAGAGACTTAAGACCACATCTTGTTCACTATAAATTCAAGTTACGTCTCGCAGGACTAGCTCTCTTTACTTCATTCCAATAGCTCCCTTTTACCAAGTCTACTTAATTATTTTTCAACTTCCATGTATTTCCTAAGCATAATTTCATGAAACATAACAGCATCTAGAAATCATGGAATTCGCAAATTTTCATTAATATACACAATTTTTTTCTGATATAAAACTAAAGCTTTCAAATACTAACATTTCTCCGTTGCTTAGTAATATGGAAACAATTCACAAAAGCTCTTTATCCAATCTATCTCTTTCCTTGAACTTTTTCTTATCTCGCTTTTCGTACGTGATAGTAATTTTTGTAAGAAGACAAAAACTTTTTATTAGGCAAAGATGGAATGCTAATCGTCTTAATAAACTGATAACTATCGACTTGTTTTAAAACTTCCCATCATAATAAGTCAAAATTTTAATAAAGGACCATTTATTAAATTATTAAATCCCTTAGTAGCCTTTTAACACACTAGTCTTCTCCCACTTGACTCCCCTAACTTTATGTAGTTTATTAAATTAATAATTCAAGTAATCATAACGTAAGATAGTCATCATTCATTTACACAAGTATCATCGGTGATCATAATCAAGTATAAGGCTAAGAAAGGTTACTCCCTTCCATGTACCACCATACTAGCCTTTATGCTTAATCATAATTATAAATTTAAGGCCCCAAAATATACCCTAGATGAATGTTATATTTTTATAAAAGTACACATATGATATGAGTTAAAATTGTGCTATGATTTGGAAGTGAAAAGGGCTTGTGACAAGAATTTTGGTATTAAAGGACCATAGTTAGTGAATTGGAATTAACTGAAGCCTTTAAATAATTGAAGTATTTAAATGTACATTTGGACTAGGAAAAATGGTCAAGAGATAAGTTAAATTCTTACATGAAAAATTAAAAATAGTAAGCCTTTGAGTTATTGACATTTGGCATCATTCACTGTGTGACAAATGGCAGCATATAATAAGAGGACATGTGGCCTAATTGAAGTGTTACAAATGGAAGATTAAATGGTGGGCAAATGGGCTTTATGCCTTAGTGTTAAGCGGCATGTTTAGCTAGTGACACCTAGCTGGTGATGAAACAAGTTTTTGTTGGAGTAAATCGAGCTCTGCTCATTAGTCACCTTGGTTCCTTCTCTCCACCAAAACTCCCACTTTCTCTCTAACTTCTGGAATTTTTGCTGGGCTTTGGATTATTCTCACTTGAAGTTTTGGTAAGCTTTTGAATCTAGAAAAAGGTTCTACTAATTTTCTGTACTATCGTTTTGTTAATGCTGAAAGTTGCACCTTAATCTTAGATAAAAGTTGTTTGTTGCGAAGTGTTGGTGTAGCTGGATTTGGAGTTGTTCTTTGAAGTTTGAAGAGGTAAGGGAGTACTTGGTATTCTGTTAGAACATCTATTGTTTGATGTGTGAAGAGGATAAAATGTGTACTGAATTTACAAAGAATTGTGGTTA
Source organism: Erythroxylum suave (assembly GCA_027563595.1). Taxonomy (NCBI): domain Eukaryota; kingdom Viridiplantae; phylum Streptophyta; class Magnoliopsida; order Malpighiales; family Erythroxylaceae; genus Erythroxylum; species Erythroxylum suave. The sequence goes on along the minus strand of JAOSBN010000178.1, from coordinate 19,411,550 downwards.
GAAATTGGATACATGCTGGATACTCATTCTACTGGACAGAATTAGTGGTTCTGGCTTTCACGAATAAACTATACTGATCTAGGCAAAATTGGACAAAGTTATCTTCAGAAAAATTGTAGTTCGTCCTTTTATATTTCCAATGGTATACACTTGTAATTTTTAGATTTTGGATGAAAGAGATATGGCCTTTGAACGATAACATCGATAGTGTTAGCGTAGGCTACAACACTGTTCGTGACAGAAATTTGTGTCCTATTTTCAACGATTAATCTGTATTGATGTGGGTCGAATTAGATAAAGTTGTCTTTATAAAAGTTGTAGATTTTCCCCTTATCTTTCTATTGATATAAATTTTGTAATTTTTGGATATCGGAATTGAGAGATATGAGTTTTACACATTTAGATATACATAAGGGGTGCATGATCGCACATCAGCATGATCATGCAATTGCCCTTTAAACATGGGAATGCATGATAATGCACAACCACGATCATGCATCAGCCTTTCATTAAGGGGATGCACAACTAACCTTTTGGTTATGAAATGCGACAAAATTTTTAATGTGCACAGTTTATAGTATTTTGAGCATAACTTATGGAATACTAAACCAAATTGAATGATTTTTATTGCAATTGAAACTTAAGACATGGAGGAACATTTTATTAAAGAATTTTTTGTCTAAAAACGTCATTTTCTATATCAAAATTGTCATAAAAATCTGACCCAAAATTTGCTATGAGAAAATCTGATACCATGGTGTAGGAAAAGCATAGTGGGCAGGGTTTTTACCATGAGGATTATATAAGATGGTTTTGTAATTAAACTAATAACCTAAGGAAGGTGTTATTAGATAAAAAAGTATCTATCTTTTGGAACTTATAGGGTATTAAAGGAATGAAGTCTAAAGAACAAGAGTAATGTATTAGTTGTGAATGTTTGTGAATTGGGAATTTGTGTGATTACATCTAATGTGTAATTGCTTAATGAATTCTTTGGTGCATGATTATAGATGTTTATGTTCACAAGGCATGTTAAGTTTGATTAATTGACTATATGAGTGAAATGGATTAAGCAATATGATATGCATTATATGTTTTGCATAAAATCCTGAAATATGAAATGTTTTGTTTTAAAATTGTTAAGTCCTAGTTGTGGGTAAATAGGTATGTCTAGAAGGGTCTGCAGTTTCTCCTGTGACACTTCGATGTCTCCTGTTCCTGACACTTCGATGTGTCCTATTATTGAGACATAAGTCTCTCCTGTTTTATGATACCGATCACGGTATCTCCTGTATTAATCCCGTTACCCACTTCTATAAAAACGGATTAGCAGGCTATTTTTTTTTTCTGTATTTTGCTACATGCTCGGTTCTGATATAAGCAAGCTCTGCTTTGAAATAATTAAGTTCTGTACTGATACAATATATAGACAAGTTCTGTTCGGATACTTTAAAGTTCAGTTCTAAAATTTGGATAATATGTTTTAATATTTATAAGTTTTTCTTTGAAGCAAATATATCCTATTATGATTTGGCATATTTTGTTCTTATATATATATACATATATATATATTGATTGGTTTGCGCTTTTATATGCTCAAGTAAAGATTATTTGGAATATGCTTTTAATCTGTATATGTGAATATTAGATGACTGTTAGAAACAGTCGCCAAATTATATCTTGTTTAGGTATTTCCCACCAAGCTTTATGCTTAGCATAGTGGTTTTGCCTCCATGTAGGTTCTAATAAGAAGGTTTAAGGACTGCGATAAAGACAACCGCATTGGCCAAGAAGATTGTGTTTTGTTCTAGAAATGTTTAATTTGTTTTTGAGTTGTATTAAACGTAATGAGACATTTTATATTTTGATATTTTGACGCAGATGGTTTGTAATAACATTAATACGATTTGGTTTTGGATGTAAGGCTTGTATATATTATATTTTGAATGTGATCCAATCAATAATGAATTGTTTGTTCCTTAGAGTTTCTGAAAATGCTTTAGTATATTTTGGATTAATTTGGTTCTGTTGTGTGTAGCATCTACATATCCTTCCAGGGGGTATGTGGGACTTACAATAAATGAGAATTACATAATGGGATTTATCATTCAATTATGTTTTCAATAACATATATTACAACCAAATACTTAAAGAGAAATAGAAAATTTAGAAGTAACAGATTCATTAGTGTGTAAAGAGTGTTAAATACATAGTAAGAGCAAATACAATAGTACTTTCTAAGAATCATTAGCCCACATAATACCCATATTCTTTATATGAATAAAAAACATTTTGGGCAGTAACGCCTTTGTCAAAGGGTTAACTAACATAAGGTCAATGCTAATATGCTCAATTGACATTCTATATTTTTGAACCTCTTCCTTATCGACAAGGCATTTCAATTTTATGTGTTTAGAACCTTTAGAATACTTTTCGTTCTTAGAAAATAAAGCTATTGTGCAATTATCACAATAAATTTTTAGTAGTCTAGTTATAATGTTGACAATCCCAATCCTTAAAATAAAGTTCAAAAACTATTTAGCCTGAATCATGAGCACAAAGCATGCCACAAAATCAACTTTTGCAATAGATGCAATAATTACAGACTACTTGACACTCTTCTATGAGATGACACTTCTAGCTAACCGATAAATATAGACAAAAGTAGATTTTCTCGCATCTACACATTAAATAAAGTTTGAATCTGAATATCAAACAACCTAAGTTTATCAAACCTCTTAAAAGCAAACATGTATTTTTATTTCCCTATAGATATGTAAGAATTTTCTTTGCAACTTTCCAGTGATCTATACTAAGATTACTTCGGTATCTCCCTAACATTCCTATTGCAAAATTTATATATGGTCTTGTGCATTTTTGAGCATACATTAAGCTGCAAACTATAGATGTATATGAAATTGATTCCATTTGCTTCTGTTCTAAGTTACTTTTTTGACATTACATGATACTAAACTTGTACCTTTTCGAGTTGGAACTGGTGATAACATTTATCCGCCCTAAATCTTTCTAACACTTTATTAATATACTCTTTCTACAATAAACTCAACAATCCTTGTGATTTGTCATGGAATATTTCTATGCCTATCAGAAATATTGCCTTACCCATATCTTTTATTTCAAAATGACTAGATAGAAAGTTCTTAATCACACTTAATAGACCAAGATCAATAGCTGTAAGTAAGATATTAGCAATATATAGTACTAAAAAAATAAACTCACTCCCACTACCCTTTAGATATATTTGTTGGTCAATAATTTTTATTTTAAATCTAAAGGAAATAATAATATTATTCAACTTAAGATACCATTGTCACAAAGCTTGTTTAGGTCCTTATATTGAATTCTTTAGGTTACATACTATGTATTCCTTTCCAAAATTTATGAACCCCATTGGTTGGTCCATTTAGACTTCTTCCTTTAAATCCCCATTCAGAAAGGTAGCTTTCGCATCTGTTTGATGCAACTCCAGATCATAATGAGCCATTAAAGCCATAATAATTATGAGTGAATCCTTCTTAGAGACAAGTGACAAAGTATTCTTGTAATCAATGCCATCTTTTTTAGTAAATTGTTTAGCAACTAGTCTAGCCTTGTAATATTATAGGTTACTAAGATAATCACGTTTATTCTTAAAAACCCATTTATAACCAATTCTCTTATAACATTCTGGCAATTTCACAAGGTCTCAAACACCATTATGTTTCATAGATTTAAACTCATCTTTCATGGCATCTAACCACTTATTAGAATTTTCATTGTTCATGTTTTGTGAAAAGATTAAAGACTCATTCTCAATTTTTAAATCTTTTTCTAACTTATGTAGATATACCATATAGTCATCAGACCTTCTTAATGCTATTTGTTGTGGTTCTTCTGTAGGTTCATTCACTTCATTTTCAATTTCATTATGAAAATTAGGTTTAATAATTTGTTATTCTTCGTGATTATTAGGTGGTTTAATAATTTATGGAATAATAACTTGAGTAGGTGTACAAGTCAAAAGGATTTGCTTTCCTATTTCTTGAATATCCACTATACGTGGTGTTTCACTCCCACTAGTCTCACCATGTTAAATGAGCCTGACATTCCTAGTTTTTCATAATTCTTGTAGCATGGTTAGGATAATAAAATGTATACCCTTTAAGACCTTTCTAGATAATAATTAAAATATCCACTAATTGTTCTTGTATCCAGTTTCTTTTCATATAGATTATAATGCCTAATTTCTACCTAGCAACCCCAAACATATAGGTGCCTTAAACTAGGTTTCTTTCTAGTTCACAGTTCAAAGACAGTGTTTGGAACTGTTTAATAATAGCGCTATTCAACAAATACATGGTAGGTTTTAGAGCGTATATCTATAAAGTGGGTAAAGATGAATTACACATTGTACTCCTAACCATATCTAACAAAATTCTATTAAGCCTTTCTGTCATAGCATTTTTGTTGTGGTGTGCCTAACATTATGGATTACACCCAAATACGATGTCTTTCATGGAATTAAGCAAAAGGATCAAGGTTTTGACCACTTTCATCATACTAACCATAATATTCATTACCTCTATTAGATTTGACTATTTTTCACCTTTTCGTTTAATTTCCTTTATACCTTATTAATATAAACCTCAAAGGTATTTACAACATAAGATTTATCATGTAGCACATAGACATATCTATAATAAGAATATCATCTATAAAGGTGATAAAATATTTTTCTTTATTGAAAGTAAGCACATCAAATGGTCTGTAAACATAAGTTTAAATTATTTGAAGAAGTTGAATGCTTATTGTGGCTCCTTTCTTTAATGAGTGTTTTGTTTATCTGCCTTTAATACAATTCAAACAAATGTTAAGATTAGTAAAATTCAGTTCAAAAGTATTTCATTCTTCACTAATCTTTGAAATTGTTCTTTAGAAATGTTTTCCAAACATCTATGCCACAAGTAAGTAGATCTATTATTAATCATTGTTTGATACCAATATTGCAATTCAAAGTCAATAAAGTTTTAGCGAAAACAATATTAAGGTTTAATTTATATAAACCATCACATAATACACTACTATTAAACACATGGTTATGTCTATAGAAACTAAAACTACCACCACCAAATTTAAAAGAGTATCTAAATCCATTAGGTTTGGATAAAGAAACTAAATTCCAAGATAAACTAAGTATATAAAAAGTTTCACATAAGTCCAAATGATATCCAATGTCTAGAATTAAGAATAAGTCTCAACAACCTCTACTAGAACTCTCATTCTATTGCTGGTCTAGAAAAATCTTTCATTTGATCTGGTGGTTTTGGTCATAAAGAATCTCTACAAGGTATTAGAAGCATGAGTAATACAACTAGAATCAATCGACCAAGTATGCTTCTTTTGGAGTTATTCTACTTTCTTACCGAAATCACATATGAGTTCATCATGTTCTTTCTTTTTGATCTGAGAAGATTCCCCACTAACTTTCATGATCTTTCACTTTCTTCTTATGCTTCTTTCCATCTTTCTTACTAACTTCTTGATTATTGACATGATTAATGGATTGGTTTCCTTGATTCATGAGTCTTGTATCTTCTTGACCTAACTTACTGTGCAATTCATGCACAATTCATTTTCCTTCATAATAGTATAGTTCCTTTGGAAAGGACCATACTCAGATGGTAATGAGTTCAAGATGAAATACATAAGGAAGCTTTCGTCCATTTTTATTCCTAATAGCTTAAGTCATGTTGCAATGTTTGTCATCTCAATGACGTGTAGTACATAATCAATCATACTTAATGGTGGTCAATGTATCCATAAAAATCCTAGTAAGTAGTCTGGGAGCACTTTTCCACAAACTTAAGTAGTTCCTTAACACTCTCAATTTTGGGAATAGTAGACTTAATATTGCTAGTAATTGTCATCTTCATATACATCAAACTCAATCTACTTGATCTTTCTTAGTTGTTAAAATGGATTTTATCCTCATCAGCGTTCAAAACACTCAAAGAATCTGATTTCTTAGTTCTGAGTGTCAAATCCAAGTCCAAAACTCCAAGATAGAATTGGATTTGTTCACTCCATTTAGAGAAGTTGAGTTTATTGAACATCGTAATAGACGAGAGATGTAGATGCATGACATTAAATGCTACAGGAAATTAAAAGTTAACATTAATGCTTTGAGTCACATAACAATATGCTACATGTATTCAAAGAAAACTTCATAAATTGTATATTATTGTTCACATTTAGGCATTCCACTAATACACCACATAACACATAATGATTCTCATGAATTCTATACTAATGTTTACCTTTGGGTAAGAAATATTTATTATCTTTGGATATCCAAACACAACTAATTGTGCATATTTATTACCTACATTCATTCTTATTAACTATAAAATAGACAAATCACTTTTAGTGATTTGAAAAGCATTATATAGTAATAAGTTTCAATTTACCCATAAAATTACAATTTGCTAGTATCAAATTAATTCAAATATTATATTTTGGAATAAAAATAAAAATAAAAAATTATTGGCCAATAGTGGTAGAATTTCCCAATGTCTGACCACTTTCCCAAGCGCCTGTCCTGGGAATTTTCTCCATTATGATGTCTGGCACTGGTTGAATGCCTAATTGGGACATTGGCATCATGGCCTAGCAGCTAGTGCGAGCGATCCTAACAATTTCAGTTTTTTTTAATTCCATATATGAGATAGTATATCAACCTTCAAAATCATTAAATCCATGAAAAAAAAATGAAAATTATGGTTTTTCCAAAATTTTAGATTAAGATTTATAAGGTTCTAATAATCATGAGAAATCTACATTAGATGAGAATCATCAATTTGTTATAACCATGCTCTCATACCACATGTAAGCATAATTTCATGAAACATAACAAGATATAGAAATCATGGAACTCATAAATATTCATTAATATTTAAAATTTTATTCTTATACAAATATAAAGCTTCGAGTACTAATCTTTTTTTATTGATCAATGATGCAAAAGCAATTCATAATAAGCCCCTTACCTAATTTATCTCTTTCTTTGAACTTTTCTATCTAACTTTTTGTACATGATGATATTTTTTGTTAGAAGACAAAAGGTTATTATTAGGCAGAATCAGAAACCTAATTCCCTTAATAAACTGACAACTATTAGTAAGTTTTAAAATTTCTCACCATAATAGGCTAAAAGCCTAAACGCCTGTTTATTACGTTATTAAATCCCTTAACTGCATTTTAACATATGAGTGACTTAAAGGCAATGATATAAAAACTAGACTAGACTGATCGGTTCGACCGAATTAAGCATTAATCGGACTGGTTTCTAGTTCAGTTTTTACTTTTAACTATTGAAGTGAAAACTGGCTGGTTAAATAACCTTGAACCATGAACTAGAGTGCGTTCTATCTTTTTGCCTCTATCTCCTAGTTTTTTTCCTTTCTGCCTATCTCTTCTGTTTGCCTCTCTCCTTCTCTCGCTATCTCTTTCTTTTTCATCCCGTGAAGTGTAACTAGGATTGCTACGTGGTGAAGGACATTGTGAGATTTGGATCTCCTTTCTGGTTGGAGTTTGGAGTTGAGTCAAAACTGAAGTTGTTTCCAGTAATGAGTTGCTTGTGCAAAGGAAGCCTAGAAGCTTTGCTGCTTTGCAACGAGTTTAAGGATTTGAAGCACATTTCTCTCGCTTTACTTGCGAGGTAGTAGAGTTCTCCATTTGTATTGTTAATCCTTTTTTCCTGAAACTTTCCACCTTAACTGCCATGTTACTTTCATTGACATTTATCATATTGGTGCTCTCATCACAAGATGAGTCATCGGAGAAGGCATCAAGATTGAGATCGAACATGATGAACTCTTTTAGTTTGTGGCATTTTTTTTACAATCATCCAAAGCTTCAATCTTAAACCAAACAAAAATAAGAAACTAGCATTCACATAAGCATATGTGTTTTAAGAAAGTAATCAAAAGGCACTAGAAAATGAACAATTATAAGGGAAAAACAAAGAGGAATATTTCTTTTTTCGTTTTATGTGTGTGGGAGAAGTTTAAGGAAAGATGGCTTCTTATGTGTAACTGACGGAATCAACAAACAAAAAAGGACATGAAACCTCGGAAGGACTTGCGAAATTATATTGGTATGTGAGAGAAGGAAGATTGGTTAAGTTTGAGTCTTTATTCTTTACTAGAGGAGGCTGTCAAAAAGTTATAACTTGCCACTTTCACATTGTATTAAACCTCCTAGTTCCTGTACAAGTTTTCACTAATTATTCCTTGTTTTGCTTTTCTACATAAAAAATTCTTCAATTTTCACTTTCTGTTTCCTATTTGAGGACATTTATTTCTTCCACATGTTTTTTTCCATCATTGATTTTGACCTTTTTTTTAAAGTTTTGTAGACATTGATTTTTTCATTTCAATGAAATATTTTATTTTTACATTCTCTTATAAATCCTAATTTTTCTTCTTATTTATTATATATTGGTTTTATAGTAGTTTAGTACCATTTGAACCTTTAAATCTTAAACTTTTCTTTTGACTTGTTTGATGTTCGATCTGGTTTTTAAAATATTACTTAAAAGATTAATTTCTAACATAACCATAATAGTTTTCGCTAAAAAAAAGATTAAATTTCCTCTTCTTTGTAGCTTTCAATAAAAATCATTTGACATACTATGATACAATTAAAGGATCTTTCATAGAGAGGTCCTTATCTTTTTTATAGATATTTTAAACATTTTCTTTCTATGTCTTGTATTTAACCTAATCTTTTAATGTGTAATTGTTCCCACTTAATTATTTAGTTTAAACATTTCTTTACTTAGTCTAAACATTTTCTTGTAATGACGTATTTGTTTTATCTATTTACTTGTCTTTTCTTTCTTATTTACGTATTTGTTTACTTATTTTATCCTTTTTTATTCTTTACCTCATTCCGTATTTATTGTATTACTTACTTTTATATTTTATTTGCACGTAGTTTTTATGTCTAATCTTATTTTTATTTTTATTTATTATTACTTTATTATTCTATTATGTATATTTATTTAAATTTATCATTGTTGTTGTTGTTGTTGTTGATGATGTTGTTGTTGTTGTTGTTGTTATTATTGTTGTTGTTGTTGTTGTTGTTGTTGTTGTTGTTGTTGTTGTTGTTCTTATTATTATTATTATTATTATTATTCTTCTTCTTATTATTATTATTATATATTTTCACGTCAGTTTATCAAATTTTAAACATCTATTGATTCCACATTTAGTGACACTTTTAGTTTGTTGTTGGATATTTTGGAGTCGTAATACACATATTTCAAACAATCATGGGAAAGAAAGGACTCCTTTGACAAACAACTTATCAGTTTTTTTATAGCTTATTGACATAAGTTAACAGTTTGACTATCTTAAAAAGCTAATGAATATGTTTAGTAAATGACTGATTGGTTGACTTATTTAACTCCAATAAGTTGATTTTAGAAAAGCTCCATAAGAGGAGCATTTTTAATGTTCAGTAAAAAATTAATAGGTAGAAAATTAATTATACCCTCCTTTCATGATTTTTGAATTATGCTAATTATGTCATAGTGATATTATGGATAATTCAAACTAAAAATCGTACATAACTAAGACTCATGCATGTATTCTACATTGATAAATTTTTTTACAATAAAGTATGTTTTTTAGTTACAAAACTTGAGAATATGTATTATGCTAGTCACAAAATTTTTTTACCAATGAAATAAGTTTTTTGGTTATAAAATAAAAAAAATATACTACGGTGATAAAAATTTCAGAATATTTTAAGTTTTTTTATTAGAGTTAAAATTGTTTTTGTAAAATTAAATATTTAATCATAGCCTTATAATTTTTTTTAATTCATACTTTTATAAGTCATTTTACACTTAAACAATTAATATTAAATAAATAATTTTATAAAAAATCTTTAATAAATAACTAACATTATTCGTTAGTTAAATGAGCTGATAAAATCATGTGTTGGCTAACAATTGATATAATTAGCTTAGAGCTAATGCAATTTATAAGAGGCCCAAAATCCTTCTAACTTTCTTCTTCGTAGACAACAGCAAATGAACAATTAAAAGGGCCGGGCTTTAAATAGAAGCACATGAAGTCATGAAGTTGGTTGAAAGGACTTCCAAGTTTAATGATATGCCGATTCAATAGAACATGTAGTAAGATTGTTCACCCACTCGTCTTCTCTCAAGTCTCCATCGACCTTCAATTATCTGACGGCTTCTTCTTCTGTGTAATGAATCTCATCAAACAAGACTTAGAAAAGAAGCAGCAAAACCAAACAACAGAAGCAGAAGTGCTGAAGCTTAAACAAGTACAGATGGACGAAAACCCACCTACAGTTTGTGTCCTTGATGCTTCAAACTATGTTGGTTTTTGGATTGTTAAAGGTTTGTTGAGCAGAGGCTACAAAGTTCATGCGGCTTTGCAAAAGAGCGGTACTTACACCATTTCTTGTGTGTTTGAGAACTTTTTTTTTTAAGGTTCAGTTTTTGATGTTCCGTTCTGATATTGTTTCAGGAGAGGCTGAGATACAGAAGAAGATAGGGGACATGGAGAAAAAGAAGGAGAGATTGGTGGTCTTCGGTGCTGATATTTTGGATTATCAAAGCATATTAGTTGCTTTGAAGGGTGTTCGGCTTTGTTCTGCTGCTTGGACAGTCCAGATGGTTATGATGTTAGTGGATCAATTTATATTTTATATCTGCATTTCTGATCTATAACTGAGTTAATTAACATTAATTCTGGCATTGGTGGCCTGAGCAGGATAAAATGGTTGATTTGGAGGCAAGAGGAGCAATCAACGTAGTGGAGGCATGTGCGCAAACTGATGGTATAGAGAAAATTGTATTTAGTTCTTCTTTAACCTCAGCCATTTGGAGAGAGAACATTTCTTCAGAGAGGGCTGTAGATGAGAGGTCTTGGAGTGATCAAGACTTCTGCAAAAGATTAAAGGTTTAGATCTCTGCAACGGGAAGCAATTTTCGTGTTTCCTGTTTTTTGTTTCTCTCATCATGACATTACCTTTAACTTTTTTCTAAGCACTTGTCACTTGTCAGCCTATCCAGTTTAAAATCTGATTAATAGCTCACAGCTTTATCTTCTGTTGAATTCTTCTCCTTGACAAACACAAGGCAATTTATCAGAGACCCAAAGTATTTGCAGATCCATGACTTGACATTGCGGGAGAAAGAGACGCTTGGAGTTGTAGGAATTTGTGCCTAATTTTCTTCCAAGTAGCTATTTGACTGTAGAAGGAACATATCTATATTTTACAGTATTGGAGTATAATCTTCCATGCCATAATTTTTTTTTATTGGAATGTTGATTGACGTTTATTGATCTTTTTGTTGATATGCAGTTATGGTATGCTCTGGCAAAGACACAATCCGAGCAGGCTGCCTGGGCATTAGACATGGACCGCATGCTTAACATGGTTGCCGTTAATGCGGGACTAGTTTTGGGTCCTGGAGTTACTCAACAAAATCCTCTATCAACCATGTCCTACCTCAAAGGTACAGATACTATGAGCATCTTCTTTTATTAGAGAAACCTGGCTGGAACTGAACTTATGTTCTGTTCCGTCAAATAACAGGAGCAGCTCAAATGTATGAAAATGGTGTACTTGCTTTTGTGGATGTCAACTTCCTTGTTGATGTTCACATTCAAGCATTTGAGGATCGGTCGACTTCTGGGCGTTACTTCTGCTTCAATCAGATAGTAAATACTGAGGAGGAAGCTGTCAAGCTTGCACAAAGCTTGAGCCCTTTAATATCTCTACCACCAACGTAAATGTATATGCTTCTCTTTACCATTATTAGACAATGTTCAAAACCACCAAGTTTTATGCCTCCGTAGTTGAAGCATTAGATTTGGCTAGTTCCTTTCAGCTAATTTGGAACTCAATCTGTATAGATACAAGTACGAAGGAAGTGATGTACATGCCGAGAGGTTGACGACAAAGAAGTTGGATAAGTTGGTGGAGGGTGCCGTCTACTAATTCTTATTAAGCATGCTTGGGTTGTGATTTTGCAGATTAAAGGATTAGGGAATGTACATATTGTATTAGGTTGAAATTACTATCATTTTTGTCCTTTGTTTGACCATTGGCGGTAGAAGTTGTATTAGGTTGAAATTACTATCATTTTTGTCCTTTGTTTGACCATTGGCAGTAGAAGTTATCTTCTTAGTCAGAAGTTCCTGATGAAGCTTCATGATTATAAGCCACAACCAAGAATTCAATGGTTATTTTCTTGTGATTTGTTCCAGTAACGTGGAAACTACCTCTTAATAAAAAAATGTACACACCAAGTCTATTAAGCTTGTCGGAATGAAAAATTGCTTGCATTTACTAAGCATATTTCAGCATGTAAAGCATTTTCACAGTAATTAAGAGTGTTTCCTATGCTCCTGTTTTGTTCTTACCAATCTTGAATGGCTAAAGCCAAGTGAGGAAATTTGTATCCCAGACACCAAATAGTAACTAATCTGAACAGAACAATGTGGATTACTTAGTCAATATAAAGCTAAAACGGTCAGTTGGTGCGATTTCAAAGAATAAAATCGTACACCTTAAAAGCTTTGGTTTAGGCAAACGACAACTGCGATACTATAATCTCCGAAGTTCGACACAAACAAGCATTCTTGGGGATTTCAGGCAAACATTTATTTTGTCAATAGTTAAATTAACTGAATCTGAAGGGTCTAAAGGTATTCAAATGTAAGATTTAATCTTTAACATTCTAAGCAATATTTCAAGCATATAATTCACCCAAGAATATTTATGGCGCAATTAATTTAACAACTTCAAACCCTAAAATTAGTGCTATAAAGAAAAGTATTAACCTTGATCCATACTCGTGTATTCTCTACTTGTTCGCAAGTACCTTCTTTACTCTAAAGCTTTATCACTCTCGCCTTCTTCCCTTTTTTTGTTCTTTTCAATAGTTCTAGAACGTATGATTGTTTCTTTTATATTTGTGGTTTTCTAACTTCAGGGAAGGGTTTCTTTATTAATTAACCCTAATGATTCTAGTTTCTTTTAACAAGTCCAATAACCATTATTTTGGGCCCACTTCATATTAGAATCAAATAAAGTAATATAAGCCATACTTATGATTATTAAATTAATCTAACAATCTCCTACTTGACCTATGATACGATTTGATGGCCCAAAAATCCAACTGTGCACTTTATATTGAATCTATCAAGCCATCAAACTTGAATGAATTGAAATAATGAGATCATGGCAGTCACAAGTCATCTGACGATATGATTCTTTCTATATATCTCATAATCATCTCAACTCAAATATAATTGTAATTGAGAAACACTGTAATTCTCAACTTTAATGTTTTTTCAAAACATAATTTATCATCACAATAAAATAATGCATGTATACATCATAATGTGACAACTAAAAAATAAGTAAAAACATAACATTAATTGAATTCAAAACGATAACAACAAATATCCAAATATATGTACATACATAACATGATCTCATGCTAACAAAGACTTATCTATAATGTCCATCCTTTTAACATGACCAGTAAATGTTTTAGGCGGTAATCCTTTAGTTAACGAATTCGCTACCTTTAGATCAATTCAAATATGCTCAATTGATAGTTTATGATTTTGCACTTCTTCGACTGAAAAGTATTTCAACTCCATATGTTTAACACCCTTAGAATACTTGTCATTTTTAGAGAAGAAAATAGCTGCGGAATTATCACAATAAATTTTTAGCGGTCTAACTATACTGTCAATAATATCTAGCCCTAAGACAAAGTTCTGCAACTACAATGCTTGAATAGTGGCTTCAAAGCATGCCACAAATTTTGCCTCTATAATGGAAGTAGCAATAATATATTGTTTTCCACTCTTCTAAGAAATTATCCCTTCTACTAATTGGAATAAATAACCAAAGGTAGATTTCCTTGAGTCTACAACATAATTTGAATTTGAAAAATCGATCACTTCTAAGTGATAGGATTTCCTATATGTGAGCATGTAAGCCTTAGTGCCTTGTAAATACCTAAGAACTTTCTTTACAACTTTCCAGTAGTCCAATCCGAGATTACTTTGATATTGGCCTAGCATTCCAACAATAAAACCGATATTTGGCTCGAGTACAAGTCTGAATATAAATAAGACTCTTAACTTCAAATGCATAGGGAATAAATTTCATTTCCCTTAGTTCCAATTCATTCTTGGGACATTACATTTCACTAAATTTATCGCCATTCTAAATTTGAACTACCTTTACTATGCATTTTCCCATCCTAAATCTCTCTAATACTTTACTCGTATATCTTTTGTGAGATAACCTAACAATCCTTTTGTCCTGTCACGAAATATTTCTATTCCAATCACATAAGATGCCTTAACCATATCTTTCATTTAAAAATTATTAGAGAGAAATTTCTTTACATCATGCAACAAGCCCAAATCATTAGCAGTTAAAAGAATATCGTCAACATATAGTACCAAAATAATGAACTTGCTCCCAATTACCTTCATATAGATACACATATCAACAGTGTTCTGTACAAAACCATAAGAGGTAATGGTATCATTGAACTTAACATACCACTGTTAGGAGGCTTGTTTCAATCTATATATTGACTCCTTTAATTTACACACAATATTTTAGGTCTGAATCATAATGAGCTACCAATGGCATAACAATTCTTAAAAAGTCCTTTAAGACTGGAGAGTAGGCTTCTTTAAAGTCAATGTCATCCTTTTAAGTATAACCTTTGGCTATAAGTCTAACTTTGTACTTTTTAATGTTACCTTTCGAGTCCCTTTTGGTCTTAAAGACCCATTTATAATCCACTTGCTTTAAGCATTCAAGAAACTCAACTAGTTACCAAACTTGATTATCATCTATAGATTTTAGCTCTTCTTTCATAGCATTCATCCAATTTTCAAAATTATTACATTTCATGGCTTCTTTAAATGAGACTGGATCCTTGTCAATGCTCAAGTCACACTCATGCTTAAGTGAATACACCACATGGTCATTTGATATATCTAGTCTTTTCTCCCTTATAAACCTTCACAATACTATTTCTTGTGATACCACTTGATCATTTACATCTTGCACATTATTTACTAGTTCATTATTGACATGCACTTCTTGTGGGTTTAGAATATTAGCTTGTTGGTCTGATATGTTGCATGATTGTGATATAGTAAGAGGAACAAAAAATTGAGAAGAGACACTAGGTGAAGGATTTTTCATCTGAATCTTTTGAATATCCATCTTTCGTGGTTCCCTACTCCCACTGATTTGTCCATTTTTAATGAACCTAGCATTACCATCTCAACTATTCTTGTACCATGGTTAGGATAATAAAATATGTACATTTTGGACTTTTGTGGATAACCGATGAAATAACCACTAATGGTTCTTGCATCAAGTTTCCTTTTATGAGGATTATAAATCCTTATTTCACCTGGGCAACCCCAAATATGCAAGTGTCTTAAGCTAGGTTTCCTACCTGTTTACAATTCATAGGATGTCATAGGAATCAGTTTACTAGTAATCATATTAAGTAGATATATAACTGTATTTAATGCATACATCCATAAGGATAAAGGTACATTTGTGTAACTTAACATACTCCTAACTATATCCATAAGAGTATGATTACGCCTTTCAGCTACACCATTTTGTTGTGATGTACCGAGTATTGTATATTGTGCACAAATTGTAATATCTCGTTTTCATACTAAGGGTTAGGACATAGGGTCCTAGATCATTGTATATGAGAATTAATGTTGAGAAATTATGAGGCAAGTGACAATGTCACACCTTACTCTTGAAACACTCACTTGAAGACAACCATCCTTGCTTTTCATTTTTTTTCTTTGGCTAAAAGCCCTCTTCTTCTTTTTTCTTCTCTCAACTGACGATACTCTCACATTCTATACTCACAATTTTGAGTTGCCATCATCTTTTACCTTACTACTTCAAGATTTCATTGTCTCCTTATTACTAAAAGACCCAACCTGTTCCTCCCTGAAAGTTGATGATCATGTAATCTTTAGAGAGGCTAGGTTTATGTGATTTGAAGAAGCTTGAAGTTAAACAAGTAAGTGATATATCAAGCTTTATGGTTTGCTTTAATATAAATGTTTTTGATGATCATTAGTGTTGGACCCCGTTTTCGAAGTCCAACTCTTGATCATTATCGATTCATCTTCTTGCTCTGATACTATAAATGTTGGATCCCATTTTTG
>JAOSBN010000178.1:19384031-19395152 GCA_027563595.1 Erythroxylum suave | reverse complement strand
GAGATCCGACAACAGGTCTGAGCTCTTCTTAGCAGCTTTCTTATTTGAATTTATAATACCCCAACAGTATATGTGATTACTGTTAATAAAGAATACTCAAAATTAATGTTTAATATTTCAAAAAGGCTCAAATTCTTACCAAATGAAAAGTGTCATTCATCTATCATAACAAGCTAATGTCCTTTTAACCGAAATCCAAGTTAATTAGTCTAAGCATGCAAGTATACTCATTCACTCATTTTATGCATTTTTAATCCCGACTGAGTTCATTTAATGATCATGAATCTCTAAATAATAAATTTGGAAGCAAACTCATTATGCAAAATTAATACTCCCCTCCACACTTAAACATCACATTATTCCTATTGTGACATAAAAAAGTAAAAGAGAGGTGTAGGACAAAAGACAAAAATTAACATAAATGAAGGCAAACATTAAAGACTAAAAGAAATTAAACTACATGCAGTACAAACAATAAAAAGAACAGGGAAAGAAATATTATACGAAAGTATGGTGGTAACTGTGGAGCATAGTAATAAACATGACGTCCGAAATTGAGGAGTGGAGATAGATGTGAAGAAGACAAATAGAAGAGATTAAAAAGAAGGCATGTGTACACAAAGCAAATAGATTAAGTCTATTTTCACCAAAAGAAATAACAAACAACTAAATTGAAAGATAAAACAGAATGACATCGGTTACCTCCTAGTTAGTGCTTCTTTAATATCTTTTAGCTGGAAACCTCAAATATTCATTCTTAAAGTGGATGGCTCAAACTGACGGATTCTACGATTTTCTTTTCAATTGCTGCTTCCAAATATGGTTTCATCGGATGGCCATTCACCTTAAATGTTTCTTTTGTTTGCGAGTTTTCCAATTCCACTACTACATGAGGAAAAATCTTGATTACTTTAAATGAACCATTCCACCTTGATTTCAACTTACCTCGAAACAAACGCAACTGAGAATTATATAATAGAACTTTCATTCCAAGTATGAGGAACTTACCTCCAAGAATTTTATCATGCAGGCATTTCATTCTTTCCCTGTAAATTTTGGAATTTTTGTAAACCTGCTCTAGAGTTCATCCAATTTTGAAATTTGAAGAAAATGCTCCTATCTTCGATCATCCAAATTTAGGTTCACCATCTTAATTGCCCACAGTGCCTTATACTTAATCTTGACCAGTAAATGGCAGGCCTTCTTGAAAACAAGCCGATAAGGGCTCATTCCTAAGATAGTTTTGTAAGTCGTGCGATATGCCCATAATGCATCATTTAACGTTGTTGACCATTCCTTCCGTGATGGGTGCACAGCCTTCTCCAAAATCCCCTTAATCTATTTATTACTTGTTTCCACTTGTCCAGAAGTTTGTGGATGGTACAAAATTGCGACCTGGTGAGTTATAGCATTTTTCTTAATAAGCTTCTAAAAAAGCTTATTGTAGAAATAACTACCTCCATTGCTTATGATTGGGTGCGGAATCTTGAACCTGCTAAAAATATTTTCCTTCACAAATTTAACAACAACATTAGCATCTTTAGTTTAGGTGGGCATTGCTTCTACCCATTTAGACAAGTAATCAACATCAATAAGTATATATTCAAATCCACAAGATTTAGGAAACGAACCCATAAAATCAATACCACAAACATTGAATAATTCAACAATCAATTGGTTAGTTAGGGGCATTTTATTTCTTCTACTTATATTTCCAGTTCGTTGGCATTTGTCACATTTCAGGTAGAAGAAATGAGCATCGTTAAACAAGGTGGGCCAATATAAACTGCTTTAAAGAATTTTAGAAGCAATTTTCCTCCCTCCAAAATGGCCCCCCATAGTGGAGTTCATGATAAAAGGTTAGGACGCTTACCTACTCGTCCTCTGGAATGCACCTTCAATTGATTTCATCTTTACAGATCCAGTAGAGGTATGGATCATCGCAAAAGTAGTACCTACTTAATGAAGGAATCTTATCCTTTCTGGAGAAGTCATGTTAGGTCTCAAAATGCCACATGCAAGATAATTCACATAGTCCGCATACCAAGACACTTTATTCACAACAAATAAATACTCATCAGGAAAGTTCTCAACAATTGTATAAGTCTTTTGTTGTTCAAAAATTTCCAAGTTAGGAATTATTCTAGACAAATGATCCGGGACAACATTATCACTCCCTCTTTATCTTTTATTTCCACATCAAACTCTTATAATAACAAAATCCATCTAATTAACTGTGGTTTTGCATGCTTTTTGGTCAAAAGATATCTAAGAGTTGCATGATCAGAATGGATTATGATCTTTGACCCTAACAAATAAGGTTTAAATTTTTCCAATGCAAAAATCACAGCCAATAATTCTTTCTTAGTGGTTGTGTAATTTAGTTGTGCATCACTTAAAGTTAAGCTAGCATAATAAATCACACACAAAGATTTCTCAACTTTTTGGCCCCAAACAGCTCATACGGTAAAATCATAAGCATTATACATAATTTCAAAAGGTAAAGACCAATTAGAAGCCACAATAATTGGTACAGAGATCAATTTTTCTTTAAGAACATTAAAGGCATTAAAGTATTCCTCATTAAAATCAAAATGGAAATCTTTTGCTAATAGTTGGCATAAAGGACAACTTATCTTAGAAAAATCTTTGATAAACCTCCTATAAAATCCAACATATCCTAGGAAACCTTTAATACCCTTAACAGAAATGGTTGGCGAAAGCTTTTCTATAACTTCAATTTTAGTCTTATTAACCTCGATTCCCCTTTTTGATACAACTTGACCTAGGATTGTACCTTGTTTCACCATAAAATGACTCTTTTCTCAACTTAAAATCAAGTCACATCTTCAAGCAAATGAGTCAGCCTATTTAGGCAATCATCAAAAGAGGTATCAAAGATTGAGAAATCATCCATAAATACCTCGATAAAGTCCTCGATCATGCTTGAGAAAATGGAAAACAGGCACCTTTGAAATGTTGCAGGAGCATTATATAGATCGAATGGCATCCTCCCGAAGGCGAATGTACCAAATGGACAAGTGAATATCGTCTTTGTTTAGTCCTTAGAAGCAATAGGTAACTGGTAATAACCTGAAAGACCATAAAGAAACAATAAAACTCATGTCTAGAAAATTTAGGAAAACGGTCCTTTTTTGCCGCATTTAGTTTCTTGTAATCAATACACATTCTCCATCCTGTGGTGGTCTTAGTAGGTACTAGTTCATTCTTATCATTTTGAACAATAGTAATGCCAAATACTTTTGGAACCACATATACAGGGCTCACCCACTCACTATCCACAATTGTATAAGTCACTCCCTCATTAAGCAATTTCAAAACTTCCTTATTGACTACCTCTAACGTATTAAAACTGAGTCTTCTTTGGGTCTTTCTCACTGGTTTAGCCCCCTCTTCTAGGATAATCCTTTACATGCATATGGAGGAACTAATCCCTTTAATGTCACTCAAACTCCATCCTATGGCCTTTTTCAATCTTTTCATCTTACTCAGAGTTCTTTCTTCTTGATCAACATCCAAAGTAGATGTAAGAATGGCTGGATATTTTTCCCCTTCACCTAAAATTACATACTTCACATTTTCAGGTAACTCTTTCAGCTATACTTTTGGTAGGGTTGCATTATTCTCTTCATTGGAGGTTGTCTCTAAGAATTTTCTAAACCCTTCTTCCGCAACACTGTCTAACAACTGGCAGTACTTGTTAAACTCTTCAACCTAGTTTAAATCCCTTGTTTCTTCCTCCTGCAAGGCAAAATCAAAATCGACAGCATTAATCTGATCAACAAGAGAACACTCCTCATAAATAGCAGTAGTAAGGATAGGTTTAACATTAAAGTTCGAAAAAAATATTATTTCTCCTAAGATAGTCATAGTCAATTTCCCATTTTTCACATTTATCAAAAGTGTTGGTGATGGACATAAAAGGTATCCCAAGGATCTAAAACAACAAATTCAATGGGTATAATCAATCCTCTAACTTTTACTAACACATCTTCCATTATTACTTTCAGATAACAGATTGACCTATTAGCTAATTGCAAGCACATGTTGGTAGGTCTTCATTCTCCTAGATCCAATTTCACATAAATAGGATGAGGCATTTGGTTTATACTTGCTCCTAGGTCAAGCATATCCTTAACCTCCTCACCATTACCCATTGAGACCTTCACGATGGAACTCCCTGGATGTAACTAGTACTGAAGGACTGTACTTGTTACTTCATAAACTATCATCTTTTTATGTGGTGCAAACTTTCGTTTTTTGGTGCTAAGTTCCTTGAAGAACTTCACATAAGCTTCCTCATCACATATAATGATGGCAGATTAATATTAACTTTAGAAAGCATGCTATAGAGATCAAAAAATTGCTTATCTTGTTTTGAGTCTTTAAGGTAGCTTAGATATGGAACTTTTTTCAACACTCAGACGTTATTAGAGTTTACTATTGATTACTTTAGTCGAATCATGTGCATGTTACTTACGTATGCAGCCTTAGTCCTGCCTCACCTTTGGTTGCATGCTCGATTTTGTCACCTCCCTGAATGTGACTTGAAGAGTCTTTCCCATTTCTCTCCTTCCTTTGACAAAGTTCTCCTCTTCTTGATTACCTTCATCAAACATGCTTAAATGAATCTAAACATAATTATCAATCACCTTACCACTTTTTAGAATCATAACAGGCTTGGCATGCTCGATTTGACTGCGTAGCTTTCCTGTTTGATTGTCTTGCAATTAAGTAGCGAGTTTCCCTACTTGAGTCTTAACCCTCTTTACAGAAGCTTCCAAAGAATCAAATCTCTTATAGTTCATCTTTTGATTCTGAGCAGTTGCTTGAATAAACACATTTAGGCTTTCCTCTAAAGAAGGATTTCTTAGTATATTCTGACTTGAAGACTACCTTTGGAATTGATTCTGCCTTTGAAATTTCTAGCTACACTAGTGTGCTACTGGACTTCTAAGAGAAATTGGTGTGGTTTCTCTAACCAAGGTTGTAGGTGTTTGAATATAGGTCATTCTGCACCCTCAATTGAAAACCATTAAGTGAATTTGCTTGTTCTTCCTCACCTACAAAAAATTCAAAAGAATATGAACAAACATTAGCCCTATGACTAAAAGTTCCAGATATACCACATACCTCATGACTCAGAGCATCTTAAGATTGTCTCATGGTTAGCATTTTCACATGCTTTGTGAGCTCCGCCAATTGCATAACCATTTTTTGATTTGAGCTCATTTCATGAACTCTAGCTTTTCTACCTTTCACACTCTTTTGTTAAGAATTGGCCCCCAACATTTAAAAGATCTCATATGTTTCTTCAACAGTCTTCTTTCCCACAACTCCTCTTGCTGTATTGTCCACCGTATACTGACATTGTTGCGTCAATCCATCATAAAAGAATTCGTTTTGTTTATGGAGTGAAAAATGATGATCTGGACACTGAATGAGTAGGAGTTTGGAGCATTCCCAAGCCTCATGGAATGGCTCTTCCTCTTGAGTGAAGGTAGCTATCCTTTTCTTCAACTCAGAAGTCTTCTGATGGGAATATAACTTTCCCATAAACTTGTTGTACACCTCTTCCCACGTAGTCAATGAACCAGATGGGAGGTCATCACTATGCCTTGGCCTGATCCTTCATTGTATATGCAAAGCACCTCATCTTGAGTTGATCTTCATTTAGGCCATCCAACGGGATCATCTAGAAAGTGGTATAGAATTCCTGAATGAAGTTTAAAGGGTCTTCATTAGGAACCCTATAGAAAGATGACAGCATATTGTAGTGGATACTCTTTAAATCATAGTTTCTGGCTGCCCCTCCTAGATGAATGCATGAAGTAATAGTACCAATTATTGATTTGGCATACTCCTTCATTACTAACTACCTTTCACCATCTCTTAATTTTCTGGTTTGGGTCCCTCGACATTATCTTAAAAGTCCTTTAGAAGTTCTCTTATCCAATGTATGTTGTCAATAAAGGGAGCAAGTTCACCTTCTCGAGACCTCTTTCCTAGTGTAAACTAAATAAAAACAACAGTGAATTAATAAGAAAACTATTAAAGCAACTCAATTAAATAACACGACAAAAATGTATGCATAAACAAAAAAAGCAATCAATAAAACAATCAAAATCACTTTAAAAACAATCAAAATTACAAGTTCAAAACAATAAACAGCTCTCTAGCAACGATGCCAAAAACTTGTTATGCCCAAAAAGTTCTAAAAAGACCTAAGCTATCCTACTTGTAAGTATAGAGATAGCTGTAGTTAATAACAACACGGAGGTGAAATTAGTCAACTTAAATTAAGTTTAAATTAAACATAAAAATAAAAACAATTTAGTCCTAAACATTCTATCTTAATTATTGAGTGAAAGCTTTTAAGGAAAATTAAAAAATTAAATTAAAAAGTAGGCGGAATCAATTCAGAGCAAAGAAAAATAGATTAATTGAAGTGGAAAAACTCTTGAGAATTAATTCCACTAGTTTAATCTCTTAAGCATAATTAAGGGAAAATGATTGAATTGTTGTATTAATAAAATTAATAGTTAGGTTCTAAATCGATTTGAATAATGAACTAGTCTAACTTTCGTATTCAACAAGTTATTATCTGAATTAATTATAAAAACTGACTACTAAGACCATTTAAGTTAATATATTTCTAGTTCTTAACCTAAGTTTTCATAGTTTCTCGATCTATATTATACTTCATCTCTCGAATCTTCATTTAACACTAAAATGATGCAAAGTTTGGCCATTCTATTACATCCATTCAATTCAAAAACTACAACAATAAATAAGAAAACAAATCTGTAACCCAATCATGCATATTCAACCAAATAGCTACATTAATTCTCAAGAAAAGAGATCAGCCTATCATGAATATCACAACCTTCATCATCATTAAACACTTTAATCCCATGTTACTATCAAAAAATATTAAAGCAATAATAAAACGGTGAATACAGAATGGCTATCTAAAGAAAACAAATAACAGTTAGCTAAGCTAATAAGACTATAGCTCATTTAATAACAGAAAGTAAAATGAAAGAAACAAAGCAACAAATGTGGAACAGAATAGGCAAACAAATAATCGGAAGAAGAGTTATGGAGATCTCCATTTCGTCTCAAGCTTTTAGCTTTGGCTTTCACCTTCTGCTTTAGCTTCTCACCTAAACGAATGTTCACTCAGGATAAACAGAGTTCTTCTCTAACTCTCACTTTCAGCCTGTCCCAAGCTTCCACTTCTCTGTTGTTTTACTTTTTTTCTTGACTCACTTTGTTTCCTTTCTCTGTTTTTCTCTTCTCTCTCTATCTCTTTATTACTCCTGAATGAGTTTTCAACCCTCAGTGGTGTGTGAGTGAATGGAACAGTGTCCTCTGGTCTAAGATTTCTGCCATCCCTTCTTAACATTCCTTTTATAGACTATCTTTAGGTCTAGGGTTTGGTGTTTGAACGTCTGAAGTTGCCACAAGTTAAACCTGCAAATAAAAATTAAAACATTTCACAAGTGTAACTTACATATCATAGCCGTGCATGTTAAATATCATGCATGATTGGGACTTAAATGTCACAACTGTAACGTGTTCAAGACAATTGCTAGATGCTAGATTGATAAAAAACCATGGAATATGACTATGAAAAATGGCTAGATGAGAAGAAAATTAAGCATGCATAGTGATGGTGAGAACCGTGGAGTAAGCAGCTGCAAAAATGAGTGAATAACAGCTAGTGTTTAATGCAATTAACGTGAATGGTTAAACATATATATTAATGTATGTTGCTTGGAGTTTGACCGTGTGTGTACGGATGTGAGAATTGAATTAACGCGAAGTATGCATGGTGAGATGAGAACGTTGTAGCTGGAAAAATGTACACGTGTGTCTGCATGGAATAAACATCTGTGTTTATGGAATTAACGTGTAAGTGTCTATTTAAACTATGTGTGTGTGTATAGAATTAGCCTGTGTGTGTATGTGTGTGTGTGTATGGAATTAGCGTGTTTGTCTTCATGGAATTAACTTGAATTAATGTGTGTGACATGTAATTAACGTGTCACGCCCACTTTCATACAAAATTCTTCTGATTTCCATGCAAAATTAACGAGAAAATCTAATTAACATTCGTGCAATATTCATACCATTTTCACTCAATTCATCACAAAATATGATCAAAATACAAGGATTTTATAACCAAAATCAAGATATGAAGGTAATTAAGAGCAATAGAAACTAGACACAATAAGTGTATACCATGACCTTGGATCTGGGTGTCACAATCATGCACCTAGAAATTTCTTCTTTAGATTGTGCACAATCTTGCATTGCTTCATTCAACTTCTTTCTTCTTCATTCTTCACTTTCCTAGTTTCCATCACTAACAAACACATCAAACACACCTTGAAACATAAAATTATGATGCAATTCTTGCTCTAAATCAAACAAACACTTAGATATAATTCTAAGCCTATACATATGATATTCATCTAATAAACACTTTAAAACACACTTAAACATTAATGAAAACATAGTATAATTTACACCTATCATCTAGCTATGAAACTCAGTCGTTAGATTATCGATAATTCCATAGGAAGGTTATGGAAATTAACCCATACTGGAACAATGTCTACTTTTTCTCTATTCATTCCATTCTGGGTCTCCATCTTTGAATGAATAAGGAACATTCACCAATATGCCATGACCCTTGTTTGATAATGTCATTCATTCTGCTATCTTCAACAAACTTGAATAGGAATGTTCCATCTTCTCTTAGCATGACTCTTTCTAGGCCTTTGTTACCCTATCTAGCTTTATCCAATGCATCACCACTAGGAATGTAAGTTTTTTAATCTAAAAGAGCCTAATTGAAGTTGAAGATCATATTTATGCACCTACATTCAACAGCTCAATCAGAGCAGGGGTTACTATACCTTCTTTTGAGACATTAAGAAAATGTTTAAGCTCTCATTTCTTATGTTGGGATTATAGCTTGTTCTTCCAAGCTCTAATATTCGAAGAATCTCCTTTTTCCTTGGATGTTACCTTAATGTTTAACCTTTGCTGTTTGGTCAGATCTATGGATTGTAGCAAGTTTTCTTGAAACAACATTGGGAAATCATCTTTCAAACCAAATGGATCTCCCTCCTCATTAATAGTTACCAAGGCCTTCCATCAAGGTAGAACCCTGGCAAGCCTGGGCTGGTAGGTTGTACCAAAACCAAAGAAAATAGATGTGGGAATACAGAAACCAAAAAAGGAAAGAAAGTTAGGAGGGGGTATTAAGGAAAAATTAGTTGTGAGAAGGCAAAGAGTCAGTACCTTAATAGACTTACAAATATTAGGTAATAAGTAATTAAAGATAGATCTCAATTTTAAGTTAATTATCTATAGCATTGCTTTAAAACCAATTGAGTAGTTAGGCATAATTTTCATAATGAAGACATTTAAAATCAACTATTATCTATTTCAATTGGGATTACTAGACTAGATCTTAGGAGAGGGTAATCAAAACCTTAGGATATTTATGATCAAGCATAATTGAATTGACAAGGCAAATGGAAAATAAAACAAGGATAGAATAACTCCTAAATTTCCATTATTGAGTAACTTTGATTTTATTACTATGTTTAGTTGTTCAGTTTTATTAGTTTATTTTAATTTCAATTAATTTAGTTTAATTTCTATTAATTCAATCTTTTATTACCTAAGAAAAATGCATTCTAATTGTTAGGTGACTAATCCAATGATGATATCTTATGTACTACAACATACGATCTGTATAATATTGCATATATTAAAACAAACAAGATTTTGACTTCGTTACTAGGATTGAGATTTTAACATCTTATACAATTTGAATTCTTTTGATTTAAGGAATTTGATACTTTTATCTTGTGTGATTACAGGCGCATAAATAGAAGAATCGCTTGGAGCTCAACCAAATTAGAAGCTATATCATCCTTTGACATCACTAAGTAAGAGAGAAATTGAAAAAGAAAAGCACCAAGAAGCTATAGATAAAGCAATGACAAAGGAAAGAAATCAAGGAGAATAGAAAAGGACCCTTATAGACTTCTTGAGGTCTAGGTTCAATACGAATCAACAAGGGATTACACCACCACTATTGCAGACTAATACATTCAAAATCAATCTGGCATTGCTAAATATATTGTAGACCAATGTACAATTTTATAGTCTAGCTAATGAAGATCCCAATGCTCATCTGGCCAATTTCTTAGAGATCTGTGATACATTTAGGTATAATGGGTTATCAGAAGATGCAGGCAAGATGAGAGTCTTTCCTTTTACAATTAAGGATCGAGCCAAGGCATGGTTAAATTCATGCAACCTAAAGGACATCACAATATGTGAGCAACTGATGGTCTGATGCAAGCCTCCTTGGCTAAATACTTCCCCTTAATGAATAAATTTTCCAATAAAATAAAGGAGAGTGTTTATATGAAGCATAAGAGTGATTTAAGGAATTTCGGAGTAGATACCCACATGATAACTTGCTAAGGGAGTTTCTTCTGTAAACGTTCTACAACGGAGTGAATCCACCCATGTTAGAGGCTGAAGTAGCAAATTTAACCAAATAATTAAACAACCTAAAAGGCACATGGTATCAAATGTGATCATATAATTTCCTTTAAAAAAATTAAGTGCTACTATATGGGATCATTCCTTCATGTTCAGCTCGTTACCGCTCAAAAAACATGTCAACAAAATCCTCCATTCCTTGCCCACTTTCTCTCTAAGTTTGCTCAATTGTTCAGACCACCTTGTATAATACCACTTAAAAGAAAGCTAACCACCATATTCCTTTGATGCTTGGAATTGGTACAATAAATGTTCACCCTTATTAGTATCCGTACTACCAAAAGACCAAAATTGAGACAATGGTAGCTGAACTCTCACAATTTGGATTAATCTGTCTAAGTAATAGCCCTATTTCCTCACTAGTTTTACTAGTGAAGAAGGTAGATGGGGCATGGTGTTTTTGTGTGGCTTATAGTGTTGGATCCCATTTCCGGAACCCAACCCATACTAAACCATAACATAATTCTCTCAAGCTCTGATACCATAAATGTTGGGACCCGATCC
>JAOSBN010000178.1:19365395-19383931 GCA_027563595.1 Erythroxylum suave | reverse complement strand
GAGTAAAACAGAGGATGATAATCCATCGGTTTATTCAGCAAGACAGAGGCATGAGAGGCTCTGATACCAAATGATAAAACTTGAACCAAGCAAAGGCATGCATTTCATACAGAACATAAACGTATAAAATACATGCATAAACATCATATATATATAACCGTAATATATGTAAAAACAATAGCGGAAACTTAACCAAGAACCATGTACCTCCAGCCATTGCCTGATCACTGGTAGACCTGCAAAACAAAAGTTAGAGAAGTTTGAAGCTCCTGAGTCTTCTATCCTCTCCTCAAGCACAACGATGGTGTATGTCAAAAAATGCTTGGCGAAGATAGAGACCGAAGTGTGTATAAAACGTCGTTGCCTCTGTCCATCACAGAGGAAAGCATGTCCAAGACGTGGGCGATGGCGTGATTAAGTGGGTTAAATTAAATGGGCCAAAGTCATGAATAGTGATGTTAGGTAGAGTTTAAACAAAATCTTACATGAGTTACTAGATGCAGAGAACCTTCTTATTTCTGTCAAGAAAAACCTTTTTCTTACCTTGGACTCAAACCTGATGGACCTATGGAGGTTTGGAACATCAAATTAAAAGGATATGGAGCAAACAAGGGGTTTTTGGTATCCAGGGCAGTAATGCCATACTGCTTAATCTTAGCATCCAATTCTTCAGCAGAGAGATCGTCTAATATAGCAAGAACATGCTTCAATTCTGCTGCTTTCTTAGGATTGATACTGACATCCTTCTGAAGCTTATCTTTGCAAAAATCCTTGAGCAAATGATCAGCCCGATAACATGTCCCTGTCGTTTCATCCTTTACCATTAGATCAGTGAACTTGTCCACATGACCTGATGCTTTCAATACAATCTCTGGTGTCATACATGGACAATCAACCTCCAACATGTTCTCCTCTAGAACAAAATGCTGATGACAACAAAATGCTTTCAATTAACAAATGGCATTAATTTGAAGTGTGAGTGTAAAACCCAATTCAGTAATCGTTTTCGCGGGAAATAACATAATTTCTCGGGAAACAAATCAGGATCAGCAGCTAACTTGCCGCCAGAAAGCGAGGACGTTAGATTTAACGGCGCAGCCAGGGAGGCCGTAATCGTAGAGCCCAGTGACACCTCCATATATCTTAAACGACGACACATAAAACAGACGCCGTTCGAGAGTGTTAGCAACAGCTTGACGGAAAGCATCCGTGTTAACGAAGCCGTTACCGATTCCGTAATGGCCGTTATAGAGAAGAGCAGCAGGGAGCCATCGCTCGATGGAGGCCTTCTCAGCTTTCAACTCGTTCAAGGCCTGTTGGAATTTTAAAGAATCACAAACTAACAAAAATATAGAAGAATAGGAAAGACACAATTCAATAGACGAATTATTAATGGGATATACTTACATTGACGCTGAAAGGCTAAATATATAGGCTACGAAATAACAAACCTATCTAATATCAAGATAAAACAAATCAAATTCAAAATTTTAAATCCTAACTAGATAATAACTTTATCTTAATAGATAAGATTTTATCTTTAAACAAATATCTTATTTTTAAACAAAAACATTCAATTTTAACTTTAAATCAATCTTTCCAACAAGGCCTCCACGGTGGCGGAGATGAGCTCCGCCGACGCGCCTTCCATCTCCAACTCCCTGATGGCCCCTATTTGCGTGTCGACAGCCGTTTGTTTCTCCGCTAGTTGTCGACGTAGAGCCTCTTCTGTGGAATCCATCTCAACGAAGCCACCACGAGCTTTCAGTAGTGCCAAGAATCGATATAAAGATAAGGAGAATGTCCATAGACCAAAATATCAAGTCAGTGACGTAGACGGAGATATTTCGTTGACGGAACGGTAACGGTACCATAAGTAGTTAGTGATGGTTAAAGTAAAAGTCAAACGTATTTTTAATGAAAAAAATAAAACCTAGTTTCCTAATTTGGTCATATGGTCGCTATGGCCAAACAAAAGAAGTTATCGATAGAACGATTATTTGATAATAATGATAATGAAATAAATGATGCAGTACAACTGCGTATTCTGGCTCAGAATTATTATGTCTAATTGCACACTACTGAAGCAAATCACACACAACGCTTTCCTAACTTTAGAGCCTTCCCTCATCTCACAAAGGAGCAACTTCATGAATTAGCAAAACCATTTCACAACAACAAAATCAAATCAGCGATGTTTGAGATGAATCCTAATAAAGCGCCGGCATTTGATGGTTTTACGATGTTATTTTTCCAGACTCAATGGGGCAAAGTAGGTTCTAAGGTGGTATCCTTTATTCAGAAAATATTTAGGAACGAAGGTTGGGAACAGGACTTGAATCAAACCATTTGTCCTGATCCCCAAAGTATCGTCTCTGAAGTATATTACCCACTTTAGACCTATTAGTCTCTGCCGTATAAGACCATATCAAAAGTAATAATCAACCGATTGAGGCCCCACCTTGCTACCATAGTGGCGAATACTCAATGCAGTTTTATTCTGGGAAGGCAAATAATCGATAATATTATCATTGTTCAAGAAATTATTTATTTGATGAGAAAGAAGACGGGTAAGATTGGATATTTTGCTCTAAAAGTGAATCTGAAAAAAGTCTATGATCGACTGAATTGGGATTATATAAATGATACTCTCACAGAAATTAGGATTCCCACTACTCTACTAAGTATCATTATGAAGTGTATTACTACGATTTCAATGCAAGTTGTGTGGAGTAGACAGCTATCTGACCCCTTTATACCTTCAAGCGGTATTTGGCAAGGAGATTCGCGCTCGCCTTACATCTTCATACTATGCATGGAACGCTTAGGCCATCTTATATCCCAAGCGGTAGGATAAGGATTGTAGAAACTATTTAAGTGGCGAGGAATAGGGCCTTCCATTTCTCATTTATTTTTTGCAGATGATTTTGTACTGTTTGGGGAAGCTACATAAGTGCATGTGAAGGGGGTATCGAGACTTTTGGTGAAATTTTACAGAGTGTCAGGATAGAAGGTGAATCATAAGAAGACATGCATATTCTTCTCACAGAATGTTTCGTCGGAACAAGCGTGTAGACTCAGCCAAGCGTTACAGATTCAACGGACGACTAATCTGGGCAAATATTTAGGAGTCCCTTTGATCCATGAGCGTATAATGAAAAATACATATCAGTAGATATTAAATAAAGTCCAACAAAAGTTAGCTGGGTGAAGTGCTAGGGTGTTATCTCTGGAGGGGCGAGTCACATTAACATAATCAGTGATTTCATCTCTCCCCGTCTATACAATGCAAACTGTACGGTTGCCTTGACAACTTTGTGATGAGCTGGACAAGATATTGCGGACCTTCATCTGGGGGTCCCAAGATGAGAAGCGGAAACCCCACTTAGTCAAATGTGAAGTCGTTTGTCGATCCAAAAAAGCTGGGGGACTTGGAAACAAATGCATTAGAGCGACTAATGATGTACTACTTACTAAATTGGCATGGGATTTGCTCAATAAACCTACAACGCTATGGGTACAAATCCTTCGAGCTAAATATCAACTCAACGTACATCATATCCCTCAATCGCTACGTAAGGCGTTGATAATTTGGAGGGGAATAGCAGCAACGTGGGATTATGTCCGCCAAAGAATCAAATGGCACATAGAAAATGGCAGCCGGATATATTTTTGGCTAAACAAATGGTAAATGAGACAATTGTTCCCCTTCCATACAGGTTAAAGTACACGACAGTAATAGAGTATATGGAGGAGGATGGGGGGAAAATTATCTAGCCCTATCTCCCCTATCAAGTTTGTGTGGCTCTGGCGATGATTTGACTTCTAACCATTGACATGGGAGAGGATCGAATTGTGTGGGGCCCAAGCCAACATGGTGCATTCACAGTGGCTTTAGCTTATGCCTTAATCATAGATTTAGATTCGGCGGCCCAAAATCCGATTTGGAATGTGATATGGAAATGGTTAAGGCCTCAACGTATTCGATCATTTCTGTGGCTATTACCCAGCAGGAAGTTACTTACTAACCAACAGCATGTGGCTAGACGCATAGCCATGGATAGCAGATGTCAATACTGTGGTCAAGAAGAGACCACATTGCATACAATTCGAGATTGTCACAGGGTGAAGGCTTTTTAGCGTAAATTGTCTCCTACGGTGTTGGAGTCTTCCTTCTTCCAATGGTCCGAGGCAACGTGGTTACAGTACAATCTGTCTAATACAGTTTAAATGCAAGTGGACTAGTGGGCCACAATATTTGGTGTCTCTTGCTGGTTTATATGGCAGTGGCAGAACATCTGTATTTTTGAAAAGGGTTTCAGTGGCTAGAAGTAGGACATCGCTTAGTTTTAGAGTATGTAACTTGGGTTAGGAAAGCCCAAGTGGTGACTGGAAGAGTTGCCAATGCACAAGGTTTGCCCATAGGTTATATTGTCAGCTGGAAACCACTACTGGAGGGTTGGATCAAAGTAAATACAAATGGTGCAGTTCAACCCGGTTCTTCTATTGGTACGGCTGAGGGATTACTTCAAGACTGCTATGGCCAGTAGTGTGGAGGATTCTTACACAATTTTGGAGCATGCCCGCCCTTGATTTTTGAATTGAGGGGAGTCCACGAGGGGCTTCAATTGGCTTGGGATCATGGTTATAGGAAATCGTCCTGGAAGTGGATTCGTCTGAGGTAATCAATATTCTTTCTTCTTCTGAATGGCTACTAATTGATGATACTTTTTTGGTGTAGGGCATACAGGCGATGCTGGATCGAGTTTGGGAGGTACAGATTCAACACGTATATAGGGAGGAGAATCAAAGCGTTGACAATTTGGCTACTTTAGCTATACGAGCATGACCAATATTGCATGTCTTTTAGAACCTTCGCTGGAAACACGATTTTTTGTACATTAGGATTGGCAAGGAACTTTGTATTGTCCAGACATGCGTTAATGTTGTAATTTATGTTTCTCTTCCATTGTATTTAAAAAAATTACTCTAGACAAGACATAAGCGACTTAGGCTTGGTTTAGAAGAGAAGTGGCGGTTGATAACCTGTTGAAATCATCCTGCTAAAATAATAAGTACTTATTTTCAATAGGTATTTATGTGTTTGAAATTGCTGTTTTGGTAACTACTGAAACGTGAAAATAGTGGCAAGTGCAGTTGCGATTGTTGAAAAGAGATAAAATGACTAAAAAGCCTATTAATTTAATAAACTGTTAATTATTATATAAATAATTAAAATATATTATTAGCCATATAAATTTAAAATTATAAATAATAAAATATATTACATATCTATTGTTATCTTTTTCTTAATATGTGCTTATTTATATTATTGAAAAATGATAATTTAAATTACAATTTTATGGTAACAAGAAGTCTCTGGGATATTTCATAAATTTAGGTACCTTTCAAAATTATATAATTAAAATTATAAATAGTAAAATATTAAATTAAAATAAAGAAAATAAAAATTATGAATAAACTATTTGATAAAGTATAATTATTCTATTAGTTGGGAGTATAATGAAAAATAATAATTATTAGAAGGTTATTAATAGAAAATAGAATTTCTATTGTAGAAGCACTTTTCTACTGCAACTCTCTTTCTATTTATCAATTTCTACGGTGACAACACACTTTCCTCCAACCTCCGATTGTTCGCCGCCAGATTCAAACATGTGACTGCATTTGGAAACTGCAGTAGATAAGTACTTATCCCTACCACACCGCAAATTCAAATGCAACCTTAATTAGTAGAACATTTTATATGAATAACATAATTATTACATAAGTTAATAATTTTTTAGTAAAAGAAATAAAGAAATCTTAATAAAATTACCTGTTCTTTAAATTATTGAAAAAATTATTTTTATTATTCAATTTCAAGAAAAATCCATCCTTTTAAACCATGGATAAAAAATAATGAGAAAACATATATAATATGAACGTCAGACGTAGACCAATCAAATGTTACTTATATGATGATTCAACATAACTTTTAAACTTGAACCAAATAGTTAAATCCGACATAAATAAATAAATATCTTTAATTATTAGTTCAAGTTGAATTTAATTCATTTTATTGATTTTAAAAGTTGAGTTGAAATTTGATTAATCAATATTTAATGTTCACATTACATGTATTTCGTCATTATTTTTTAACTGACGTTTAAGAGAAAGAATTTTTTTGAAAAATTTAATGATCAGAAAGTTTTTTCAAAATATGTTAAACGACGGGAGAGGTCTATATCTTATGCTCGTAACTTTTTTAAATTTATCAACAATTAACTTAAAATAAAATTATCCATGGATGATAATGCCTTTCCTATAAGTTTATCGTCAAACTTAAAAATCACATTTTACCATTTCGTAACACAAAGCTTCCTTAAATATAAGAGCTTCAACAATACTTGAAATACACTGAACACTAAAAGGAAGAGCATGAGAACATATGACTATAAGCATTACGAACAATACAAACATAAAAGGGAAATTATGTAATCAAATCACAATCCCTTTCTGTCATAATCTTGGGGAATAAAAGAAAGCTCTTCTGCACATTTGATGAACAATTGCTTCCCCCAATAATTAGAAATCACAACTTATATAGTGGATCTTTGACCCATAGATTCTCAAAGTGGAATCGACAGCTCTTTAGCAAAAACACATTGTAAACTAATCAGAGGGAAATTAAAGCATGATCGGAGGAAATCGGGTCAAGAACGTACACTTTTACCTTATGAAATTGAGATAAACATGCCATATTTTCAAAAGATCGAAAGCTCCTATCTCTTTTTTGAGTGCATTGGTAGCCATTCAACACAAGATCCTTAAACTCATAATACTTCCTTGCTTCTTAAAACCATCACATAAAAAGTGTGGATGAGGAATTCTAGCTCTCTTTAATAGACTATAATTTGTTAGCTCAAGATTTATATTTAACGATTTTCATGTTGACTATATAATATTTCAAAATTCAAATTAGATTTATTTCCTTTTATAGTTAACGATTTGATTCTCAAAAGAAATAAAACCATATGACAAATGATTCCTTTGTTGTAGGAACCTTCACTATAAACTTACCTTATTAGAAATAATTTATTTGAAAGGATCCTACTAATTATGAAGGTTATATATTAGCTTCATGATCACTAAAAGAATTTTAGCAAAGATAAACGTTGAACTTATTCAGATTCAAATCGATCCAGTTAACTAAGGATGCAAGTGAAGCAATAACTAATTAAGGAAATGCCTATTTAAAGAAGAGCAAATGCAACTGTGAACAACAATTGAAAGATACATAAGCTTGTGAAGCTATATTGTTGAAATTCATCAAAAGAATATACATTCTTGAAAGTGATATCTTTGTAAAAATTCTCTTGTGCGTTAGAAAGTGAAATTCTGTTGAGAAAAATTACTGAAGCTCATATCGAGCAAACTTCAATTTTATTTGAGAGTTTTTAGAGACTAGTGAAATACTACTATTGTGAAAGTTTGAAGAATCTCAAAAAATATTAACTTATAAGCTTAGAGAGGCATATCAAATTACTATTTGATTTTATAGTGAAACACTCAAGTTAGATACTTAGGGATTGGACATAGGTTTGGGTTGTAAGCTGAACTAGTATAAATTGATTGTGTCCTTCACTCTCTCTCCTTATCTTTTACATTTCTGCATTATATTGTGTGTGTGTTCATTTTAGCAAGAGGATCCTTCACTTTTATAATAGGTCCCTTCTATTTTCAACTTGCTGATGGTTCCTTTCATTTTAACAGGCGACTTCTTTTTTTATTGTTTTCAACATGACTTATACTTTAGCAGGCTCCTGTAGTTTAACAGGCTACTATCGTCTGACATGCTCCTATCTTTTTAATTTTTAACATGCCCTTATCTTCATAAGAATTGAAAGTAAATTGCGAAATTTTTTTAAGTCAAACACAATTCACCCCTCTCTTGCTTGTGCTTGCTTTATCATTTGGTATTAGAGTAAGGTTTCATATTTTTGTGATTTACAATATGTGATAGATCATGGAAAATACCTTGAGAAGTTTTGAAGGAAAATTCGTCTCAAAGCCTCCTTACTTCAATGGAAACAACTACTCATACTGGAAAGAGAGAATGACAATCTATCCCCAATCTGTAGATATTGAAGTTTGGCAAGCCATTAGAGTTGGAGCTATAATTCCCACTTCTGATAACATAAACGTATGGACTGATGTTGACAGGAGAAATGCATAGCTAAACGCAAAGGTAAAACATCACCTATTATCTGCATTGTCTCTAGAAGAATATGAAAAGTTATCCTACTACTCTACAGTAAAAGAAATGTGGGATAAACTTCAAGTTACCTTTAAAGGGACAAATGATGTAAAAAAACATAAAATAAGTCTTTTGATACATCAATATAAAGCTATTGGCATGAAACAGGGAGAGACCATAGATGAATTCTTTGGATGCTTCAACAACATCATCGCCGCCTTAAAGAATCTCGAAAAAATATATCCCAATAATGAGCTCATAATGAAGATTCTGAGGTCACTATCAAAGGAATGGAGACCTGAGGTGACAGCTCTAAAAATAGCAAAAGATTCAGATACCATTTCACTTGACTGGCTATGAGAAAATATGATGATCCATGAAACCGAGCTTAAGCGAGAAGAAGGATCCTCCTACGAAAAAGGAATGAGAATGACACTAAAAGCAACTGACAAATCAAACGGTGATGAAAGTAACACTGAGTTACAAATAGATAGAGATGAAGAGTTCAACTTTATGGTCAGAAAATATGTCCGTTTTTATTTAAAAAAAAGCTAATGAAGAAAAGAGAAGGAAACAAGAAAGCTGGAAACAATAGATTCCTATCAAAAGGCAACAACAATAATAGCAATACACAAAACAATCAAATCATATGCTATCACTACAAGAAGCCTAGACACACAAGACCAAAATGTCCTCTTCTTCAAAAGGACAAGTTAGAGAATAAAAAATCTAGAAAGCAAGTGATGGCTGTAACCTGGTCAGATAAGGATTTTGAAAACTTTGAAGAAAAAGATCCAAAGGAAGTCAACAATGTTTGCTTCATGGCTGAATTAGGTGACGATGAGGTATATTATTCTGACTCTGATATTGAATTTGATGAATTGAAAATTGCATCTCATGAATTGTATGATCAATACAAAAGGTTGACAGTGAAGTATTTCTAAGAAGTTGAGAAGTCCAAGAGCAATGATGCATCTCTAAAGAGTAAGATTAAATAATTGGAATTTGCAAATAAGAATTTGGCAACCAAGAATACGTGTCTTGAGGTTGAATATAAGCAAAAGGTTTCTGAAAAGGAAGTTCTGGAAGAAAGAGTAAAAAAGGAAGCTCTAGAAGAAAGAGTAAAAAAGTTGGGAAATACACTACTAAAAAAGGTTTCTGTTAAGGTAAGACAGTTAGAAAAAAAGTCACTGCCTTAGAACTTGAAAAGGAGAAAAGTGATGGAAATATCTTATCTTTAGAAATAGATATGGAAAATTTTGTTGATGGAAGGAAGAATCTTGATGCATTGCTTGGTAGTGGTAAGACCAAAATAGGATATAATGAAAACAACAATATCAGGCCATACAAAAACTTCTTTGTCAAATCCAGCAATAACTATAGTCAAAGTAGTAGGAATTTGATACATGGTAGAAACTATATTAATTCTCATTCATCTATTTTGTGTGATTGTTGTGGTAAACATGATCCCATTAGTCATTCTTGTAATTTTTGTAGAAAGAAATTATCTCAGATGTATGTTTGGAGACCAAAAGATCAAACTACTTACCCGAAAAGACCCCAGAAAAATTTAGGTACCTAAAATGAGATAATTCCTTCTGTAGATATGTTTCAAAACGAAGACAAGAGAGAATCAATGGATAGTTGATAGTGGCTATTCGAGACATATGAGAGGTGAAATATCACATTTCAACTACATTGAAAGAAAAGACGGAGGTAATGTTGTCTTTGCAGACAAAAATAAAGCAAAGGTCACCAGAATTGGTAAAGTTGGTGATTCTGACTTTACCTTTATTAATAATGTTCTCTTTGTTAATGGTTTGAAACATAACTTGTTGAGTGTGAGTCAGCTATATGAAAAGGGTTACAACGTCATTTCTATGCATCTCATTGTGAAATTGTCGATATTTATAATAATAATATTGTGTTTGTTGGCACCAAAAATCAGAATACACATTGTGCTCAACTGGAAGACATGTCCTCACAAAGTGTTAAGTGCTTTGTCTCTCTAGAAAATGATTCGTTTATCTAACACAGAAGTTTTGGATATTCTAGCATGAACATTCTATCAAAATTGTCAAAAAATGAGTTAATAAGAGGACTGTTGATCTTAAGGTTCGAAAGCAATCAGGTTTGTGAGACTTGTTTAAAAGGTAAACAAGTCAAAAGCAATTTTCCCCCTAAAAGTATTGTGTCTACTAGCCAACCACTTAAAATTGTGCATATGGATTTATTTGATCCCACTAGGACTTAAAATTTTGGTGGCAAACATTACGGTTTTGTTCTAGTAGATGATTACTTCAGATTTATATGGGTTTATTTCTTATCAAATAAAGATGATGCTTTTGAAGTGTTTGAGAAGTTTTGCAAAAAAATTCAAATAGAAAAAGAGTACTGCATTATTTCAACTCGGAGCGATCATGGGGTATAATTTGTTAACAGAAAGTTTAAAGAATTCTGTGACAGCAATGGTATAACTCACAACTTCTCTTGTCCAAGGACGCCTAGCAAAATAGAGTTGCAGAGAGAAAGAACATAATTTTGGTTATATGTCCAGGACCATGTTGTGTGAAAGTGAACGACCTCATCGATACTAGGTAGAAGCAGTATCCATGGCATGTTATATACATAAAAAATGTCTTATAGGTTTTATACTAAAAAAGACCCTCTATGAGTTGTGGAAAGGAAGAAAATTGAATGTTGCTTATTTCTGAGTGTTTGGTTGCAAGTGCTTCGTTCTAAACGATGGAAAAGACAATCTTGAAAAATTCGATGCGGGATCAGATGAAGTCATTTGTTTGGGCTACAGTAGTACGAGTAAGGGATTCAGAGTTTACAATAAAAGAACAAGAAATATAGAAGAATCAATACGTGTAGTATTTGATGAAGCACTACTATCGACAACAATAGCTGATTCAGATGATGAAGAGCATCCTTTGATTCCTAAAGATACATCAGATACTCAAATCATATCTATAGCGACTTCCGAACCATAAGATCAAGACGGTCCTTCTGAAGCTAGGACAAAGGAGGCTCCTTCCTCAAGCACCTCCCAGCAAGAGCTTATGAAACGAAGAACACCTAGAGAATGGAGAGGTCTTAATACACATCAATATATTTTTGGAGACCCCTTTGAAAGCCTAGGAACAAGATCATCTTTCAAGAACAACTATGTGGCTTTCATCTCACAATTAGAACCAAATTCTGTTGAAGAAGCCCTTATTGATGAGAATTGGGTCTTAGCTATGAATGACGAGCTAAGCTAGTTTAACGAGAACAAAGTATATAATCTAGTGCCTCGTCTACAAAACAAGTTACTTATTAAAACTCGTTAGGTTTTTCAAAACAAACTTGAAGAAAATGGTAAGGTGGTAAAAAACAACGCTAGACTTATAGCTCAAGGTTACAATAAACAAGAAGGTATTGGTTTTGATGAAACTTATGCACATATTGCTAAATTGGAACCAATTAGAAATTTACTTGCCTTTGCATGGTATGGAAACTTCAAGGTCTTCCAAATGGATGTTAAAAGTGCATTCTTAAATGGTTACATCAACGAAGAAGTATTTGTTAAGCAATCCCCAATTTTTGAAGATGAAAATTATCCGAACTACATGATGAAGTTAACTAAAGTTCTGTATGGTTTAAAGCTGGCTCCTCGAGCATGGCATGAGAGGCTAAGTAACTTTCTGCTTGAGAATAACTTTGAAAGAGGAAAGGTCGATAAAACCTTATTTATTAAAAGAAAGGAGAATGATTTACTTATAGTGCAAATATATGTTGATGAAATAATATTTAGTGCTAGTAATCCATCCTTCTATGAAGAATTCTCAGCATTAATGGAGGAGGAGTTTGAAATGAGCATCATAAGGAAATTATCATTCTTCTCGGATTACAAATAAGACAAACAGAAATAGGAATCTTCATTAGCCAAGATAAACACACAAAGGAACTTATCAAGAAGTACCATTTTGAGAATGCCAAACCTATAAGTACTCATGTACACTGGAACAAAACTTGATAATGAGAAGAAAGCAAGGCTACGGATGAGACAAAGTGTAGAGGAATGATTGGGTCACTACTATATCTTACAAGCTCAAGACTAGACATTATTTTTAGTGTGTGTCTTTGCGCACGCTTTCAAAGTCACCTTCAAGCAATTAAAAGAATCTTTCGATATCTCCACGGAACTATGAATTTTAGACTATGGTATCTAAAAACTGATTCATTTGACATAGTAAGCTACTGTGATGTAAATTATGCAGGTGATAAAGTTGATAAAAAAACACAAGTGGTCACTATCAATTTCTTGGAGGATGTCTAGTATTTTGGTCCTGCAAGAAGTAAAATTGCATAGCACTTTCGATGAATGAAGTGGAATGCATAGCAGTTGCTAGCTGTTGTACTCAAATCTTATGGATGAAGCATTAACTACAGGATTTTTCTCTAAACTTTTCTCATATTCCTATATTATGTGACAACACTAATGCTATAAATCTTTCTAAAAATCCTTTGCATCATTCTAGGACTAAGCATATAGAAATCAAACATCATTTTCTTAGAGATCATATTTTAGAAGGAACTATTGATCTTTTGCATGTTAATACTAAGAATCAAGTAGCTAACATTTTCACCATGCCATTCTTTGAAGATAGATTTTGTGTGTTAAGAAAAGAGCTTGATATATACAAACTCTCTGCTTTTTTTCTTCATGAATAATCTCTGCTATTTGTCTGTGTAGGCTCCTTTTATTCTGATTCCTTAAAAACTCTCTCATACTTTAATAGGCTCTTTAGAGTTTAGAAGGCCCTTTTGTTTTAGCAGGCTCCTCTCGGTTTAATAGAGCAAGATTGCATGTGTACTAAAAAGGTAATTTCTTTTATTTTATTGTTTCAATATTTAAAGACTCGTGCGAAGTTCTGAAAAGTGGTTATACGAGACTGATAGAAAATGCGCAAACAATCACACTTCCTATATTAGTGTATGATTATTCATCTTCACATGAGATCAACGCCCAAGAAATGTCTAATATACTAGAAACAGACTTCTCTCCTCTACTCACTCTCATTGTTGTTCGAAGCACCACTCTTGACTTTCTGCATTCCATCTCACCGTTTTCATCTCAAATCTTTTAAACCTCATCCATCACTCTTACAATGGCCTGAACCAAATTAAAAGGACAAAAGAAAACTCCAATTTCTACTGATAGTCATGGTGAAGCTCATATTACTGAACCTATCTCCTTAAAGCCCCAAGTATTAAAAGTGTACTTGGTTATAAACAATGATGATTTAGATGAAGAACATTCTCAGCTGATTAGATAACCACGAACCAGAGGAAGTGTTGCAAAGCAAGTGGAGAAAATTTCTGAACAAAAAGAAAACCTTGATGCTGAAAAGAAAGAGGAAGAAGAATCTAGAAAAAAGAAGAAATAAAGAAAGGAAAAGCAAGTATGACTGAAGAAACTATTGAGAGAAATAAGCTGTTTAATGAAGAGATGATTCCTAAAAAAAAGAGAAAAGAAGATAAAAATAGTTGCACAAAAAGAAAAGATATCAAGGCCACCAAAAATGTTTCAATCAATGGAAGCTGAAGTTTAGTATAAAATGTAGTACAAGAAAAGAAAGGTGGTTGCTGGGCAAATTTTGCCTCCAATGATGTTTGATGACATAGGTATACCTATCTCTCCTTACTTTGTTGTCATTGGTTGGAAAATTTTTTTGAAATTAGATAAGACAGTATGCGATAAGCTAGTCAGGATATTCTACACACGCGTAAAAAAGGAAGAAATTAATAGAAAGTTAACTATTGTCTCATGGGTACATGAATGTGAAATTTTAATTTCTGAGAAAATCTTAGGAGATATACTAGAAGTAGCTCCTATGAGGAGAACAAATTTTTCCTGTCATAAGTGGGATGTTGATGATTTGGAGTTAATCGAAGTTGTCAAATCCATCTGCCTTTATGCTGAGAACACCAAAGAGAGGAGACCCTGGAGAAGACAATTAGACTTAATACCACGATACCTTGTATCACTTTTAGTTACTCCAATTTTTCCTAGGAGTAGCTCAGTTGAAAGGTGCAGCCTATTAGATACCTATTCGGTATATAATATGCTAAAAGAGAACATAATGAATCTTCTAGCTATGACCTTAAGGTTTATGGTGGATAAGAGGAATCATAAGAATACCACCGGTTGCCTACCTTATGGGATGTTGCTCACCAAAATTTTCAACCATTATGGAGTTCCTTTTACAAATCTGAATTAGTGTATATGCACTGACTAAGTTTCACCCTTCTATCCCCTATCAATTTGGATACAGATTACAAAACAATGTCTGGGTAGACAAAAGATCTAAGAGTAGCAGAAAACTTAGATACTACCCCAGACCAACAAACTTCTATCCCTCCTCAGGATGAAAATAGTGCAAATCTTCGACAACAACTGAAGAATAATCAAGCTAATCAAGAACAATTGCAAGAACAAATAGATAGCATGCAAAATCAACTTCTTGACATACAAATTTTTCTGAGCAGAATCCTTGAATCTCTTCAATAACTCTATTGCTATATGCTTTCTGTTTGGCTTATTTATACTAATGATTTTGTTTAATGCATTATTTACTGTTTCCCTCTATTTTTTTGATAATGAAAAAGGGGAAGAGTTTATGTGGATATATATATATATATATATATATATATAATGATATATGTCTCAATGTTGTCTCAATTATATATGTGATTGATTCTGCTATTGAACTTGTGAAAATATATGATATATAAGTGATTGGTTCCTTTCTTAAGAGACAGTCTCCTTTTAATTATCTATGAACATATAAAAGTCACATGTATCTTTCGAAATTATCTATTATCTCTTTGAATTTTGAAAAATATATCTGTTATTGCTTGCCATCATAAAAAGGGGGAGATTGTTAGTTCAAGGTTTATATTTAACAATTTTGATGATAACTATGTAATATTTCAAAATTCAAATTGGATTTATTTCCTTTTATAATTAACAATTTAATTCTCAAAAGGAAATAAAATTATAGGATAAATGCTTTCTTTCTTACAAGAACCTTTATTTTGAACTTACTTTATTAGAAATGGTGTATCCGAAAGGATCCGACTAATTATGAAGGTCTTATATTAGCTACATGATCACCGGAAGAATTTTAGCAAAGATAAACGTCGAAATTATTCATATTCAAATTGATCCAGTTGATTAAGGATGTAAGTGAAACAATGACTAATTAAGGTAATGCCTATTTAAGGAAGATCAAATGCAACCGTGAACAATAACTGAAAAATACAAAAGCTTGTGAAGCTATATTGTCAAAATTTATCAGAAGCATATACATTCTTAAAAGTGATATCTTTATAAAAATTCTCTTGTGCGTTAGAAAGTGAAATTCTATTGAAAGAGATTACTGAAGCTCATATCAAGCAAACTTCATTTTTATTTGAGAGCTTGTAGAGGCTAGTGAAATATTACTAGTGTTCAAGGTTGAAGAACCTTGAAAAATATTAACTTGTGAGCTTGGAGAGGCTTGTCAAATTA
This sequence comes from Erythroxylum suave, assembly GCA_027563595.1. Taxonomy (NCBI): domain Eukaryota; kingdom Viridiplantae; phylum Streptophyta; class Magnoliopsida; order Malpighiales; family Erythroxylaceae; genus Erythroxylum; species Erythroxylum suave. Next base: position 19,368,110 of record JAOSBN010000178.1, on the reverse strand, counting down.
CTACTTGATTTTATAATGAAACACTCAAGTTAGATACTTAGGGACTGGACGTAGGCTTAGGTTGTAAGCCGAACCATTATAAATCAACTGTGTCCTTCTCTCTCTCTCTCCTTTTCTTTGATATTTCTACATTATATTGTGTATGTGTTCACGTCAGCAAGAGGCTCCCTCATTTTTATAATAGGTCCCTTCTGTTTTTAACTTGCTGACGGTTCCTTTCATTTTAACAGGTGCCTTCTTTTTTTATTGTTTTCAATAGGACTAATACTTTAGCAAGCTCCTGTCATTTAACAGATTACTATCGTCTGAAAAGCTCTTATTATTTTAATTTTTAATAGGCCCTTGTTTTCATATGAATTGAAAGTAACCTGTGAAATTTTTTTTAAGTCACGCACAATTTACCCCCCTTTTACGTGTGTCTGTTTTATCATAATTAAGTCATTGAAGTCTTTGAAACATACCCAAAGAAGATAAGATTAGTTTGAAATCTTAGTCAAACCCTAAGATTGCCTCTTTCTCTTTCTACGTGGAAAGACATAAAAAGTCATTATTCTTTGAAAGAATATTTTCAATACTAAAGCATGTGAACCTATATGTTAAGCTTTCTAAACAATAATGGCATAGGTACTTACCTCGATCTATGACTATTTATTAGTCTTTATAATTAATAATCAACCGCCTCTTTTCTTATGATTTTACCCTTTTTTCCTTTTATCATTTACCGTTTTAGATTCTTTAATGGTCAAGAATAAGACAAGTTTTCTTATTTTGTAGTTATCTTTTATAACCACAAAGAGGGGAGGGATTATAAATCTCTTCTAACTCTAATTCTATTCATTCTAATAAACATCACATTGAACATATTTTTTAGAATTAATCCAACAAGTTACATAGGCTACTACATATTATTAAAATAATTTGGCAATCTTTCACTCGACCAATGTTACAATTTGGTGATTTAACAACAAATCATAATTGCGCACCATATATTGAATTTATTAATTCAATTAAGGAACAATGTAATACTCAACTTTATTGTCTTTCAAAAGACACAACTTATCATTATACTAAATGATACATTTATATTATATAATATGGACAACAATCAAACAAGCATAAACATAAGTTTAATTGAATTCATAAATGTCACAACATTGTGAGCAAGTCAACCATATGTCAGTATACATATCACACTATTATGCTAATAAGAACTTGTTTATAATGCCCATCCTTTCAATACAGCTAAAAAGAATATTTTAGGTACCAATCATTTAATTAACAAATCCGCTATCATCAGGTCATTATTGATATTAAACACTTTCTATTTGTGCATATCTTCTTTGACAGACAGGTATTTCAAATCCATATGTTCTGCTTTATTTGAGTACTTATCATTTTTTGAGAAGAAAGTAGTTACGAAATTATCACCATAAACTTTTAACATCTTAGCTATACTTTTGACAACACCAAGCCCCAAAACAAAATTCTCTAACTACAATACATGAATAATGGCCTAAAAAAATGTCATAAATTTAGCCTCTATAATGGAAGAAGTAACAACATATTTCTTTTTACTCTTTCATGAAAGCTCCTCCAGCCAACAAGAATATGTCACTAAATGTGAATTTCCTTAAGTCCACACATCTATAATAGTCTAAATTTGGGTAGCTAACCACTTTGAGATGGTTTAATCTTTTGTATGTCAGCATATAATAATTGGTGCCTTATAAGTACCCAAGGACTTTCTTTGCATCATTCCAATGTTTCATTCATAGATTACTTTAAAATCAACCTAACATTCCAATTGCAAAGCTGATATCCAACCGAGTGCATGTCAATCTATATTGAGCTCCCAATAATTAACAAATAGGCAATAAGATATATTATCCTCTGCTCCAAAGTATTTATGGGACATTGAATTTCACTAAACTTGTCCTCTTTCTAAATTGGAACTATTCTCACGGAGCATTTTACCATTCTAAATTTATCTAACACTTTATTGATACAACTTTTTAAAGACAATCCTAATTGTCCTTATAATATATCACATGATATTTCCATTCATAAAGTTTATCGTATTGGTTTTAATTTTTATATTAGAAATCTCAATTAAATACATTTTATTTGTAATTAAAAAATTAAAATTAAAATTAGGAAACAAAAACTAAAAATCAGAATTAAAAATAAAAATAAAATCAGAATAGAGAAACATAAATGAAACCAAACAGTCGAGATTAAAATTGGACTATTTTTATAAAAAATGAAAATTCAGATTATAATTAAAAAATTGCGTAAAGTTTGAGATACCTTTCTTTGGCCTTGCTTGGTAAACAACGGATTGTAATAACTGTTAGTTGATTTTATCAGTGGTTAGTTGATAATTGATTATATTAGCTGATTTGACCAGTTAATAATATCAGTTGTGTATTAAAAATATTTAATAAAATTAGCCATTTAGTATTAACTGTTAATGTATAAAATTACTTATGAGGGCATGATTTTTTTAAAAAAAATTATAAGGGCATGAATATTATATTTCTTAGTATTTCGTTGAATATTCTTATAAGAATTTAGATATAGATATTTAATTTTACAAAAATTAAGTTTATAACTTTAATAAAAAAACATCATCATCATCATAATAATAATAATAATAATAATAATAATAATAATAATAATAATAATAATCCAACATTAAATTCTCTATTAATATGA
>JAOSBN010000178.1:19282907-19298285 GCA_027563595.1 Erythroxylum suave | reverse complement strand
GAAAGATGAAGAGAAAAACACTAAGAAAGGAAAGAGAATGATGTAAAATGTGTATGTCACATTTTTCTTCTCCTTTTCCTACCTATACTAGCTTCCTTCTATCTAGTAGAGATTCGTATCTAAACAAATCCAAATCCCAACATAACAGAGCTTAAAATAAGTTTCCTAATTGAATTCAAACTCTTGGGATGAATCTTTTATTAAACATGATCTCGTCTTATCTACTATAGTAATCTATCCTCTTTTTTCAAAATTTATGATTTTGACAAATAATACTCCAATTTGGTTCAATTTTCACTTGTCATCTCCTAAAATAAATACATATTAATTTCCCTATTTAATCACCAAAATTGAGCCAAAATAAAAGAGATAGATCTAACTAACATAGCTAGATAACATCTTATCAGTTCCCTAGTTCTACATATCTATTCATTGTGCTCTTCCAAATGTTCTGCTCTATATGCATCCCTATGGAACACCTATCATCACAATTGGCTGATTATATGAGATGGAGGGTTATCATGCCCAATCTTCTAGATTTTCATTTTAGGTGAGCCCTTGTGTTTGTTTTAAATCCTTATTGATTTTGTTTCCCAATCCATGTATTATTGTCTCTAATTGTGCCATTTGTTTGTTCTAACCTTAAGCCCGCTTCATCTTCCTTTTTTGATGTGACTCTATTGTTTGTTAGTTAGGGCTTCCCTAATCTTAATTGGGGAGTCTCCATCTTTGTGATAGGTAAGTAGACCAATTTTTAGGACATGCTTTCTAATTCGATTGATGATTTCATAACATATATTGGTGTTTAGCGATGCTTCATTCTGGTTCCTCTCCAATCACAAGGCATGGACAGTAATGCCAATTGTCAGTTTGGTGCTTTTACAATGTGGTTCCGTTCTTTTTCCATTTCAACATTACAAGGTGATTAGCTTCTTCCATTCCTAGATACCTTGCTACAAAACTCCAAAATTTGCTATTGTACTCACAATTAGAAACACTCTAATGTCTCTCCTTCCCTAATGTCTCGCTCCATCGATTCCAAGAGACCTATGTAGCCCTTAGCAGAGGAGGTCATCGTCTTGAGCTCCTATCCCAGTGAGACGCTTTATGCTTGCTTTTCTAGCTGGCGATGACACGTTTTGCATCTTGGGTCGTTTCATATCCTAGACCACACATTTTTTTATTTTTTATTCTTTCTCATTATTAAACGTAAAGCTTAAACCCTTTCTTGTGTGTCATAACTCGACATAGTGTTGCGATTTCTACCCTTTATTGGTGTTTGAGACAATGTTATACTTTGCTTCTTTAGCTTTTAGACTTTACTTGTTTAGGGTTTGGCTTTTACACCGGTGTCATGTTATCTCTGTTTATTTTTACAAAAATTGTACCTCTTTTTTCCACTCCATTTTGGATTATTCTGGTTAAAATTGGAGAGTTGTTTGGCTTATAAACTCAACTTCTCCGTGCACTTGCTTATCTTTTTCCATTGATCCTAAAAGTTGTACACACAGAGAATGCAAATCCTCTACATGAACTATGATTTTTAGTGGGATATATTCTCTCTCTCATAGTCTGATTGGGCTACGGAGTGTTAGTTTCCCTTCTCTAATAGCTTCCAGAATCTCACTGTCAGGGTGTACTCAGTGGCTTTGGTGAGCGGTTGAATTGTTGACATAAACAGTGGGCAACACCTTATATTTTAGAGTGCTTGTTTTCTTCCCTTTTTTTTTTTTTGCAGGGGTGGAGTGGAGTTTTACGAGTTCATGGCCAGTATTGTTTCTAAAGGTTCTGGTAACGGTATATTTGTAACACTCTATTCGCTTCATCTTGTATGCTTCCTACATTTTGAATATTGCTGTTAACTTTTGAGATTGTATGTACAGTTTCTATAAGGTATGATTTATATGCGAGTTTTCGTGCTGTGTGCATCTTACTGACAAGCTATCACATACTTTTCTTTTCCTTTTTATTTTGGCTTGGTTTGAAGGAGCAGTGGCGGTTGACAACCTACTGAAATCAATCTGTTAAAATGATAAGTGCTTATTCTCAATAAATACTTATGTGTTTGGGATTGTTGTTTTGGTAACTGCTAAAACGTGAAGATAGGTGTTTAGCAAGTGCAATTGCGATTGCTGAAAAGAGATAAAATAACTAAAAAGTCTATTTATTTAATAAACTATTGATTGTTGTATAAATAATTAAACTTTATTATTGTTCATATAAATTTAAAATTATAAATAATAAATTTAGTAAATAAAATATTTCATAAAATATATTATTAGTCATATTAATTAAGAGTATAATGGAAAACAATACTTGTAGTGAAGATTATTAATGTAAAGTAAAATTTTTACCGCAAAAGTAATTTCCTACCGCAACCCTCTTTCGATTTATTGATTTCTGCGGTGGCACCACACTTTTCTCTAACCTCCGATTGTTCACTGCAAATCCAAATATGTGACTGCATTTAAAAACTGCAGTGAATAAGTACTTATCCCTACCGTATCACAGATCCAAACGCAGCCTTTGTGTTGGTTTTTTTGTTAGTGTTCTATTAGCAGAGCTTATTGCCTTAAAAATTTTTTACGAGAATATTGCCTCACTTAAGGTTATTTACTCTCTAAAGTTTTATTGGAGTCGTTAGCGACTTTTGGGATCGTGTTTTTAGGTTTACGAGTTAGGAGTGGTGGCTTTATTTATCGATGAAGTAGCAAGGGCTGGTCCTTCAATGATTTTGATATGTAAGAGTAAAAAAGATGGGGACAAACTACGGATAGGTTCTTAGAACATTGGGACTTTTACAGGGAAGTCTCTCGAATTAGTAGAGCTTTTAAATAAATATAAATTTCATATAGTGTGCATCTAGGAGACAAAGTGGATGGAGCTAAAGCGAAAGAGATTAATGGGTTCAAATTGTTGTACTCAGGGGGTTCGAGCTGACATAATGGGCTAGGTATCTTAGTTATTAAGGAACTTGTAAATCATGTCGTGGAGATAAAAAGGAAAAAATGATAGAATTATGACTATTAAGATTGTGGTCAATAGTGTTGTTCCCAATATAGTGTATGTGTATACACCTCAAGCGGGTTTGGACGAACACCAAAACATCAATTTTGGGAGGAGTTAGATGAGGCAATTCAACAAATCCCTACTAACGAGAAAGTTATTTTAGGAGGAGATTTTAATGGTCACATAGAGGTTGCATTAGACGAATATCTATGAACTCATGGGGGTTTCGTGTATAGAGGTAGGAATAATAGTGGGATTGCTTTATTGGACATGACAGTAGTATTAGAGTTAATGATAGCCAATTCTTTATTTAAGAAGAACAGGGAGCAATTGGTGACTTTTAAGAGTATAACCATGAAGACTCAAATTGATTATTTCCTTGTAAGCGGATTGATCAACCAAGGTGTAAGGATTGTAAGGTGATCCTAATGGCATGCTTAGCAACTGAGCATAGACTATTATTCTTGGATTTTAACATTAAAGGGATGGAAGAAGAAGCAAAATTTTAGGAGGTGTACTAAAGTTAGATGGTGGAGTCCGGAACGGGACATGGTGGAACAATTTAAGAATAGAATAAGAAATGGAGTTAAGTGGAAAGTGGTAGGAGATGCAAATTAGATGTGGGAGGGCGTAGCAAATATGTTAAGGAATACTGCCAAAGATAATACAGAACTGAACCCATAAGGATTTGTTTTGTTGTTATATACCTATTAGGATTTGTTTCTGTTTACCTATTCCATTAGGATTTGTTTTTGTTTTATTTTATTTTAAGTATTATTTTAGGTTTCTTAGTTATGAAGGTTTCCTTGTCCAGCAAGAAAACTGAAAAAAAAAATTTGGGAAACAGACGACTTACTCCTGCACCCGGTGGGGAATGGTTACCCCTGTTTATTAATTTTCAACAGGAAAATGTACATAGAGAGGGGGACTTTAAACTAAACCTCTCCAGGGAAAAAGACAAGAGTACAACTGATCCTATTGTCTATGAATCGACGTGGCAACATGCCCAGAAATGGCCTAATGTACTATAATTCTAAAATACGGAAACCCTATCCTATCTAAAGATATAAGCCCTTTCAAGAAGGAGGGTAGAGTCGAAGAAGAAAAATCCAAAGATAATTGACAAGAACTTGCAAATCTTGCTAACCTATTAGCAACCGCATTAGCCTCTCAATATATACGATGGAACCTATAGTTCCTATGTTGTATAATGGCTTTCACGTCTTGAAAAGATGAAGATAAAATCTATAGAGTGGTGATATTCCGACTGAAATAGTTTGCTAAAATGCTTGAAACTGTTTCTACAATTATTGAATACAGTCCCAATCGATTGCAGGCCCTCAAACCAACCAATAATGCATTTAGTTCAGCATAGAGACTATTATGGTTATCACCAAAAAAGGCTGATCCGGCTGCAACACAACTTCCAGCTTCATCTCAGATGATAAAGCCTCCACCCGATGCACCAGGATTCCCCAACGAAGAACCATCGGTATTCAGCTTAAACCAAGATGAGGGAGGAGCTTCCCCTGTAACCTCTTGACTTCTACATGTTTGAGGCAGCAAGCAAGAAATCCCAGGTTATTCATCTCTACATACGAGTGGGAACTCAAGCGGAAAGTTTTAGCAGCGGTCATTGCCTGAAAGATTTCCATAATTAGCTGTTGAACAAACCATTTTGATGGAATGGCCTCTTAAAAAATAACTAGGTTTCGCTACCTCCAAAGAGACCAACAACCAATAATGGCAACAGCCTCACATAGACCAGATTTTCCTTCGCAATAAATCACCAAAACTCAAGTTAAGATTCAAGGGGAATTTAAATTCTGCCAGAATAAATGACCAAATGCTTCTAGCAAAAGAGCAGTACATAAAAAAGTGCTCAATGGTGTCAACATGATCACACATAGGACACTTAGATGGTCCTGCAAAACCAAAACGAATCAAGACTTCTAAAAATGGTACTAATAAATTATGCAACTACTAAAAAAATAACGAACACTTCATTGGCAAATGACTACACCAATGACTGTTCATATAGGGATAGGTTTCACTTCTCTGTCGAATGATTGAGAAAGCTGATGCAACTGAAAAATTCCCCGTAGGATCCGGTTCCCACACAAGGCGGTCTGGCTGATCACAACAATATGGGGAGATTTCAGCAATTACATCTAAAACTTTAGGTGGAAAAAACTCATCCAGAAGCAAAAAGTTCCAGGTTTCATTTACATGCAATTCCTTTACAGAACAATGGTCTAATGCCGGATTATCCGATTGCAAAAAATTCCCCAACTCCCCTATTCCAGTCCAGTTTGAAAATAGAAATAAGGATTGACCATCATGCAATGATATATGCAAATGATCCCACATAACCTCATCAACCTTCAGGATCCTTTTCCGCGCATAAGATCTATCTAGTCCAATAGCTTTGCAATAATTAGCCCAAATACCATTATTGGCTTGTAATTTCCACCAAAGTTTACAGCTAAAAGCTGTACAAATATCTGCCATTCTTTGAACACCTAAGCCATTTTCGTCAAAGGGAAAAGTAATACGTGACCAAGACCTCCAAGAATGTTTTGGTAATCTGTTGTCATATGAACCCCAAAAAAACATAGCAAAGATTTTCTCAATTTCCTGCAAAATACTACTTGGTAGTTCTAAAGCTCCAAATGTATGCAGAGGAATAGCTGACAAAACATGCTTTATGAGAGTTAGTCGGCCAGCTTGACTCAATAGCTTGCCACTCTAGCCACGCAATCTACTTGAAATTGAATCGATGACATGCTGAAAATATGTTTTCTACTGCCATCCTTGGAATAACACACACCCCAAGTACTTGAAAGGCAGATTGAACACGGAGACACCAATAAGGCGGCTCAAAATTCTTACTCGTTTTGGAGTACATCTTCTGGAGATATAAAAATTACTCTTTTCCTTGTTTATTTTTTGGCCTAATGCAAGCTCGTAGTTAGCCAAGAAATCTACTATATTCCGCAAGGATAAGCGTGTTGCCTTTGTGAAAAGCACTAGGTCATCCGTAAAACATAGGTGAGTAATTGGTATTGCCCCCCTTGGCAGTGAATATGTGTCTACCTTCTTAGTCGTATCCAAATTCTTCAACCCACAACTCAATACCTCAACCACCAAGATGAAAAGAATGGGTGAAAGTGGGTCGTCCTGCTTTAATCCTCGGTTGGCTCTGAAAAACCCCCCAGTAAGCCATTAAGTAAAATGGAAAAACAACTTGCAGATAACCAGATTCACAAACTGATTATGAAAGCCCAATTTTCCAGCAATCTTCTCAAAAAGAACCATGAGACTCGATCAAAAGCTTTCACCATGTCTAACTTCAACATAATATTATGACCGCGAGTTTTCTTGTGAATATGCTGAATGATATCCTAAGCCAAAAGGAAATTATCAAGAATATCTTTACCTTTCAGAAAAGCGGTCTGCTTCAGCGAAACCAATCTTGGCAAAATATCTCGCAGTCGATCACACAAGAGACATATGAAGATTTTATTCATGAAATTACATAGGTATATAGGCCGAGAAAGTTGTTGGCGATGTCTTCTTCGGCAATAAGACCATAAAAGCAGACGAAATGCTTTTAGGTACTGGTACTGCAACCATAAATTCCTGGACCGCATCAAACACATTAGAACCTACAACCTCCCAACACGCCTGAAAAATGCGTCAGAAAACCCATCTGGGCCCGGAGCACTCTCTGGATTCATTTGAAAAACAATCTTCTTCACCTCCTCTAACATTACTGGTCTTAGTAATGTAAAATTATCCTCTTCCTTAACTAGAGTAGGCAAAAGATTTAAGAGTTCATCCATTGTGTCATAATCTAGAGCAGTCGAGTCAGTAGAGAAAAGCTATTGGAAAAAACTTGCTACATGCGCCTCAATATCTTTCGGATCCTCCAACCAACTACCATGGTTGTCCTTAACTCACCAAATGGACAATTTGGCATGTTTTAAAGCTACTGAATGATGGGAAAGCTTACTATTCCTATCCCCTTCTTGAAACCACTTGATTCTTGACTTTTATCTCCAGAAAGCAGCTTCTTTTGTTGGAGCTCGAATTTGGCATGCCTTAGCTTCATTCAAGCGTACTAAATCCACATCCTCACCAGTGCTATCGAAAGTTTCTTCCAATAACTTCACCCTATCCTCAGCTTCTTGCAAATTTGCAATAACATTACCAAATTCTTATTTATTCCATTGTCGTAATGCTACCTTCAAATGCTTTAACTTGGCCGCCAACTTAAACATCCCATACCCATTTTGTGGAAAATTCCATGAGGATGATACAACATCCATAAAGCTCTTACGATGAAGTCACATTTCTTGGAACTGAAGTGGTCTGGGCCCCGTCCGAATTGGAAATTGCACTTTAAGTAACATAGGGTTGTGGTCGGATGTTGCCCTGTGCAGAAGTTCCATCATGCTGCTAGAAAAGGAATTTAACCATGAATCATTATATAACATTCGATCCAATTTCTTCCACACTCTGCCCTGCCTTCTAACTCTCATCCATGTAAATACCCCTCAAGTGACCGGGATTTCATGAAGAGAGCTTTGCATTAAGAATGTACTGAAATCGGTGATTACATGAGCATCAGGCGTCGATGATCCCAAATATTCGTCCAATGAAGCAATGACATTGAAATCACCTATGACCATCCACGGATTATACCTCATAGTACCTTGTAAAGCCAACAATTCCTGCCAAAGGGACTGTCGTTCTACCCAAGTATGCTTTGTATAAACAAAAGTCATGCAGAATTCTCCCAACACTGATGGGTGGGACATTTGCAAATGAATAAACTGAAATAAGTTAGCTTTAGAAAAGGATTTCAATCAATCTTTTTCACACTAGAATTAGGACTCTCATATGCCACGTTAGGGGAATGAAAAAGAGGGTTAATATATGTTTTAGAGGACCCAAAAACATTACTTTAATAAAATTTCTACAGGAAATTTTCCTGAGAGAGTGTCTTTCTCTTGTTGATTAAATCCTAAGTTTTATGCTTAGATTTAGTTCCGAGATTAACCTAAAATATCTACCTAACTACTTCCGCTGTGTCAGTTAGTATCAAAGTATTAAAATCTAGTTTTCCCTGGATTTCTTTCTTGATGTCTTTCATCGGTTTTGTTTTCTATTCCACACCCTCCAGCCTATCTTTCAGCCCTACCAATCCAGAAAGAATTAAGCTAATAATAGAGGAATGCCATTTAATGAAGCTCAAGGTAAAAGTTTACCTCAACCCTAATACATTGGCAGATCTGATCTTCTAAGGAATGTAAAAAATAGGAGAGCTCATAGTCAGAATCAGATGCCTCTTATGGAAAATAGTTCGGATGAAGAAATTCTTGAACAAGACCAACCAAGAAGAGGCCAAAGGGGTAAAGATGATTACAAGATTGAAGTTGAAGTCCCTTTCTTTAGTGGAAATCTAAGCATTGAAGGCTTTCTTAATTGGATTGATGAGGTGGAAAGTTTCAAAAGATGATGGAAGTTACAAATGATAAAGTAGTGAGAATTATGGGTTATAAATTAACAAGTTGAAGCCCCTTCTTGTGTTAAATTCCTAATTATTTTGATTAGCACCTCCATGGCTAAAGGGAAGAAATATGGGGATAATAGATCCCCTTACTTTATCCCCTTTACTTCTTCATTTAATCTTGTGGATTCTCCATTTACCAATACCCTATATGACACTGTACACTAGTTGATCTAATTTCTAAAAAGCTCTAGGAACCTAAAAGCATATAAGCTTTTTATTAGGAAGGCAGCCTAAGGAGTAAAAGGCCAACTCTACTTTTATAGCACAATTTCTTGCTATTTTATTTCTATTGTACCCGTTGAACAACTTCAGCACAATGACGATGTTGTCTTTAATTGACCTTCCCCTTATGAATGTGTAACATCCTATTTCCATACTAAGGGTTAGAACCCTAGATTTTTGTAATTGAGAAAACAACATTGAGAGTTTAGAAAATTGTATTTCATGCTCATGCATAATGTTATCATACACACATGTGAATATTGATTTTTGCACACTAAAATGATTGTACAAGCACTCATTTGACATTTTCCAGGTATAACTGATCTATAAATGTGATTATATTTGGAATTGTGAATTGTATGTGTTAAAATTTGATTTGGAGAGTATATTTATTGACTGAGATTTTTAGTAAAAATTTGGGAAAATTATGAAATTTAAGGGTATTTTTAGACTAGGAAAAATGCCAAGTGACAGAACAATTGATAAATAATAGTAGAAATAAGAGTTAAATGGTAGTGAAATTTTTCATAAATGATATTAAGAATTATTGATAAGTGTCATTGAAAATTGGGTTAAAAATTGGAGACAAATGGACTAGCTTATTAAAAGATTAAGAAGAGACATTAAGGGAGTGACATGCAGCAAGTGACAAGTGTCAATTGTCACACCACTTGTTAAGTCACTTAAGAAAGACCATATTTTGGTCTTTCATTTGCCAAAAACGACACTTGCTTTATTTCTCCATCTTCTTCTTCTTTTCTTCATCTTCTTCATATGCTCTCACAACATCTCACTCTCACCCTCATCATGTTGTCTTTTGCTCAACTGTTTCACCTTGCTTCTTGAAGATTTATTGTCTTCTCCATCTTGTTATTAAAAGACCCAACTTATTCCACCTTAAAAGGGTGTTAATTGAATATGTTGGTTAATCAAGTAAGTAACCTATTAATCTTTATAGCTTTGATGAATGAAACATGTCTTGATGATAGTTAGAGGTTAAATGTTCATAAAATGAGGATGGGTATATGCTAAAACGTGGATGACAAATTTGAATAGATTCATGTCTTGCTTTGGTGTTTTGATGGATGAGTGATTATGGAATGACAAAATGTTGGATTAAGAGAGTAAATGATGTTTCAAGTGTGCTGGAAAAATGTTAGCTGTGACATTTTCAACTGATTAAGCGTCTGTAATTTAGCCATAACTTGTGCTGTAGATATTCAAATGAGATGGTTTTTGATTTGGATTAAATTAGATACATATGGCTACATTTTTCATGAAGACATTGAATTCAAATTCTATCTTTTATAGTTTCTAATTTTGACTTGAAGTTAAGTACTGGGTGTAGGAAAAAGTGCAAAAAAACTGAATACATAATGAATTTTTGTTATGTTTTCTTGATGAATTAATGTGAATCTCCTTGGGTGTTTTTGGAATGAAATAAAATGAGTTTAGAACTAAATAAAGGGAGTAATGTGGTAATTTGAAAAGAGAAGAATTTTGGTGATAGTTAGAAGTAAAATAAAAGTGGAAAAGAAGATGAATATGTGCAGAAAGTTGATGAAGTATGTATATATGTATATGTTCTATTTTTAGTATTCATGATCAATCATGGACTATAATTTGTTTATATATGATATTGGGTTGAAATGAAATTAAGAATGATCATAAAAGGATGAGTATTAAACTAGAAATGATAGATCAAGCATAAGGTGTTGAATGTAGTAAGAAAAGAGTTAGAAATCTGGAAAACTAAGAATGCAATTGGAATGTGTTGGGGAAAGTGACATAACATTTTATGTAGAACTCGGATTGAGGTCATTTAAGTATGATTTGAAAGAGGACTTAGAGTTCTACAACTTCTATGAAGACCATGAGAAGAGATTTTGATGTATAAAGGGTCAAAAATTCAAATTGCTGTAAGTGACCCATAAAGATCCGCTCAGCAGACATGGATGTCCACCTAACATACATTCACTAATCATTTGGTATTAATTAAGGCTTAAATGGAGCTTGAATTGAACCTAGACTGATGCTTTGATTAAGTGACTAACGTTTGATATATATGAAGTGATAATTGTGGTTATAACTTAGTGAATGAATTGATGATATCAAAGTACCAAAGACATGAGTATAATGTGAATGAAGATGTTCATATGATAGGAGTTTTGATTCAAAGAAGTTGAGTAATATGTATTAAGTGATTAAATGTGAATGAGAATTTGGGTATTATGAGAGCATATAATGTTAGAAAATAAATGATGAGAAATTGGTTTATGATATTAGATTAACTAAGTGTTCTTGAGGTGTATGCCTAAGGATAAGGTAGACGCTTACAAAGGATAAGGATTGAATAGTGAACTTAGGATGATCATGTACAAATGAAGTGTAAACCTAAGTTCAATTAGACATATATTAATTATGAAATGAGAATGAGCATAAGATGTAGATTTTGATAATATACCCGGGATTGTCATTGAGTATGCATTATACACAACACATATACATATGTATGTGATTGAGTATTCATAAAATTGTGCAATTAATAACGTGTGTGCAAACTGTGTATTGCATAATGATGATACGGGATAGAACGTTCGCATCTTGACATTTCCGGATCATGGAAGCTAATGCTAATCTGGAGCATACTGTGAGTAACCTAGACGGTTTCTCTCAATTATTGTTTGCTTAAATGTTGTTATAAATGTGAATTGAATTGTGTTGAATTCCGGACAGAAGTTCCGATAATTGTGAAATGTGGGATGTATGTTGAAGTGTTGCTTGAATGTGAATGTGAAGAACTAAATGTGTTATGATATGATTGATTGAAAATGTGAGATGCATTCCATAAATGAATGCATGATCAGATAATGAGAGTTGTGACCAGAGTAGCCACCGATCAGAGCTTAAAGCTCAACGTGTGAAAAGAGCCTCAAGCTCAGACAATGATTAAGAGCCTAAGGCTCACTATGTAAAATGAGCCATGTATCCTCATCGGATAAGGGACAGTTAGTAATGAGCCCGGTACCCAAAATAGATACAGGACAGTTCCGACACTTGGTCACAACAACGTAATAATTGGAAAAATGTCTTATGTGCATTCTATATACTTTTTATTAAGTATGTTTGATTGCTTGAAAAGAAATTGTCTAACTATTATCTGATCGTTCTGAAAATGATATGTGATGCTTCTTGCAAAATGCAAAGATTTGAATTACATGTTACATGTATTGATGTGTTGCATGAATTGAGTAAACCATCGATGATGGTTACCTCGTTAAGTTTGCAAAACTCACCCAAAATTTGCAATATTTTTCAGGCTTAAAAGAGTTACCCCATTAGGTGAACGGGAGTAATAGCCATTGCATTCAAGTAATAGAAAAAGGTCGAGATCAGTTCGCGTCTGCATTAGTATTTTCTATTTTTGTATCGAATTGAATCTTCTGTAATTATTGTAACAAGTATATTTGAATATTTCTGTTTTTTTAATGGAAAGGTTTGTAAATGAGATTGAACTTGAGAGTATAAATAATAAATGTGATTTTGATGTTATTAAAGAAAAGAATGGGCCCAATTTGATTCTTGATTTCCGCATATGTGTGCATTAATTTTTTAAAAAAAATTTGTAATAAGTTCGATTGTTGACACTTCTAGCCAGCCACCCTTGCGGGGTATGTACTCGGATATCACTCAGGAAGTGGGGTACGTGTCTTGTGAGAGTGGGATGCTACAATTTGGTATCAGAGCCCAGATTTAGAATCTTACATGGGCGTTCTTCGTAATATGAGTCAAGTTACATACATTTTAGACATATATTAGCATGTAGTAGCAACTAATCCTTAGTCTGAGTTGCATTTACATGAGGCTCAAGTATGAGCATTTATTATGAGTTTGAGCTAATAGAAATGGTGAAAAAAATGATGATCTTTCAGAATGTGAGAAAATGGAAGTTTGTGGATATTTAGAAATGAGAAATAGTATATGGTTTGATATGGCAGATAAGGATCCAACATAATTGTATTGGTGGATGTATTATTGAATACGATATCAATATTGTACTATGGAGATATATCCTCGAATGTGAAATAGATATAAATATATTTTCGTGAACTGATAGAGGAAAGTAGTGATATAAATACGAACAACGAGATTTAAATTGTACAAGCCAAGTTGAAAGAAAATAAAATTTTCTATGACCTTGAGAGGGTGAACTTAGACTAGAAATGATTGTTTGATAAGTGTGATAAGAGTTATGATTTAGCATAAAAATAAGTACGTGAAATTGAGATCAAGACTTCAGGATGATTATGCATATATAATTCTAAATTGATTACGAATATATGTACGTGTGACGATATAATGGCAATTGGAAGTTGAGATAATGATAGCGATATATGTAAAAGTTCTCAAGGTTAAGTTTTGTAAGTGCATTTCTGATAATGGGATCACCATAACAAGTAAGAATATTGAGCACATATGTATTATATGTGTGGAGATGATATAGGAGGCAATCTAAGACTTAATAAATATTGTTAGTCATAGTTCTCATAGTTCAAAGTCTATGATGAATTAGAGTAATACATGAAAGTGCTTATAGTGATCAATCAGGGATAGATTGAGATTGCTAATGATGTTACTATGTGTGATGAATTCGAGGAAAAAGAAGAAGGACACGATCGTGGCATAGTCCCCACGATCAAGGATAGGCACAAAAGGAGAAAGTTAGAAATGCATATAAGATAGGATTTTATGTATGCATGAGATTAAGAAAAAGATCATGAATCAAATGGGAAAAGTGAATGCAATCAATATGGTGGTTGAATTATTATGAAAATTTGTAGCAGGAGAATAGGTAAATTCTGGAAACATTGGAGTGGAATTGATGTTAGTATGTGTGTTAATGCGAGGAAGAAAGTGTAAGGCACTATAGTGGCCTGACAAAAATAGGTTTTGTTACGATCATGGTAGGGATACCCTGATCGTGGGTAAGGATAAAGAGAGAAATATTGTCTAGGATCAATGGAGATCAAAGTATCATTTGCGTAAGATATAAATTGGTGAATTGTTGGAAATAAATCTTTGGACAAAATGGGATGACTTTGATGATAAACACCTAAGCATATACGACAGTAATCATGTTTACTACTTCGTCGAGTTTTAGTAATTAGAACATTATGACCTTTTAAGAATGATATAAATTGGTCTTCTAGGGGTATTAAGAATGGTTGTTAACACAATGATGATAACAGTTGATTGATGAAGGTTACATGAATAGTATAGATGATAGTAGCTAGAAGTATCCTTTCGAAGAAGAAGAATTTCACCGAATTAGGTTCAGTAGACCAAATAGTTTATTTTTAAGAATGATTAATTAAGGAACAAATCATAAATGAATATGTAATGATTCAAAAGTGAATATTAGAGTCATATCCCTAACGGAGACTCAAGTATAAGAGGTAGAACATGCTACTAAGAGTGTATGCATTTTAGTTTATGTAAAGTGATTTCTTATCCATTAAGACAATTCAAGTCTCATGAGTTGATTATTTGATACAAGATTTTGAATGTGCTGCAATAGTGATTGCTTGAGAGCTTGGAGACATAATATGTATAGTGAAACATTTTGGGCATATATAATGTATAGATCATTAAAGTTGAGGCACTTATTAAGTTTGAAAGAATTGAATATAAGACAAAGACAATGGATAGAATTACTGAAAGATTATGATGATACAAATTAGTATTATCCGGTAAAGATAGTGTTGTATCTGATGCTAGAACATAAAATTTAATAATGGAATGGCACAAATACAGATATTGAGGTTACTAAACCTAGCGCAATAAAGGGAATAGAATGTCGAGTTAAATTTTGGAGCAAAATGAAGTAGGATTGGCTGCATTGAAATTTAAGATTAGTTTCACATGAAAAGATTGATAAAGCCTGAAGTGAAGATCTAGGATTATGAATCTTATTAAGGAATTAAAAATAAATATGAATTTCGAGTTTGAATTGGAAAATGATACTTGTGATTGAAATAAGAAGTATGTGTACCTGATGATAATGATTGGGCAAAGAGATTATTGGAGAAAGCACTAATAATAACATAGGCTATACATCCTAGTAGGAATATGTCGAAATAACGCTTAACGACTAAGAATATAGAATCAAGTAACTGAATGATTGAATTACCAACAATCTTACATGTTGAAGATATGCTTAGAACTTGTATTTTGGAGTTCATAGAAACATGAGATCAATGTGTGGTTTATTTGACTTTAAGCATAACAATCATTATCATAGTGATATCATTAGAATACCATATGAGGCATTATAAGATATAAAGAGTCGTCTACCTTTATATTGTGATAAATAAGGCCAAAAAAAATGGTTGAAGGCCAGAATTGATTGGAGATGTTGTTGATAAGTGAAATTGATCTGAATCAGATATTAAGTGATTCAAGAAAGATAAATGAATTAGATGGTTCAACACCGAAGACATGAAATATAATGAGATAAAAATAAGAGTTAAGTGTATTAACACTAACAAGATCTAAATTATAAAGCGAAA
>JAOSBN010000178.1:19264032-19282807 GCA_027563595.1 Erythroxylum suave | reverse complement strand
CTTACATTTTACTATAAATGATTATGTTATAATTTATAATTTATGAATTTTTAAAAATATAACTACAATTTTTTAAAATTGTCTTAATTTTTTTTAAAAAATATATTAAATGCCTAGGCTGTCTTAGGCCCGATGTGCGGCCCATGGCCCGGGCAGGCTAGGCGGACCGGGCCATGGGTCTAACTACCAGCCAACCGGTCTAGTCCTACCCATAGGCCACAGACCGTACTCTGTCCACACTGGTCGGGCCAAGAGCCCTAGGCCCGGCCTGACCCGGCTCGGCCCATTGACATTCATATTTGTGTCATAGAGATTACTTGAGTGGTAAACACGTCTGATGTTCTTCAATGCTGGAAAGATCTAGCCAACGGATGGTCCCCGTAGAGAAGATTGCTCCCTCTGAACCCAACATAGGGAGGATAAGTAAGAGAAGAGTCTGTAGGGATGAGAAGGTTTGCCCTAATCTCAAAAGATCTCGAAAAAATGAAGAGGAGTATGTTTTTACTGTGATTGAGCAACTTGCTACTAAATAAAGCATCACAGATCCATACAGAAGACAAGCGGAGTCACCTAATCGCCACAGTCTTCGCCATTGCCACCCCTACTGTTTCGAGAAACTTCTCAACCTATCCTGAAAGAAGGAGGTCGTTATGCCCTAAGTGTCAAGCCCTTGTTATTTTGTCAATGAGCGCTGCTGTATTTGACCTTAATGGTGTTGTTGCTGAGCGTCGCCATTTTGATTAATGTTAGTGTCTCATGTCCGTCCCACATGAGAGTCAAATGATTTGTTGTAAACTAATTATTTATTAATGAATTTTTAAATTTTCAAAAAAAAAGCTATAGAATAATACCTCGGGAAAAAAGGTTCCTGGCAGATCATCCAGAAAATATGGCAGGTTGGTGCAGGAAAAAGCATAAGAAAAATACTATATACGTATTTACTAAGCAACAATACTAATTTTTGTTAACAACAGATAAACTATGGGAAAGCAGAGGTTCTTCCAAGTCAAATTCAGAGCTCTTCTTCTCGAGACATTCATCTATAAGAACCTGCAAAGTTCTCTGCTCATGATTTGGAAACTTTAGCCGTTTCTGTGTCTTATCTTCTTCAAGTTCTTTGGCTTTACCCCAGAGACAACATACGTTCCAATTATTACAGCTAATGCGCCGATCAAGCCGAAATGAATTATGAAGAGGAAACAGACACGAGATAATGGCAGATAAGAGCAAATAACATTGGCCAGTGATTGGCATATTGGAAGGCAAGAGAAATTGATATTAAAGGAAGCTAGTGGAAGTAAGAAATATAGATAACATCTTCCAATGTATGTCTCCTCATGGAGAAATAGAGCTGCAAAGATAGCCACAATAACTGTGCACAGAGGATTGAACATTGCAGCAAAGAGAGGACCCCACAGAGAAATACACCAAGCCTGAAGAAAGAAGGATAAAGCGAGCCCTACTCCCTGTATGAAATGCATAGATTTTGAATTCATCATCAAAACACGTGCAAGTAACCAGCGAATGGAATCTAGCTGTTTCAAATACAGGAAGAGAAATTCTTACAGCATATAGACAAGAACCCATTTCAATATATGTATTCAAATTCCAAGCTGCGAAATTGTTCTCTGAAAGCAACGCAAAAAAGGTGGATTGAATAGTTGCGAAAAAGCACATCCAAGCAGATGAATACACATGGTCACCACAACTTCTATTAATAGGCACCTGTTTGAGGATTTGAAGCAGAAATTTAGACAGGGTTTTCTTTCATTTACACTGGCATAGTGCTTTTTTATCATTTCAGAGGACAATAGTGGAATTTTTACCTGAAAAATCATCCACAGTGACCAGAAACAACTGCTTGCCAAAAGTAGGCATCCCAGCAGCCAATTCTCACCTCCAGGGCTAAAGAAAGATTAATGTGATGGTAATTCGGAGTTTAACAGCTTAGGCCCTTTAAGCAATGCCACTAAAATGGCTCCACTTACGCACAATATTGTCCCCAGAATCTTGACTATACTTCTGTTCTTCGGATGTTCAGCTTCTCAAATTCTAGCACTGATTTATCTGGGTGTCCTATAAAGTTATCGTCTTTTCACCATGTTGTTTGATCTAGAAAATCACTCGAAGGTTGGTGGCTGTATTCTATTATAAGCACTGACTGAAGTCATTTTATATACATATAATAAATCTACAAGTTCGTCGCATTTACCCCAGAATGGCTGCAACTACGAAGGTGATTGCAGGGACTGGGTTTGTCGATGCACTTTCAGCGGTTGACGAGGCTAAGTACAGACCTTCAAAATAGGCATTTTGATTGCAAGTGACCCTGCATAGCATTGTAATAAGTAGGAGTTCCTTTAAACATCTTACAATGTAACCATAAAAAAGAGCGAAATGATTCTAGTAACAAACCCCAAAAGTGAAGCCGCAAATATCCAACCAAAGCCCTTTAATTTCTTGAATTTCTCCTGCATATACAGAGGTTTCTCTCATACATATAAGAAATGGCAGAGGGACACAGAGGATTGGTTAGTTCACCTCCTTGAGAGATAAGCTAAAGGTGCCATGCTCAAAGTTGCTATCCCTTGCCTGTAAAAAAAGAACACCCTGGGATTCAAAGAGCTGCTCTGGTGAAGAGAGCTAGGTCTGCATAACTGAATTGTAATCCAACCATTGCCATGGCTGGCTTGTAACTCTGAAATACCTCCATTTAGGAATCCTTTCCTTCCTACGCAAAAAAATGCTCGAGCATGCATACACGAATACATGAAAGATACAAATGACAA
The DNA here is from genome assembly GCA_027563595.1 of Erythroxylum suave. Taxonomy (NCBI): domain Eukaryota; kingdom Viridiplantae; phylum Streptophyta; class Magnoliopsida; order Malpighiales; family Erythroxylaceae; genus Erythroxylum; species Erythroxylum suave. The sequence continues at coordinate 19,280,018 of JAOSBN010000178.1, read as the reverse complement.
TAATGCAGAAGACATAAGACAAAACACATAATAGGAAATATCAAATAATTGACCTGAATAATTATTAGCATCTAATGTTTTTGTCATAGACTGAGGTGCAGATTTGAATCTAAGTGGGATAGGGACTGACTCCGATTTGAATCTAAATGGGATAGGGACTGACTCCGCTTTGCGTTGGCGGCTTGGAGTTATCGCTTTACACAAAATGTTGTTGACATCGCCCTTTCTTACTCTTAATGTTTGCTTTTCTTTCTTTTCTGTCTCTGCTCTGCCATTGCATTTTACAGACACTTTATTAATTGGCAAGAAAAGGAAATGTAATCAATTGGATATATAATGTTATTAAAAGAGGAAACAATATCAATTGTGATTAAAAGCTTAAGAGTATTATTAACATTAGGCAAGTTTATATACGCAACATATATATGGAGTACAAAGATAACAGCTATCCTAAATATGATTACAATCCTAAGTAAAAGGAATAAATCAAGGAGAAGATTAGGGAGTAAATTAAGGAATATTTACAGTTGATAGGAGAGAATGTCTATCAGTTATTAGGTTTAATTACATAACAGAAGTCTTCTTGTGTTACCAAACATAGAATACATGTTGTCATGTATTATATATGTAATAGTCTCTTTTGCTGTTGCTTACTATTACTATTCTCAACTCCTTAGCAAAGAGGACTCTAATGTTGCTACATTCGATTCTTGCATGCAAAATCATGTCCTAACTAGATAGACAAGAAAAGCTGTACTTGGTGGTTTTGGAAGTACTTGGAAATAGAATCAGAAACCATCTTGACTTTTGATCTGTAAAGTTCTCATGTTGTGTGATTATTTTGAAGAATTGGGCATCAACCTAAGAGAACTTGAAACTGGTAAATAAGCGATGTATGGTGCATATTTTTCTCAAGGTCAAACATATACTCCAGGAATTTTACTCTCAGAAAAATGCTGATTTTTTACACACAATCCATTTCCACTTTTGTCTACGCTTTTATAGATGACGCATCTCCGAGTTTCGGGCAAATTTGTCTTGAAAGATCTGCAAAATTGTTTATTGATCTTTTACAGTTTTAATTACTTGAAGAAAACAAAGGTCCACTAACACATTCTTGAAAACAAAGGTCTAAAATTTACTGAATCATAACATTCTTGAAAACAAAGGTCTAAAAGTTACTGATTCATAACATTCTTTTCCGTGCCATTTGATTCACCAGCTAGAAGTGGTTGTTCCAAATCATGCTTGCAACTTCTTCCATCTTTAGACTCGTCTGTGAATATATCGTCGTTCCGAGTTTGCTCAAGGTTGAACTTTGGATCTGTTTCCTTTTGGGTATCTACAATGTCCTTAGCTTTACCCCATAGGACAAAGTATAAACCAATTACTACACCAACTGCACCAATTAAGCTGAAGTGTAACAAGAATAGATTTTAGCGAAATCATAGAAAATCGATCAAAAACATGAAAAATGTGACCATACATACATGTATATATCTGTACTCAACAAGGTAAATTGGTATAAATACCTTCCAGTATAGATCTCTTCATGCAGAATCAGGGCTGCCAATATTGTGACTATTACAGTGCACACTGGATTAAACATGGCAGAGAAGAGTGGACCCCTTTGTGAAATGCACCAGGCCTGGACAAAGAAGGAAAGTCCCGCTCCTATAGTTCCCTGTCCAATTTATGAAAAAATAATAATAATCTAAGTTCGTAGGATACGGATTATTTACAACATTTGTAAATTCCACTTTGAAACTGAACAGGTTCATCTGTACTACATACTGAAAATAAATAAGATATGATTTCTAGGTCAGAATGCACAATCCAGGCATTAAGGTCGCGCTCTAAGAATAAGGTGAGGATTGCTGATTGAATCGCTCCAATGAAACACATCCAGGCTGATAAAGATAGATGGTCAGGATAGCAAGCAGTCATATGAACCTGTTAAAGATCGAAACTTTATGTCAGCGACTCGAGAACTAAACAAGTGGCGAACGCATATAAATGTCGGTTACCTGCAAAATCAACCACAATGACCAGCAACAAGCGCTTCCGAAGAGTAGCAGACAACCCATCAACCATTTCTCTCTCTCTGAGCTGAAAATGAAAGCATTAAGTAGCTTTGGCCCTCTGAGCAGTGCCATTGAAACAGCTCCACTTACGCATAATATGGTTCCCACTACTTTGGCCAAACTTCCAAAACTTCGTATACTGATCTTCTCTAGTCTAGGTAATTGAAGAACACCAAAAAAAAAAAAAAAAGAGTAAAACTCCAGAAGTTGTTTCAGAAAAAATGAAACAAAGGCTCGACACATCAGAATGTCATAAATGAGTTTTGTGCCTTTACCCGAGAACTGATGCCAGAACAAACGTGATTGCCGGGACTAGGTTACCCATTGCAGTTCCTATTGACGACGAGGCAAGATATAGGCCCTCAAAATATATAATCTGGTTGATAGTTATTCTGTAGTAAACTTAGAGTTAGGAATGATCTGCTTGGTGCGGTTTCAACACTCGCCATGCAATTTACTAACAACCAATCCAAAAGAAATTACAAAAAAAAAAAAAAAAATTCAAGCTACACGCACCCTATCAGTGAAGCCAAAAATATCAAAGAAAAGCTTCGTAACCCCAATGAAGGCCCGCCAGATTTTCTCCTACAGACAAAAGAAATTTAATGATATAACAGCTCGTATATCATGTGTACGAGTATGTGTGTCTGTACCTTGAGAAATAAGCAATAGGTGCAATGGCTATAGTTGCTACGACTTGTCTGTAGACGACGAAGACTCTGGGACTTGTTCCTTGTAGAAAAGCAGCCCTGGAGATAAGAGCAACAACTGCATAACAGAATTCCACACCAAACATTGCCATTGTAGGCTTATGTCTATCTAGTCCACCCATGGTTCCACTTTGTGATCGTAAACAGGAGCGAAAGATGGCAATAGAGGCACTTCGATGACAAAACACAGAACGTAAATATCACCCATTGCGCACAAATTATGTAGCACCAGGAAGACACTTAACTTGCTAGCTAACAAAGGTCATGATCAGTGGTGACTGTGTGACAGCAATGATCCTTACAAAGGTCATGATCGGTGGTGACTGTGTGACAGCGATGATCCTATGTTCTTAAGATTAAACTAGAATTTCAACCAGAACTTAGGTAGATAGGGACAGAGATCAGGCTTCTCCGAAATGACCAGACGTATAACAAACAACCATTATTAACTGCAAGTGGCTTTCTTGTCTGATTAATTTGGTGGGATTTCCATACCGAGAGACCTCAAGTTTAGACCTCAGGCTAGACTGGATAATTCGAAAATAAAATTCCTTCCTTAAGATGGTCTTACATTCGAGTGCTAACAGTTTATCTTAATTAAACCTTAGGTTTTTGTTTCATTTAAAGTACATTACATAAAAGGTTCTACAAAGAAGCCATTAAACAGCTAACAACGTAGGATGCAAGTTGACCGTAATACAAAACATATATAGGATTAAAATCTCATTGGATCTTTAAAATTTAGCCAATACATTAATAACGAAACCAAGAAACCAATTCATGTGGCTTATTTAAGGTGCAAATCTCATTGTATTAATTTGAATGGGTTGAGTAGGCACAAAAAATAGATGGCAGAAGTGTTCAAGCAGGTCTTATCACCAGCCAAGTTGAGTTCTCCAGATTTCTTGTTTTTAGAGACCTTTAATTTCTTCCCGCTGTATTTTGCATCACTACTGTTTTATCTTAGACGGGATCCCTTGTTTACTCTTAACGTGTCCAACTCTATAGCATGACACCAGCTAACAGCCGTGACACTTAAATCACGCTAGTGAGTCATTTTTATTTTTTATTTTTATTTTTATCATTTTAATTTTAATTATACTAATATTAGTTTAATTAAAAATAAATTAAATTTTAAATATTATTATTTTATAAATAAATTAAAATAAAATTGATAGAAATAAAATTTGATTTGTGTCATGGGCGCCTGTAACACATTTTCCATTTTTATTTTAATTTAATTTCTTAAATAAAAATTTTAAGACAAAAAATTTAATTTTAAAATTGATTAATTTATTAAAATTTTTTAATTAATTTATAAATTTTAATTGCAATTATGAAAATATCAATTGTATACAAAATTAAAATTAAAATAATTAAAAAATCTAAATAATTATAACGAATTTGTGTCATAGATGTGATACTTAAGTCAGCCAGTGACACAAATTCTTTTTTTGTTTTTGATTATTTTATTATAGCTTTTTAAATAAAATTTATAAGATAAAATTTAAATTTTAAAATTTGATTAATTTATTAAAACTGTTTAATTAATTTATAAACTATAGAAAAATATTAAATTAAATTAAAAATTGATTATTGTTATTATTATTATTATTGTTGTTGTTGTTGTTGTTGTTGTTGTTGTTATTGTTACTATAGTAACCCGAATGCATACTAATGCAATATTAAACACATCTTGTATGATAAAGTTTTTTTCTACAAAGAATGCTTGTAAAATCCAAATATATTATACAATATATTGAAATAATTTATTTTGATTTTAAAAACTTATTTTAATTGATTAATTTATTAAAATTGTTTAAATAATTTATAAATTATAGAATTTTATACATAACTACTAAAAAGCTAATTTTATTAAACATCTACAGTAAACAACTAATTTACCAAACATCTTTAATAAACAACTAATGTTATTCACTGGTCAAATCAGCTAATATAATTTGCTATCGGTTGTTGTTGAGGTTTCTATAGTCAATGCAAAGGTTACGACTTTTGTCGTGCTTAGGAACTAGTGCACTAATGCTTAGATGGCCTGATGTAGCCTGTGTCAATAATATCCTTGAGCTGCCTTCTTAATTCCGATAGTTCAGAATCATTATATACGGCAAAAATGCAGGCAGGCTACTAGCTCCATCTTGATTTGGTGGTCTACTACATGTCTAGGTGGAAATGCCTTTGGCAACTACTTCGACATGATGTTTGCAAATCATTGAACACTTGCTCAACCGATTTGTTGGGCAATAGATAATTGTCTTCTCCTCAAGTGAGACTAGAATATACTTTTGACTTAAAACTTTACCCACCTACTGCCATTTAACAACCTATCATCAGCTCTTACGCTAACACCATTACTCACTCTACCCTTAAATGCATAGTTTCTGTACAAGATGTTTAATATTGCATTAATATGCATGTGTGCTAATAACATAACAACAACAACAACAATAACAACAACAACAACAACAACAATAATAATAACAACATTAATCAATTTTTAAATTTAATTTAATGTTTTTCTATAATTTATAAATTAATTAAACAATTTTAATAAATTAGTCAAAATTTTAAATTTTAGTTTTTATCTTCCAAATTTTATTTACAAAATTAAAATTAAAATAATAAAATTGAAAATTTTGTCACATACACAAAATTTGTTTTTTATCATTTTAATTTTAATTTTATTTAAAAATTAAAAATTAAAAATAAAATTTTATCACTAGCATGACCGACACAAAATTTTTCAGTATTAATAGCATAATTAAAATTAAAATGATAAAAAATAAAAAAAGTCATGAGTGTGACTTAAGTGTTTGACACAAAATTTATTTTTAAATCAATTAAAATTAAAATTAATTTTTTATTAAAATAATAGTAGTATAATTAAAATAAAAATAAAAAATAAAAAATAAAAATTTACGCTTGTAATAATTAAGAGTGAATAAATTATTTAAAATTTACGAAAAACGACACGTATTTCAATTAAAATATTACATAGGGAATTTATTCTCGTTTTATCTCTTAACTCGATATTACACGCATTACAAAGAGTCAACTGTGCATTCTTCAGGTGCATGTAGTTATCATGACTCTATGCAATCTGCAATTTGGACCTGTGTTTACTATATGCTATCGGACAAAGGAAACGAAATAAAATATTTACAAGGTATCTTCAACCTTTCTGTCAAACCTTGAAGTTAAAATGACGGGTGCGATTAATGATTGTGCCCAGTTTCCTTTCCATGTGAATTAAGTAGAATATATACACGTCACCATGTTTTGGAAGTTAGCCTACTGACAAGATGAGACAATTATATAAGTTTGTCACTTTTCGCTTTCCAAGTCGGTATGTTTTGGCACTGACAACTTTTTATGTCACTGAAACAGCCAGGCATCCACTGGCACGAACTTCGTTACGTACATATCTTGTGACCAGCTGTCCTCGCAAGGGCTGACGAGGACAATCTTTATAAATAATAATATAAGATCTATTTTTATTTTTATAAAAATAAAATATAATAAAATACGTTTCATTTTTTATTTTATAAGGAACAATAAAAATGTTCATATTTTTTTATTTTTATAAGAATTCAAAAATAAATAAAAATGAAATTTTTTTTCTACTTTATCAAAAGCCTATAAAATACTAAAATTGACCTGCTTATTACGCACATAAATACATCATGCCATATTTTCCACTGAGGTTGAAGTAAAACTCTATTGTTGCTAACTTATAAAGACTACTAACTAAGCTCAAACTCCTCATTTCTATGTCTATACAATTAGAGGGATTAATGTTTTGAAATGACCTGAGAACATCCTTATGTTTTAAAAGATAAAAGATAACATGCTTTCTAATCATAGCTGTAGACAAGGATCGGCGAGTGAAGTGATCCCTCCGAGTATCAAGATTGTCCTATCTTCTAATAATCGTATACTTTTATGGCAAATTTTATAATTTGATAAAATTTAGCACTTTGAGAAGATTATTTAATGTTTGTTAATTTAGTTAAAAATCAGTATTACATGGTTATTGATAAGGAAGCAAAGCTAATTCGAGAAACAAAATATTCCACGGAAACAATATCATTGCAGAAAATCAAGAGAATAGCCAAAAGAATCGCTCTCACCAACTCATGCCCATAATCAAGGAATTAATATAGTCAGTGGTGGAGCTAGGAATGTCCTGAAGTCGGAGCTGATTGCACAGCGATAGACTGGCGGCGAAGACTTCCGACAAATTCAAAATTAATTCAAAAAATAATTGCACAAAGCACATTCATAAATGAAGTTAACTAAAATATTCAAATTACAATGTCTTTACACATTTTTAGAGACATTATAAAAGGAAGGTTGCGTACATTATGATCTTCCTCAGGCTCCGCCTTATGCAATGAGTACGTTGACTTGACATTATTCTTTTTTCATAATGATTTTAGTCTAATTATTATATGCATGTATAAATATCAACATTTAAGAGTAGGTATGCATTTATTTGACCGAGGAGTATTTTCAAATTCAATTGTTTACATAGAAAATCTTTTTATAAAATTGTGGAAAATTTGTTATATGTTTATCCTGGGTTCTAAAAATTATAAAAAATATCAAAAAGCAAAATAAAAAATTTTATATTTCATTTTACTTAGTTTAATATATTTTTATTATTTTAAATTATCTAACAAACATTATATGATATTAAAATTCTAAAAATAAAATTTTATAAGTTTTATTAAAGTTGTTTTAAAATAAATTATTATTAAAATCAAGTTAAATTAATTACATAACAATATTTGTCATAGTTTATAAAAATTTTAATGATAACAATAATAAAGATTTTTTAAAAAATAAGTGAGTCTAAAAGTGTGTTTCTTATGTAAAACAGTGTCGTTTGCTCTGACCAATGTTGTTGTTCCTTATCCATCCCATTCTATCCAACTTGTAACGATGGAGCAGCAACCAGCAATCCTCGATGTCCCATCATGCCACCTATACAAAGGTCATAAGAGATAAGGAAAAACTACACTTGCTTAGTCTTCTTAGCGATGGCTCAACTCTCATTAAGTGAAACGGTGCATTTTACTTAACCCTAAACCCAACTTCATTTTCCTTTTCTTCTTCCTGCGCCTGCGTCCCTCTTCCTTTAGCGCCGCCGCTCATCATGTTTCGGCCATTGCCGGCTACCTGCAAGCTCTTCAAATCACCGCGCGACCACCAGGGGTTCGGCTAGAGACAAGCCAGGGCTGGCTAGGGACAAGCCAAGGCTGGCGCGGGGGCTTGTCCCTCTCTAGCTCCGCTCATGAATATAGTATACAACCTGTGTCTTGTTATTTTACTTTACCTTTCTCTTGTATATATATCTGTCTTGTATTTGAGCAAAATATGCAAAGAAAAACAAAATGCTCAAGTTCATATAATTTTTCATTTAGAAGGTATACGAATAATTAATTACAATGAATATCACTTAAAAATTAAAAAATGTTAATATAAAGTATTTATTTTCAATTGTCACTGCTAAACACTATTTAATGTTTTGGATATAACTTTTGATAAATATGGGTTAATTACAAAAAATATCAAACATTGCACAATTTTATAATTATAACCTGAATTTCAAAAAGTGGCAATTAAATGCTTAAAGTTTTAAAAAATTTAAATTATTGACGTTAGTATTTCCATTAAGTTTGCTAACCTAACTTGTCACATGTTCTAGAAACCTAGCTAATCATATACGTCAGTTAAAATTAATACAACTGATGAAGATTAATGAAATGACATTATTTAATCATATAACTAAAATGATGTCATTGTGAAAAAATGACATAGTTTAATCCCTAAATCAATTTACATTTTTACTCACATTATTGAATCAACAATTTTCTTACATTCTTTTCATAAAGAAAAGGATATGCTTACATTAAGTAAAAGATAATTAGAAAGTATGTTGATATTTAAAATCAAAATATTAATGGAACAAAAAGATAAAAATGCATAACAAACATTATGTTATTCAAATTCAAATTCAAAATAACCAAATCACTCCTTACATATTAAAGCTATTTTTTAAATTACAAATCATTCTATACATCAAATTTCTTCTCTATTTAATGTAATTAATTGATAAAGCCAATGCTAATTTCCCAAGCTAGCAATTTTTCTTCCTTTCCTTACTTGTGAAAAACTTGTTGCCAATTTCAGTAAATATATTCAATAATCTAGTTTTCCAAATTAATTTAAGGGCATTAGAGTTTTTTACACCAGGAAATATACTGTTTGACCTTTATTTGACTAAAGGACAACATGTAGCCCTTTGTTTTAGTTTGCGAGTGTGCCAGGAATTTTAAGTGTTTCCAAACTAGGAAAAAATAAAATAAAAAATTGTTGCGCCTCGTAATCTGACTGAAATTTAAATCGACTATATATTGCTAGAAAGGGAGAAAAATCTAACAGAAAGTACTTTGCTTCATTGATAAACAATTTGGCAAAGCGCAATAAATAAATATTGAAAGAAATAGCTAATGATAATTGAAAAAGGAAAGGGCTAGGCTAGGAAAAAGTAAAATGATTGCCGAAAAATAAAGAGCTAAAGAATTCAAGAATTTTGCTGGGATGCTAGGCTTTTGATTTGTCAGAGGTTGGATCCTTTTTTCTTCTTAAAAGCTCCTATTTATAGCCACCGATGATGAGTGTCCTACTTCAATTGAACTTGCCATCTTGATAAAATTTTATCTCATCAGATAAGGATAAAGTTCAAGTAATCCTTATCTTATCCGTTGAAGATTAAGTTGGCTGGTGTCCGTCATCTTATCTTCTCTTTAAATTTGAACTCTTAGACTCCCACTCCAAATCCAACTCTACTACCTCCTCTCCTGCTGGACACTGAATTCCAATGGGCTAAGGCCAATGTCTGGACTTCAAACCATGGTTTTTCTTTGGGCTTTGAATTTTTAGCCCAAAATAGTAAAAATGGACCGGTCCCATTTTTAGTTGTAAACAGATGCCCCCTGCACCATTGGGCTTAGAAGAATAATCCCTATGGTGGCGCTTCAATATCTGGCCCTATCCACTGGATACTTTGTTTTCCTACAGGGTAATACCCAAGGGTCATCCGCATGTGGCTGGTAATAACTCTAGTCCCCTCATACTGGCTATTCGGGCATAAATCATGGATATCGAAATTTCAAAGAGCTTTCTGACAAAAGCGCGCCAAATAGTCTACCTGAAGGAGTCCCATTCGTTGCACATCTTTAAAATGTAACCTCTTCAATTTTCCAGAAACTCCCGTACCATCCATTTATAAAGGTTGCTTCTTGTTCTTTATTAAACACCCACAGAACGATTTTCAAAATCTTTCCCCAAATTTTCTTCTTCTCTCCTTCGACTCGCGCACCTTTTGTTTTGTCGCCTTCCCGCCGTTGTGTAATATTCCGGTGTTCCGCCCTTTGACATCGTCGGTGCTCTGTCATCTAAGAGAGTTCCGTCACCGTTGCCAACCACTGATAAGCCTGCACTTCGGTTTCCCCTTCTCTATCTCCATGGCTTCTGTTAACTTCCGTAAACTGCTTTCTCCAGGAATACCATCGCTCTTCTTCTCTCCATCGCCGAAAGCCCCATGAATCGCCCATCACAATGTCAAGTATGAGTCTTCTCAAACTCCCTTTTCAATTTTGGGTGACTGCCATCTTTCTGGTGATCCTAAGTGCTCTCAGTGACCTCTGGAGTTTTGGGTGCCTTTGGAATTTGAGGTTTGGGTGTTATGTATACTGCAACGTATTTTAGGAGTGTATTTTCTTGTGCAAATAATTTTGGGAACTCCCATTTGCAGGAGAAACTCTGCCAAAATTTTCTCTGGATACTGACTCCCTATTTATATATTGCAGGCTCGGAAGCCCCTCTAGCTCTCCCTACCTCTTCAGCCCTGATCACCGAACAGGTATGGACCCTTCTTTTAATGTTTCTTTTCCTTTCAAAAACATTTCTCCAGTCTAAACGCATCTGTTTATTCTTCAGGGTGACTCTCAACAATGCCTCACTATTTCTCCCTGCTCCCTAACTCCTCCGAGCATGCCCTTTCCGCTGCTCAAGGGAGAGACTCTTCTCTTCCATCGGGATTCCTTCTCTGCTCCTGGTAAGCAATGAACATGGATTCCTAATGCATCAGAGTACGAAGCCTGGGTGGCCACTTTGTGGCCACACTTCTAAGGTCACTGTGGATGTAGCCGACCTTATCGAGCTGTCCCTACACCAGCAGTACTTCGATCGGGACCTAGTTATGGGAGCCTTGTGGTTCTAGATCCACGAATGTAACTTTTTTCTCTTTTCGCATGGTCCAATGTCGATGACCTTGCGGGATGTTGTAGCGATCACTGGTCTCCCTTTGCAAGGGGAGGAAGCTGTTTCTGCTGTCTTCCCAGAGGAAGACAGCTCTTTAGAGGAGTCACTGGTTTCTCTGCCCACTGCCTCTTCTTTCAGTGGGGTGAGTGTCCCTTACATTGGTTGCCGCCTGCTTTCCCTCTGTTTTCTAGCATTATTAACCATTTGCTTCCCTCTTTCACAGGTGATAAGGCAGGCTAAGGATTTGGACCTGTCAAGTCAAAACCTGGCCCTGATGTAGTACTTAGTCGCTAAGTACATCACCTGTTCCCCAGCTGACCAGCTCACCAAGGAGACCAAGAACCTAGCCCTTGCGCTGCACCAAGGTCAGCAGATCTCTCTAGCCAGCATTTTTCTCAGTCATTGTTACCGGAGGCTATATGTGGTTATTACCTCAGAGCCTTTCAAGGAGCTGCCACCATCGGCCTGGCTTCTCCAATTGTGGCTCCTGCTGTACTTCCCAGCCCTACTCTCTTTGGTTTCGCCTTGGAGGGACGAGGTCGCCCCTGGGATTGCCGTCTCTTACTGCCTCTGCCCCTTATCTCAGGAGAAGGTAGTAAGGTACTTCCTAAACTTAAGGATGCAGGATGCCCCTCCTATGTTTCTGTTCGATCGCGGAGAGGAATGGGATATCCTCCCAATTCACGTGCAGTGATATATGTCTAGGATGCTCAAGGAGCATAAGAGGGATTGGCATTTGGTTTGTGAGGCTTGGCACCTCTTGAGTGGGACCTCTGCCATGTTGAAAGGAGGCGATAAGCAATTAGGGGTCTGCTGCGAGATTTATATGCCGCAGTTGTGGTGTCGCCAATTTGGATTGATGCAGGGTTGTCCGGACGTTATCCAGCACCTTTCTAAACCGGATGGTAGTAGGGTCTCTTTGTTGAAGGCTGAAATCAAGGAATTCATTGAGAAGCGCCAAGAAAAGATGTCAGACCTTGGCATAATGCCAATCGTTTGTGTTGAAAGGGACCCGGCTTCGATGACCAACTCCTTTGATTCTTGGTGGGAGCATGTCTCTCAAACTTTCATTCTTTCTCTGCCTGATCAAGGTATATCCTGTGGCTTTCTGTTCGCTTAGGGCTTCATGTCCATGTTTAACCCTTTCTTTGCTTTCAGGTGCCTTTTCTCCTTTGGCCTCTAGAGGAAAGTCGTCTGCTGCCTCGGGTAAGAGCAAAGTCCGGAAGGCTAACCAAGGTAAATGTCCTTCTTTCCCATTTCTTCCCTTCTTAATTTTTCTTGATTTTGTTTGTGTTTTGCAGCTCCCTTAGGTGAGAAAACACCTAAGTAACCTAAGGCCTCCTCCAGTGTCAAAGCTAAACAGACACTGGACGAAAAGCAAACTGCTTCTGCTGGTTCCCGTAGGCCTGGAAAGTTGGCTAGTCAGCCAAAATTCAAGAAGGACACTAGAACTCTGGAGGTCTCCAACGATGAAGGTTCAGAGGGAGCAGGTGAAGAGGAGGAAGTCCTGAGCTTCCACGAAGTCGCCCAGGGCTTGGAAGTTGCTGGTGGCCAACAAGACACCGTACCGGTAGTCACCGAGGACATCATGGGCACCAGGACCCTCGGTGACTAGGCCCCTTCTCTCATAGCAGTATGGACTCTATTGCACAAGCTTCCTTTGTTATGATACATCCTTACTGATTTGTGTTCCTCCTTTGCAGGCCTTGGTGTCCATTAGTGCTGCCGTAGAGGAAGAGCTATCTTGGGAGGACCCTTTGGCTGCAATGGACCTAAGTGTCTTCGATCCTCCTCCTACCATCCCCATCGTCGTGTCTTCAGAGGAAGCAGCTGCCGTCAAGGAAAAGGTGAAGGTTTTCTTCTCTTTTGATTTTGAGTCATTGGATGAGGTTACTGTACAGGAGTCGCTTCAGGCTATGGAGGTTCTTCTATCCTCGGATCTCTTGGCCACTGAAAAGGAAGTGCTAAACTTCGTAAAAGGTAGAATCAGTAGCTTGCGGGCCCAGTTCTCTACCTGCTCCATCCAGAGAGAAGACGCCAATCTCCAGATGAGTCACTTCCAGGCTCTGAACGCTTCCTACGGCCTTCAGAAGAAAGCAGTAGAGACACTCGCAGAGGACATCAAGCAGTCCAAGCTGGCGGATGACAACCACCTTGCTCAAATAAAAGCTTGGGAGGAAGAGATCGCGGTGCTTCAAGGAAAGGTCGTCGCCGTTAAGCAAGAAGTGTCAGGACACTGCGCCTCTTTAGTGGGCAAAAAGGAAGCCTTGAAGGTGCAGAAACAAGAGGCCACCGAAAGTGGTGAAGAGCTAAAGAAGCTTTATCCCTCCATTGTAGCGTGCTCATCCAATCTGAGAGGCGCTGAAAGGACAATTCACGACTGCCTGGTACAGTGGGACGACATCCGATACACTCAATACTCCTTTTTGTAATCCTTTTGGAAAGACCTTTGTGTTTGGTTTTGCCATATTTGAACTTAAATGAATGACCAGAGCCAAATTTTATTCCATTTATTTACGCTAAACCAATTACAAAGTCGGGCAGCCCACTTTACAATAATTTTTTCAATGGCGGCCCATTGTTGCAAACATCAAACCTTACTCGTTTTGGATGTTTTCCCACATAGTGGGATAGTATCTTTTCAAGTACTTGCCATTGATGCGCTTGTCGTGAGCTTCCTCGGATAGGCTTAATAACCAGTAGGCGTTCCCAGGCAATACTCTATGGACCCAGAATGGCCCTTCCCAGTTCGCTGACCATTTCCCATACACCCGGTCCTTGCTTCCAATGGGCAGTACCAACTTTCAGACCAAGTCACCTTTATCAAAATCCTTTCTTCTTACTTTCTTGTTGTAGGCTCTGGCTACCTTCTTTTTCTGTAGGACCATCTTATTAAGGGCATCCATCCTCATGTGGTCCAACTCTTCTAACTCCATCATCATGGCTTGCGAGTAATCCTTTGGCACCAAATTTTTGCCATGCAACTCTTAAAGAGGACACCACTACTTCCATATGTAGTACAACATCATATCCAAAGGTCAATAAAAATGGGGTCACCCCAGTCGCGCTTCGTTTCGATGTCCTATATGCCCATAGAGTCTCTGAGAGGAGGTTATGCCAGTCCCTAGGATTGTCTTCCATCATCTTCTATAGAATGTTAATTATGACTTTGTTTGAGGCCTCGACTTGTCCATTTTCCTAAGAATAATAGGGACTTGATCTTAACAGTTTGATGCCGTAATCCTCTGTGAATTCCCTGACTAATTCTTCAGTAAACATTGTCCCTTGGTCAGTGATAATTGACTCAGGAATCCCAAACCTGTGGATCAAATTCTCTTTGATAAATTGAATGACTTCTTTTTGCTCGACTTTCTTCATCGGTTGAGCCTCCACCCATTTGGTGAAGAAATCCGTGGCCACTATGATGAAAGAATGACCTTTAGATGACGCTAGGTAAATTTTTCTAATCAGGTCAATGGCCCACCCTCGAAAAGGCCAAGGCTTGATTATACCTGTCAATTCCGTGGTTGGTGGTCTCTGGATTTTCTCGTGTCTCTGACACTACTTATAGCCCTTAGCATACCTGAAACAATCATCGAATATCCTGGCCCAGTAGTAACCATGTCTACGAATCAACCAATGCATTTTTTCCCTGGATTAATGGGTATCGCATACACCTTCATGTACTTGTTTCAAGACTTCCATTGACTCCACCGAGCCTAAACATCTAAGGAGGAGGCCATTGGCACTTTTCCGGTACAGAGTACCTTTCGCTAGAAGGTAATTCAGTGCCTGCATTCTAATTCTATAGGGTGTCCTCTCTCTTGAATTTTCCAAATATTCTCTGATAGAGCTTCTTTAGTCAGCAGTACACTCTACATCGGTATTAAACACGTCCATTGGTATCCCCCGGCCTTCGATGGTAGGATAATTTTTCTTCTGGATAAGGACGCACTTATGCATCAACTCATTAGACATCTTTATTCCGGAAGCCACTCTAGCCATTGAGTCCGCCTCCTAATTGTCTTCTCGTGGAATATAGAATAAATTCACACTCTTAAAGTCGTCTAACAACTGAACCGGAGCAGCAAAATACGTTGTTAAAGAAAAGCTACTGCACTTGTATTCGCCATTTAGTTATCTGATGACCAGTTGTGAATCCCCATATATGGCTAAATCTTTGACACCGAATTCTTTGAGGATCTCCAACCTAATTATCAGAGCTTTATACTCAGCTTGATTGTTGGTGCATGAAAAATTGAGGTTGAAAGAGAGCGTAATTTTGGTGCCTGCTGGGGATATGATAATGACTCCTGCCCTTGCGGCATCGATGGTGCTAGACCCATCAAACTTCAAAACCCATAGAGCCTTTTCTAAGTAGAATACATTCAGATCTGGTTCTCCGGTGTCGGGGACCTCTACACTTGGATGGTCAGCCAGGAAATTTGTGATGGCTTGTCCTTTCACTAACTTCTGACGTAGGAACTGGAGGGAGAATTCAGCTAACGCAATAGCCCATTTCCTTATCCTCCCAGTGATAATCAGCCTTGTCAATAGGTACTTAATCACATCGGTGTTGGACACCAAGAATACCAAATTTCCCATCATGTAATGCCTTAACTTAGTGCCCGCGAAATATAAGGCCAGACACACCTTCTCGATCGGAGAATACCTAACTTTAGTGTCTTTAAGAGTTCTACTCAGATAGTAAATGGCCTGTCAATTGAAGTTTATAACGCTGCCAAGTATAAACAGAAGGGATGGTCTTTCCTTGGTGGCATGAGCACTAGTGGTGAAGACAAATATTCCTTTATCTTGTCAAATGCTTGCTGGTGTCTGTCTT
>JAOSBN010000178.1:19249233-19261025 GCA_027563595.1 Erythroxylum suave | reverse complement strand
AAAGAAGAAGAAAAGAGCAAGGACAAAGGATAGAAAGAAGATTTTTCAGCTGAATTTTCTTTTCAGGTAAACCTTACTGTTATTTGTTTTGATAGAAGAGGAAAGTAGAGAAACTAGGTTTTTCTTATATGATGAAGATGAAGCAAGAAAGAAGGAGAACAAGAGGTTGATGTTTTCTTTAGATTTTTATAAATCTTAACCAGATCCTAGTTTTTCTAGTTAAATAAATCAAGAATAGATTAAGCTTAAGTTTATTCATAGATAGCTAGGTTTAAGGAAAGCTTCATGCGTGCGTGTTGATTAAATGCAAATATATGTTTTTCAAGGGAATCAAGCTAATTGACGTCAAGAGTAAGCTTGATCTTGGAAGTATCAAATAAATAGGTGGGTAATATATTTATAGTTTTAGTGATGATGAGCTGAAATGAATGTGTGTATATATGTTAAATATGTTTGTTTTGAATCATTGTGGATGTGGAAAAAAGGTGTTGTGATTTGATAACTTGTTATGCTTGAAAGATTTTACTGCTTTGTGTTAATGAAAAAAAATGGAAAATTTAAGAAGCATGAACCTATGATTAAGATATCAAATACATATATGCATTTGAATCTGTTTATGTGGGCAAAAGAGGAACCTATTTCGTTAGTCATATGCACGATGACCTATAGCCTTCTTTTGGCTGCCAGCTTGAGGTCACGAGATCCTAAGAAATTGGACTCGTTTTGTTTTATGGTGTAAATTTTGGTTTCTCCGTTTCGTTCCACGGAACTCTCGAGCCATTATGTTCGTGCATTGCATTTTGAATTGTTGTTTCATGGTTTGATTATAAAATGATTTTTGTAATCTGATTTGTGAGATGAAGTATTCCATGTTTAGTATCACTGGCTATAAACATATTAGCCACTGAGCTTTCTTAGCTTACCCCACAAAATTTCCACTCCTCAGGTGAAGAATCAGCAAATCATTATTGAACCTTGCAAAGTTTTGGCAAATCTGTAGGAATTCCAGACTTTTTATAACTAAGTTAGTGTGGATCATTTTTGGTGATCTTAGAAGCATATTAGCATAAACATTCTTGAATGTATTTTGTAATTATGATACTAATATGACATTCTGTTATGAAGTGTGAAGATGTGTATCAACTTGGTTGCTGCAAATTGGTAGTGAAAGTTGCAGCGTTTCTCTTACATATGTATATGAGCAAATTCTCTTATCTGTTAAGATGACTTTTGAAAATAAATTTGTTAGATGTTGGGAGATCTTTGGATAGACTTATCTGAAGTAGATTGGTTAATAAAGGAGTTTTGTATGTATGGAATTGAAAGTTAGTTTCGGGTCTTTTGGAATTTGCAATGGAAATGTAGGTTGACAGACAAATCAAAACAAAGAATAAAGGTAAAATGTGAACTGAAATTTTAAGGAATAAACTGCATTGATATAGGCAGAATTAGGTTAAGTGGTCTTCACAAAAGTTGTAGATTATTCTTTTAGCTTTTTAATGGTATAAAGATTGAAATTTTTGGACTTCATACACAAAAGTTATGGAATTTATAAGATAGCATTATTGGTATTAGTATAGGCAGTAGCACAAATTTTTGACTGAAATGATATTCTTTACTTAAACAATTAATTGTATCGATACAAGCTGAACTGGATAAAACTGTCTGCATAGAAGTTGTAGATTATTTTCTTAGCTTTTCAATTATATAAAGTTTGTAATTTTTAGACTTCTAGATTGGAAGTTATGTTATTTGGAAGTGAAGGTGATCAACTGAGAAGTCGCGATCGTGACGAAGCACGATTGTGACAATCCCAGAATTTCTCAAAAGTCACGATCGCGACACAGCACGGTCGTGACTTCCCTCGAATTTTCTCTATTGTTCACCTTGTGCACGATTGCGACGTCTCTCTCTCACGGGCATGAGAGATGACCCGTGACTTTTTCCCTTCTAAACCATTAATTTACCATTAATTTGAGCTTTGTCTTACTTGTCACAGGCATAAGTGAAGAGTTACGGGCGTGACTCTTTCCCTTTTACATTTTGCTTTTAACGCCTTAATCCAAATTGCTTTTAATTCATTTCACACCCAAATCAATTTATTCTATGCCCACTTTTTGCTATGATATCTTTTAATAAATCGTTAGGTATTGTTTTTACTTCCCCTATGAATTTTATTTATTTAATATAATTTTTTGTCCAATTATTTATTATCTATTATTTTATTTTATTTTATTATTATTAGTATATATTTATAGGAAGGGTTTCCTCCATGACGTCTTTTAAGTTAGTTACAGGTCAAACTTATTCTAGGCCATTTATTCTAATTGTTGTGTATTTATTTTGTTTCCGCCGAGAAATAAGAATATTATTTATTTCTTTTATTTTGATATTAGTTCTATTTATGATTGTTTTATTTTAAAAGTACCCCAAAATAATTATTTAGTAAAGTGTTTATTTATTTATTTTATTATTATTCAATTGTTTATATTCATTCATGATTTCTTATAATTTAATTTCATGTCTAAAATCATTTTATGACATTTTAATTATTATTTGCTTATATCAGAAAAGTCCTACCATGAATTTTCCTTATCTAAATTTTAATTAAATTAAATGTTATAATTTATTTATTGATATGTTCTCAAATTTATTTATTATTATTTCTAATAAATCCCAATGGTGACATATAGTTGCCATAAAATCCGTATCGAGACCCGGGGCTAGCACCATTGCACAACCATACTAATGAACCCATAGAAAATAAAAACCCATAGCTTATAAAAACTTAAGTGAAAAGGAACATTTTTTACATGACTAGGAAGCCAAATCATTTATCCATATGACATGACATACTATACACAAGCACATCCACTGAATTCTTATAATTATGTCATATGCCCTTATGTGCCATTAAACGTGAATGAAGCATGAATTTAAGCCGTTTAGTTACACAAGTTCAAAGAGAAAGAGAGCTATGAAATGGTTTGCACACTACAACTTACTTGTAAACTTGCCAGAAGAGAACCGGAGCCCATCTTGGAAACTAACAGATGAAAGCGTAAGTATTGCGCAAGGCCACCATACCGTTGATTTAAGCGGAAGAAAGGCCTTCCACACTCTGGACAGCACAATCAGACTTATAAGCCATAACAGCATACTACATACAAAGATTGCAACGAACCGTGAGATTAAAAGAATCATAAATTGTAAACGAATTCAAAACAATATACTAAAAATCACTCGTCTTCCTTCCTGAATGTTTGAAGAAGAATTCATAAGCTAACAAAAAATGCCAGTATAAAGTCAAACGCATTTGATCCTATGTGAAGGTGATCACTTTCATAATGTAGCCGACCAATAAGTGACTGAAAAGGAGCTAAGTTCAAGAGGAAATGCTTATTTAGGAATTAAGAATTCCAACATACATAGATGGAAACAATAAATGGATCCCATATTAAAGTCAAACTATCTCTAGAACACAAAATTCAGAGAGACAAAATGAACAAAACCCAGTTTCCGTTTGATAACTTCCTACTCAAATATCCAGTCTTTCTTACAAATTCTCGATAATAAACGAAGAACGACATTAAAAAGTAATAACCATTAAGAAAAAGAACAACTTTTAAGAAACTTTTGAGGAAGAAAAGCAGAAGAAACCTGGAGAGAATGGTGAGAATGAGGAAAGGTTTCTTGGAGATGATAGAAACGAAGATTGAGAAAGAGGGTGCCACCAACGCATACCCAATTCTTGCTGCCACCATCAAGTGTAACCATATTGGAAATGTTCATGGCAGCCTACAACTTTGTCCTTAAATCAAAGATAGGAAGTGGGAGAGTTTGATTTGTGAAATCTGAGCTTTGATTTGAGAAGAGAAGAAAAGGTGGTGGAGAGGAGAGGAGAAGCTCGAGAGGATTCGATGAAATGAACAAGCTGTAAATTTGAAGACCGGTTGGACTGGTTTGAACAAAAACAGGTCGGTTTTAATACATAAAAATTATTAAGTAAAAACGAACTCGACTATTGGCCGGTTCAAATTTTTTCCAATCGGACCGGCTGGTCTAGTCCGGTTTTTAAAACCTTACTAAATGATGTCCATCCCTAATCAGTAGTATCATCTTCCATTGCTTTTCTTATGAGTAACTATTAGCATGGGCTTGATGACATACGAATATGACTACTTTCTCATCATCGAATATTTAAATTCTAGTAAATATATGAGCTAGTAGACTTAAAAAAGTTTTTAAAAATTCTCTTTGTTTAGCACCGTATCTATTTGAACGTCTAAGACGAGCCAATCTTTATTTCCTCCTTAATTTGCCCTTGATAAATATATGGGCGATAGGTTACGAAATAAATGTCTATGGCCATGGACTATGTATCTCAGATAACAAATAAGCTTAAAGTATGTATTTTCTAGTGTTTCTAGATAAAATCCAGCTACACCCCCAACTATAGAGATGAAAAAAAAAAGGAGTCATTCCTAGTGTGGTAAAATATATGAGTCCCGCTGTCAGCAGTGTTTAAGAATTATTCTTTTAAAAGATTTTATAACTATGAGACATAAATTTATTTATATTTTTGTTTGAAACATCAAAGCTGAAATTATGTATAAAATCTCTTATTCCTCACACTTTCCAAGATTCCAGTTAGTAAAGATGGGACATAAATCTGTATAGGGACTGGATTGGTTTCGTTTCTAATTAAAACTTTTTAAAATCATAAATTTATGTTCAATCTAATTTTATTTTTAAATTCAAATTTAATCAAAATTTCACATTTAAGTCCCTATATACTTTTAATTTCCAGAAGTCGTTTATAATATAAATAAAGTACTTAATCATTTATTAAGTAAAATAAATTTAAAAAGTTCTTTTAGAATAAAAATATAATTCATAACAATAATCTTTGCAAGATAATAATAATAATTTTGTTGATAGTCCAAAATAAATTCAGTCCATTTAATCTATAAGTGAAAGGAGCCAAAATCTAAAAGTCTTGAAGTTTATTTGGCCAGAGAATTCATGCATAGAGGAATCAATTGAGAAGTTCAAGATTCAAGAATTCAAAACAATTAATAATTAGTATATGTTTTAAAGAAAAATAGTACTAGGAGGTAGTTAGCTAAAAGATAAGGGAATGGATTAAGAGTTAGATTCTGAAGAAACATATGGAAATTGAGAGAATGATGGAAGGTAGTTAACAACAGTATGGTTGAGTGCGTTAGAAGTTAGACAATTATAAGAGACAAAATTATAGATGGTGAAAGTTAAGGAGATGGTGATAGGTAGTTAGCTAAAATACAAGAAAGTGGGTAGTTATAACACAAAACTACTTGAGGATGAGCTGATTATAAATTTACCAACACCATAATGAGGAAGGGGCTTGACAACCCAATTCCCACATCAACATAATCAAAGGACAACAAAAATCAATATCTAGAGAGATTAATCAACTTATTTCAAACATTTTTTTAACTTTTTTTACCTTTATTTATTTTTCGAATTCATCTTTGTTACATCAAATTTTCTTGTCCAGCTAGCGAATTTCTTTTCGCAGCAATCATTTGTTTTCTTCAATCCAAATTTCATTTGGTTGTAACAAGTTTTTTAAAGTTCACTTATATAATTGATAGAAGTCAGATACAAATTATAGGAGAATTCCTTTTTGAGACCTTTGCATTCGTCGTTAATATTAAGCAATTTGGCATATCCTGTAAGACTTGATGTAGGAACAAGAAATGGAAAAGAAATTACTTTGCCTCTAGTCCTAGAGGAAGAAATCCTAACAACCATAGGGAAAGAAGGCTTTGTATCACAGATGGTAGAAAATCTTGAGAAGGTAACCTCGCCTTATGTTAACTTCCTTGCAGGCGAGAACCACCACAATGGAATGAAGTCAAATGTGGCTAACAAATTGTATCAGCGAATGCAATTGCCTCCTACTAACTCCTTTTGTATACAAAAGATATGTTGCTTCACACAAAATAGAAAATAATCCTATCGCACCTCCTCGCATTATTCTAATTAATGGACCAATAGGTTTAGGAGCTAACATTGCAATTATAAACTGCAATCCCATTATTTACCCACCACAAATGAGATTACAAGTTGATATGAAAGCAGTCAGAGATGTGGTTTGAGAATTACATAGGCCTGGTTTAAGATAGCTTGGCAGTTCTGAATTCTATAAGTCTTATCTATAATAGATTGATCAGGAGAATTTTTTTTTCTCGTGACTACAAAATTTCTAAATTCAACTTGCTTTTTGGTGAATGTGATCAATACACTATTAAGCATATTACTAGATTATACAATATAGAGAATTGACCAATAATGAAAACTTTAATTACTTTAAGCTTAGGTTGTTCATAATTTCTTTAACAAAGGCCATCTTTTTAGAGTAGCTCGAAATAGCGGTGAGAACATTGACATAATTATCACTTGATTCAAGAAAATAAGAAATTAATGTTGGATCCCATTTCTAGAATTGAATAGATGAAGTTAGATTAAAGGCGGTTGGACAACAAATTACCAAAGAAAATTTTAAGGCATAAAATTTTGTGATTTCTATGACCTGGTAGCGAAAGTCGTATAATATGAAGATCTCTTTAGAAAAGAAGGTCACTTTAAGAAGAATTTGTTAGGCACTTACATTACTAAGAACAATTCTTATAATTTAACAATAGTCAAAGTCAACATCTTTGGAACTTGCCTTTATCATTCCTTATAATGCAAATCTTTAGAGTTTAAAAAGAAAACATTAATTTTCGTCAACCCAAGTTTAGTATACATTTAATACTACCAAAATAAAGGATATTTTTTATTATTTATTATAAAAAAGGTATATTACATTTCCCCTGGAGCATGAAATTCCCACAAAAGAGGAAATTAGAGGTATAAACTATTGCAAGTATCATAACACTTGGAACCACTCAACATATTCATGTTGGAGGTTTAAGAATGTGATCTAAAATCGTATCAATAAAGGAATTATAATGTTTGCTGAACCTGAATAAACTATACTGATAGATGAAGATCTGCTCCTACCAATAATAATTATTAACATTACTAAATTTAATTTGCACCTATTATTAGATGTTAAAAAAAGTTGTAAAGTGTTGAAAATCATTTTGGGTTAGCATCCAATATAGGAATAGGGGTTTTTGTTCTCAAATATAATATCAACTTTAGGAATTAGGGCCAAAGAATTCCTAGGATCCAAAAAATAAAGATCTTAAGAAAGCAGAGTTCACTCAAGTTTAAAGGGAGAGAAATGAACCTAAAATTTTTAGTTTCCAACACAGGCAACCCAAATTCATGTTACCATCATGAGTGCTACCATCTCAACATTAGTAACTAGTAAGACATCCTAAGAATCTAATAACCTTAACTTGAACTAGAAAAAGACAGCTTTATCGATATAGATCATCTGCCAAGGTTGAGAAAAACAAACCAACAGTAATGGAGGAGCTAACCTCAAGAAATCAGTTCATGCAAAACTTTTTTTCTTTGAAGAAAGCACTACAGATCCTAAAGAAAAAAAAGGAAAGATAGAAGCCATCATTCAAAAGCAAGATAACAAGCAAGCGAATTCTAAATTTCATAAGAAGTCAACTCACTCTAAGGGTCAAAAAGAAGATTTCGATGAGTTCTTTCCTACTGGAGAAATTCCTATTCAGGTTCTATGCACTTCTTCGTCTATGAAACATCTAGCGTGATTTGGTAAACCTAGTGCAAATAGGCTAGAATTCCCCCTTGAGAAAGGTGAATTTAAGGTGTCAGTACTAGAAACAGGGCTAGGAATTCCTAAGAAGGTGGTTTTAGAGAAATCAACTGAGGGTATGTTACAACATATAAGACCTTTATATATTAAGGCTCATCTTAATGGAAGACCAACTTCAAGATTTTTGGTGGAAAATAGGTTAACAATAAACAATATGTCGATTAAAATGATGATAACTTTAGGAAAAGATGATATTGATTTGATCCTAATTGAAGTATATGTTGCTACATTCAACGGTGAAAATACTAAGGTGTGGAGAATTCTCCTCTTAAATATTACATTAGGAAGACTTTGTTGACTACATTCTTTGTTATTAACATTTATGCTAGTTACCAAGCCTTATTAAGGTAAGATTGGATCCACTCTAATGATTGCATTGTGTTGTCTTTACATCAACTTTTATGTTTATGGAGAGGAGATCAAATAGAAATAATTTGGGTTGATTCATAACCATTATGTACTAAAGTTTATGAGATGGAGGAAAAATTCTACAAGGATCATATAAAGCCAATGTAAATTCAGAAGTCGTATTGGTAAAAGGAAAGACAAGAAAAGATGAAAATTAGGTGATGAAAATTCATAAAAATAGCCACCATCATGCCAATTCCTACGCTGATAGAGGTTCTTATTATAGAGGAACATAATAAGTGAATGCTCACAAGAGGTATCAATGGTAGCTACAACTGTAGAAATAAATTATTAAATGAAGCATATTTTATAGAATTCAGAAGAAATAAATGGATGTGATAATGCACAATTTGTTCTTGAAGAAAATGAAGAAGCACTAAAGATTGATGATGGAGTACAACAATTGAAATCCACTCCTAAAATGTTTAATGATTTTGAAGGATAGAATCAAGAATCATTAAAAAAAGAATTTAGGCAATTAAAGGAAATTATGAAGAGTCTTTATTAATGAAGACATGGGTTCAAAGACAAACTTAGAACTAGTGGAACTCTCAAAGAATTCAATGCCTAGGATTATACCGAGGTTATGGGTTTGAGTTAAACATTGGATAAAACTAGAATTCACATTGAGTTGAATTGGATAAAACTAGAATTCACACTTATCGTCAAACTCCTAGGTAATGGTTAAAAAAAGTTGAGTTGAAGGTCAAAAAATAAATTGAAAAACTATATAAAGTTTGTTTTATTAGACTAGCTAGGTATATTAAGCGAATGGATAATGTTGTCCTTGTAGTTAAGAAAAATGGAAAATAAGAATCTGTGTAAACTTTAGGGATTTAAATGCAACTAATCCTAAGGATGTTTCTATGATGCATGCAATGATTATAAACTTTTTTATTTCACTTCATGGATTATTTTTAAGTTATAATAAGATTTTTATAGTTGAAAGTGATGACTTTAAAATGACTTTTAGATGTCCATGACGAATTGGGACTTTTAAGTAGGTCACCTGTCGGGCCAAAAAATATAGGTTCCATATAATAGAGAGCTATAAATGCCATTTTTATGACTTGATAAGGTGTACATTGGAAGTTTACATAACTGATATTATTGTGAAGTCAAAACAAAGTGTAAATTATACATAAGATTATGAGAATCTTTTCGCAGGATGAAAATGAACAAAACAAAGGTGAATCCTTTAAAGTGTGTTTCTAGAATAAAAGTAAGGAAATTCTTGGGATTTTTGGTTTATAATAGTGGGATTGAATTGGATAAAAATAAATCAATGCAATTCTTAAAGCAAGACCACCTCAAAATAAAATCGAACTTCGGAGATTTCTAAGCCAAGTAAACTATATAAGGAGATTTTTTAGTAGGAAAAACAAAAGAATTCTCATACTTGTAATAAAGCTAAAGAATTAAGAGAAATTTCATTGGAAGAAAAGACACCAGGCAACTTTTGATAGTACCAAGGAATATTTAACAAAACCCTAGTGTTGGTATCATCCAAAAAAGGAATTCTATTAAAGTCATATATTTTTACAGTAGAAGAATCTAGTGGATGCCTATTTGTCCAAAGTAACGAAGTTGGTTATGAACAAATTATTTATTACCTGAGTAGAATTCTTATGCCAATAGAGCAGAAGTACTTATACATTGTAAAGTTATATATGGCATTGTATTTAACTTGTTTAAAGTTAAGGCATTACTTGTTGCAAACTAAATTCTTTGTGGACTCCTAAATTGATTTAATGAAGTATTTGTTAAATAGGCTAGTTATCTCTAAAAAATTAAGAAATTACCTATAACTCTTATAGACTTCAACTTGGTATATTATCCTCAGAAGCCTGTAAAAGGGTAGGCATTAGTTGACATTTTACTAAGCTATCCTTCATTAAAATATAGGAGGATATGGAACACATGATTATCAACTGTGAAAAGAACATGTAGGAATTAAAATTTGATAAGTCTAGTATAGAGAAGTCTACTAGATCAAAATTATCATAATTGCACGAAATGGAACCAAATGATTCTCGCTCTCAAAATGGATTTCCCATTTACGAATAATTAAGCAAAATATAAAGGCTTATTAATTAGATTATAGCTTCTAGTTAATCCTAAAGAGAGATAGTTATAATAAAGGGAGATTCAAATTTGATGTTACAATAAGTGGTAGAGGAATATAAGTGCATGAGTGTAGCTTTATCAACTTATTACACTATCACCATCACTATCTAACTACTAGAATTCTTTAATAATATAGAATTTCAACACATTATGTGAGGTGAAAATTAGAAGGCGAATGAACTTTTACAAATAGCATCCAAATTGAAAGTGTCTGAAGAACTAATCTATAAATGTATATAGTACAACAAAGATCTCACCCATCCATTCATATGAAAGGAATTTCATTAAAAGTATTTAATATTGATAAAGAAGTCACCAACAATTACAGGTCAAAAATCAAATACTTTTTAGAAAATCCTAACAAGAAAGTAATATTCAAATTTAAGTAACAATCATTTAATTTTATGATGATTCAAGGAATTTTGTTTCGTCAAGGAAATGATGGCTTTCTTTTGAGATGTATTGGCATGCCCAAAGCATTAATAGTAATGTAGTAGGTTCATACAAGGGTATGTGGAGTACATCAATCTGGAATAAAAATGACGCGGCTTGTATGTTGATATGGATATTATTGACCAAAATTCTTAAAAGATTGCATAGCATATGCTAAAGGCTATAAACAGTGTTATAAGTATAGAAAAATACGAAGAATTCTGGTTTCTAAGTTATATCATATAGTGAAGACATGGCCACTTAGAGGGTATGCCATTGATTTCATTAGACAGATATACCCACCATCCTCAAAAGACTACATTTTTATTTTATTAGCTACAAACTACTTATTGAATGAGTCGTACACAAACTTTAAAGAAAGCTGATAAAACAGACGTAGTCATATTCATTAAAGAATAAATAATTTATTAGTTTGGAATTCCTTAATCAATTACAAGTGAACAAGGGACTATGTTTACATACCAGGCAAGGGACTATGTTCACATACCAGGAAGTTAAAGATTTCATTGAAGATTATGGGATAAAATTATTGCATTTGACTCCATATTAGGATCAGGTTAATGGTTAAGCCAAAGCATCTAACAAGATAATTATTGAAATTCTGGAGAAAATGTTAGAAGATAATCTAAGAGATTGGCACAAAATTCTGTTTGAAACTTTATAGGATTATTATACTTCTAAGTGTATTGCTACAATGTTTAGCTCATTTACCTTAACGTATAGATATAAAGATGTTATTCTGATGGAAATAAGGGCTCTATACCTAAAAATAGCAAAACAAAACACCTTAAAGGCTTCGTAGTATTCATAAATGATGGTAATGGAGTTAAAGGATTTAGATTAATGCGAATTTAGGCATTGAATAATATGATGACTCAAAAGCGAAAAGCGGAAAATTTTTACAATAAAAGAATCCATAGACAAAATTTCCAAAAAGGAGAACTAGTGTGAAAATTGGTCCTACCATCATTTATAAGGTTTTTAGTGGAAATATTTATTGGTTATCTAGCTTGGAAGG
>JAOSBN010000178.1:19215383-19230015 GCA_027563595.1 Erythroxylum suave | reverse complement strand
TTCAAGAAAGGTTAACACAATATATAGTATATACAATTAGATGTTCATATAATAGCTTCATAACAGAAAATGAGATACTGATAATAAAGAAAGAAAGTTAGTTTGGATAATACTAAAAACCTTAAAGAAGAGGATCGGCTATGGAAGGAAAGGGGTTGATTAATGTTTGATGAGAGGATTTGTTCTGCATTGATTAGTTCTTCATTAGGGACAATTTTCTCACATTCCTCCCATTAGAGCTTTTTTTCACCATCAGAAACTAGTCGACATGTCGACATTTTGCGATGAATTAATGTTAACAATTTTATTTTAAAAGTCAATAAAAGAATTATTATTTGAATGTTCTAACATTTTAGCAATGTTAATTTTATGATCTATCAAGTGAGACTACTTCATATGATGAGGTTGAGAATGTTAAATGTGTATGTACTATTTTTAGGGGATGCAAAACGTCCCTTACAGCGCCGAAATATGATTTCTTTTATGTAAAAAAAGAAAACTTAATATAAGTCCAACTTTTTTCATGTGAAGCAATTAACCATTCCAAATTAAGTTGAATATCATGGTTCCAATTTATACGTTTGTTACCCATATAGGTTTTGATACCTTGCTAATCTTTTTGGTGTTGATCATCTTTCTTTTAACTCTTATGTCTAATCATAGCCTCATTAAATGTTGGAATAAAGTGATTTTGATGGATACATTAGTAAAGTATAGGTGGTAGAGATTTGGTGTAAAAACTATCATACAGTAAATATGTACATAAACCGTTGCAGAAGTAGCCTTAATTCTCTAACAGGTCTTTAATCAAACAGTTACCAGGTTTCATCAAACAAGTATGAAAGGTGGAAAAGAAATGTCAACCCATGCATATCCAAAATAGAAACACATTTCACCATCTTGTAAACACAACAGATCAGGAGAGGATGCTTTTTCGATGGTAGAGTAAGAGGAAATTGGTTAAACTAACATGAAATGAAGGGAGCTTCATTTTTGTGTTAATAATGTAGTAAAAACGATGTCGTTTATTGTTAAACTAAACGATGTCATTTTTAATGTATTCTAAAGAAATTTTTAGAGACGAATCATAAAACCATCACCAAATGGTTCAACTTAGGTAAACCTTAGGCGACGAACATTATAAATGATTTTACTAGTTACAATTATTATCCATAAATTAATATAATATTATAAATGATTTTCATATATAATAAATATTGTGATTTAATAAAAAATAATAGAGCTATATAGTAAATAATGGAAATCAATATCGAATATTAATATAATATTCTTTAAAATCCAATTTAATATCATTCACAATGATTGTAAGTCTAAAAATAAATTTATTTATGTATAATGTCATTGCAAAGACTTATAAAACAAAAACACACAACTTATCTAAGAAAACTCTATTTATATTTAATGATATATTTTTAAAAAATAGGAAAATTGATTTTTAGCGATGATTTCGTGAAATCGTCACCTTTTTTATGACTTTTAGCGTTGTTTTCAAGATTCGACCCTAAATGTTTTAGAGATAAAAAATTATATGAAAACAACTTCTCCATTTATAATCGTCAACAATTCATGTAATTGATGAATGAATAAAATTGCATGCAACAAGATTCTTGATCTATCTTCCAACATTTTGAGCATCTACTAGAACTCATCTAGTTTGGTGCTAAAATCACACTTATACATTGTTTATTCATCTCTTTACATGTTCTTGGGTGGTTAAAGTAGGGTTTGGTGTTTGCAACAACCCAAACAAGGGGAAGAAACAAGAAATGAGGAGAAACAAAAGGTAAAAAGTTTTGTTATTTCATGTTCTTTACATATCCTTACATGCATATATGATTCTGTAATTTTCGGGTTGTCATGATGTTGAAATCTTGATTTTGACACTTTCAATGCATACGCATGCAAGTGATGAATACAAACATAGCTAAACCTACAATGGTATCAGAGCAAGTTTATGCATCCTAAGATGATGTATTGAACATATGGAAAGTGTTTGCTAGGTTGTGACTAATTTACATATTGATTTGGAATGATTCATGTATAATGGAGAAATATGGTTTTTCTGATTTTCTTTCCCATAAATATTTTTAAGATGTTATATTCTGTTTATGTAGAAGGAAATTGCAATTGAAGGTTATTTGCCATTTTATTTTGAATTAATATCAATACCGTTCTTATGTTGATTTCTGGTAATATCTAAAAAACTGAATGTATGTACTGACTTTGAAATTTTTATAATAATTATAGAAATTTTTTTTTCTATTTTGCTTTCACAGAATTGTTTATAAGATGTTATTTTATGTTTCTATAAAAATAAAATGCAATGTCATTTGCTATTTTATTATAAATTTAGTTTCACCTTGATGTATGTATGAAGTTTTGGAAATGTGATGAACATGCATGCATGAAAATTCCATATTAATTTTTATAAAATTTTTTGAATAAAATTTATGCATGCACACTCAAGATGAGATGTTGCCACGTATTTGAGATGCATGACACTTGTTGTTAAGGTAATTATCTTATACAGCATGATTTAATGGTTGACTAGTGTAAGAAGTAATGTGACAAGTGTCATACACATGTGATATGTTGGCTATTTCCTATTTATTAATAAATAATTCCTAAGAATTAGGTTCTGAAATTTTTTATTAGACACAATTGGAATGTGTACTAGACTTTGGATTTTTTCTAGAGTTAATTGAATTTGATTCAATTATTAAATAAAGTCAAAGTCAATATATGTGATAAGATATGTATTATTTTGATGGTAATAACATGTTTAATGCATAGGTTTGAAATTAGGGTTCCGAAAATTTTCTGAACATCAAATCGATCTCTTTAATGTCTAGTAAGTTAACTTACTTATCTTGATGATTTTAGCCGCAAGATAATTTAATTGTTTAGAAAAATTTGAGATGACCTAGGTATATTATAGAGGACTAATTGGTGTAAGGGAATTTTGGAAAACCTAGGGATTAATTTAGAATTAATCCAAGTAAAGCATAAGATTTCTAGTGTGACTAGATAAAGGCATATATACAAGGATTAAAGTGTTTAATTTGGACATTAAAATAATTGAATTTTAGGGATCCTAATCGAATCACATTCATAATTCGGATTAGCCAAGACTAATACTAGTTGCTGATTACGTTCAAAAGGTGAATCGAATCACGAACTTTAAATGCATAGTCAAGTAACATCCTAAATTAAGCCTCCTTTGTGTGATATATGCATTAGATGCATTTTAAGGGTATTTATGGACATAGGCTCAATTCAATTGAGTTGTCCATAATCTAAATGTATATATGTGACATAAATACATAAAATCATCTAAGTATTGAGGAGACCAAAGGAAAATCCCTTAACCGAAATATTAGGATTTACACCTTCCATTGATATGGCAAGAACCAGAGTTCTTTAAGAGTTGGGTTATTGAGCAAACCCAAGCCTGCTTTACACGAATATGTTCAAACCATTGAAATTAGATTTCTAGATTAATGGGTTAGTCCTAACTGGAAGCGTTGATTTGTTAGGCAAACCCAAGGTCAATGTGGATAGAGGCGAAGTTGGGTTGTATACATAAGATGTATACAAATCAAGAGTTGATGACCCAATGAGTGTCCTAAATCAATAGTTGATGACACAAGTCAATAGCTGCATAAATCAATGCAATTGGTATGAATGATACCTACTTATTGACCTAAAGTGGTTTGTCGGGCAAACCCAAGGTCATTCTTGGTGATATCGGATATCGACTCATTAAGAAAACTGTAAGTTTTCTTAAATTCGTAGTGAGGGCTATGGATTTAAATAAGAATAGTGGGACCCATAATGCATGTTATTAAAGTCCTTATAGATACGCATTAAGTGTACATTCTAACACTTTCTCTCATTCTTCTAGGTTATGGAATCGTACGATGTCATATAGTGTGAATCTAAGCTCCCTACTAGATTCCAACAAACTCACGTGACCAAACTTCTTGGATTGGCTATGAAATTTGAGAATTGTTTTCAAATTTGAAAAACTAGGATATGTCCTAGATGAATGACTTCCCAATCCCCTTGCTGTTGATGCATCTGATGAAGACCAAAAAGCTTACAAGAAGCTAATGGATGATAGTGAGTTGGCTAGCTGTATAATGCTGGCCTCTATGTAACCGAACTGTCAAAGCAACATTTAAGGGAACTTTTTGATGAGCAAGCTCGGTCTGAAAGGTTCTAGACCTCGAGGTTACTTTTCTGTTCTAAGATGGTTGAGGAATCATCTTCAGTGCAGTATGCACTAAAGATGAATGGATATATTGAGAGGTTAGGCAGTTTGGGTTTTATTATAAGTATAAATTTAATTCTAACTAGTTTGACCGATAGTTATTCACAGTTTGTGCTTAACTACTAGATGAACCAATTATCCACGACAATACCTGAGTTGATTAATCTACTCAAAATAGTTGAGCAAACTGTCAGGAAAGACAGTAAGGTTGTGATGTTGGTGAACTTTGCTTCTGGTTCTCGAAAGAAGAGCTAAAAGAAGAAGAAGAAGTCCAAGAAGCCAATGGGAGGTGCAGCCAAAAAGAAGGAAAAGGAAACAACACAAAAGGGGGTATGTTTCCATTGCAACAACGAAGGACATTGGAAGAGGAACTGCAAAGTGTATCTGGAGTCACTGAAGTAGAAGAAGGCATTAGATGCCCCACCGTCTAATACAGGTGAGTTGTTTGTCATTCAGGTAAATATTATGTCTGATCATAACATTTGGGTATTAGATACGGCGTGTGGCTCACATATATGTGTTGATATGTAGGATCTCAGGGATAGTAGATTGCTCAAGAAGGGAGAGATGGACATATATATGAAAAATGGAGCAAGAGTTGCTGTATTAGTTGTAGGGACATATGTTTTGTATCTTCTTAATGGGCTAGAGTTATTTTTTGAAAATTGCTATTATGTACCGTTATGACTAAAAACAGTATATTTGTTTCATGTCTTAATAAAGTGGGATTTCATCTAACTTTTGAAAGCAATGGTTGTTCAATTAAGTTGAATGAAATTTTGTAGGGACATATGTTTTGTATCTTCGTAGTGGGCTAGAGTTATTTTTTGAAAATTGCTATTATGTACCCTTATGACTAAAAACATTATATTTGTTTCATGTCTTAATAAAGCGCGATTTCATTTAACTTTTGAAAGCAATGGTTGTTCAATTAAGTTGAATGAAATTTTTTATGGTACTGCTATATTGTGCAATGGAATTTACATATTAGATATGTCCAATCCAATTTTAAATATTAATGATAATAAAAGACAAAAATGGGAAAAACCTAAAATCATCTTACTTATGTCATTGTCAACTTAGCCATATAAGTGAGAAACACATGATTACGCCACACAAGAATGGTAGCTTAGGGTCATTTGATTATAAATCATATGACACATGTGAATCTTGCTTGTTAGGCAAGATGACTAATTTACCTTTTAAAGCAAATGGTGAACAAATGAATGGGTTATTAGACCTAATACATTCTGATGTACGTGGTACGATGTCCATTCATGCTGGAGGTAGTTTTGTATAGTTCATTACTTTTATCGATGATTATTCAAGATAAGGGTGTGTGTATCTAATGAGATATAATTTTGAAGCATTTGAAATGTTTAAACAATTTAGACATAAAGTAGAGAAACAACTCACTATAAGTATTATAACGCTTCGATCAGATCAAGGTGTTGATTACTTAAATGAGAAATTTCTAACTTATCTTGGAGATAATAGGTTAGTATCTCAGTGTTCTCCACCTTACATACCGCAACATAATGGTGTGGCTAAAAGGAGAAGCCGAACCTTATTGGACATAGTAAGGTCAACAATGGGCTTAGCAAATCTACCGAAATCCTTTTAGGGTTATACACTTGAGGCTGCTATTTAAGTGACAAACCGAGTCCCTTCAAAGACAGTTGAAGTTACTTTATATGAGATATGGACTAACAAAAGGCCCTATCTTTCTCATATGAAAGTTTGGGGTTGTCTGGCTTATGTGAACTAGATTCAATCAGACAAGGTTGAAGCAAAATCTGATAGATGTTTGTTTATAGGATATCCTAAGGAAACAATTGGATATCAATTCTATAATTCTTTAGAGCAAAAGATTATTGTCTCAAAGCATGTTGTCTTTTCAGAGAAATAGTTTTTTCTAAGAAAAGACAATGAGAGCAAAGTAGAACTTAATGAAGTTTGTGATGCTCAAATAGACACAAATCAACTGCCTAAACCTGAACCCAACACTTTTGTCTATAGAAATGAGAAAATAGTTGAACCTTCTGACACATAAAATGTTCATATGTCAAGTAGGATACGCAATATTCCAGGGAGATATGGATTTCTTGTAAGTGAACACAATGATGTATTGCTCATAGAACGATGAGCCTATAACCTATGAAGAGGCTCCGAAAAGTTTAGAATCTGAAAAATGGCTTCAAGCCATAAGAATACTTCGAGCTATTACTGCTTATTATGATTGTGAAATATGGAAAATGGATATGAAGAAAGCTTTCTAAATAGAAACTTTGTTGAAGATGCGTATATGACACAACTTGAGGGCTTCGTATCCGAAGATGGTAAAAGAGTATGTAAACTTCAAAAATCCATTTATAGATTGAAGCAAGCATCTAGGAGTTAAAGCATTCAATTTGATGAGACAATCAAAGAGTTTGGTTTCTTACAAAATCCTAATGAACCTTGTGTGTACAAGAAGGTTAGTGGGAGTACGATCATATTCCTTGTGTTAATAATATATTACTAATGGGAAATGATGTCTCAAGTTTGCAATCAATCAAAGTTTGGTTGTCCTGGAATTTTTCAATGAAAGACCTTGGAGAAGCAACTTATATATTGGGAATAAAGACCTATAAAGATAGAACAAGGAAGTTACTGAGTCTTTCGCAGTCAATATACATAGACAAAGTGCTAAATAAGTTTAGCATGGAGCAGTCCAAGAAAGGGTTTTTTTCCTATGACTTATGGGATAGAACTCTCAAAATCTATGTATCCCAAGAAGCAAGATGAGAGGACTTTCATGAGTATGATCCCATATGCGTTAGCAGTAGGATCAACCATATATGCTATGTTATATACAAGACCCGATATATCATATGCTCTAAATGTTAAAAGCAGATATCAATCGGATCCTGGTGAGGGTCATTGAGTAACTGTCAAGAATTTCATAAAGTACTTGAGAAGGACTAAGGCTAAATTCTTGATAAATGGAAATGGAGATCTCGTAGTGAGTGGGCATACAGATTCCAGTTTTCTCTGACCAGGATGACTCCAAATCCTAGTCAGGTTATGCTTTCACACTGAATAGTGGAGCAGTTTGTTCGAAGAGTTCCAAACAAAAGATGATTGCAGATTTGACGACTAAGTTAGAGTACACCGCTACCGTGGAAGTGGCAAAAGAAGTTGTTTGGATCAAGAAATTTGTCATGGAACTTAGAGTGGTTTCTATGATAGTAGACCCCAATATTGTTGTATTGTGACAATAATGGGGCTATTTTCCAACCCAAAGAATTGAGATCTCATCAAAGGATTAAGCACGTACTTAGAAGATATCACCTGATCAGGGAGATAATTGATAGAGGTGATGTGAAGATAGAGAGAGTACCTGCAGTTCAAAACGTCACTAATCTTTTGACTAAGCCACTTTCTTAAACGAAATTTGATTCTTGTGTACTTGCCTATAGTATTAGATACAAAGGCAATTAACTTTAGTGTAAGTGGGAGATTGTCAGAGTAGTACTCTAAAGGTAATCACCTTTAGCACTTTTGTATTGACTTTATTTTGATTAATAAATTCAAAGGTATTTTTCATTAATTTGATATTCTTTTATATATGAATTGATGTTGATCTTAAATCGAATTAATGAAGTCCATGATACAAAACATAACATGAAGGAAATCATAATGAGATCATGATAATGAGATTCCTATCATGTGCAATTATGTTAGTATCTAAATAATTCCTAGTCATAGGGTTAATAAGACGGGAAATTATTAATCCAGAAAAATTGGCACATATTATACTTCTTGATTTGATCAAGTAGTGGATCTTATAAACTGTAAAGATGAGATGTTTAGAGTTAAAATATGGATTCTTATGAAGGGTAGTAAGTACATCAAATGACCCGCTATGAGATTATATAGATGATCTATCGAATGTCAATGATTAATCTCATTATAGCAATGGTGCAAATATCCTTAGACTTGAGGTATTCAGGGATATCTTGAATACTAATCCTATACTTTGACATCATTCCTTGTTACATCAAGACGAGGCTGTGCTTTGACATCATTCTTTGTTACATTAAGACGAGGTCACTCTTAAGGTGGTGATTGGGTATAGTTGTTAGTATTCGAAGGTAATTAGGTAGCTAATAAAGGATTGACCACTCTTAATAGAAGGAAATCATACTCACGAACTCTTGTCGAGTCATTATTCAAGACTATCTAGTTAGAGCGATTATGTATCACAACGAGAGTCTTCAATGATATATAGAGTAATGAAATCACAGGACAAGAACTAACATCAATTGGACTAGATGTAACGTAGTCAGTCTAGTGGGACTTGACACATGGCTCCTACTCCAAACCAATTGGGGTATAGTATGGTGAAAAGACAAATTGCACGGTAATTGTCTATGGAAAGGTTCATAAGTTGGATAATTAACTATTAAAGAGTTTATGTGTTAATCCACTTATATTCTAGTAATTGGCATCATGAAACCCTTCATAATTTGGTTGAATTAAGAGTTAATTCAAGTGCTTTAAATAACTGGGAACCTAAGGATCACACGCATAAAAGATCGAATAAAAAACATACTGTGTATAGCCAAATTTAAGTAAGCCACAACCATGGTTGAAGGCAAGCCCAATTTTTTAAAACAATCATGATAGAGGGCACGAATGAGTATACAAGTGAGTTCTTCACTCATATACACGAGGTCTTACCACTTCTTACACACTCAAGTGAGAGCTTAAGGGTTTTAGAAGAGTTCTAGAGTGAGAGAGAGGTATTAAGAACCTTGTTCTTGCAATTTATGCAATTGTTGCATGAATCAAAGTGTATGCAACAAGATTCTTGATCTATCTTTCATCATCTTAGGCATCTATTAGAACTCACCTAGTTTGGTGCTTAAATCACCTTATAAATTGTTTCTTCATCTTCTTTGTGTGTTCTTAGGTGATTAAGGAAGGGTTTGGTGTTTGCAACAATCCAAACATGGAGAAGAAATAAGAAAGGAGGAGAAACAAAAGGTAAAAAGTTTTCTTATTTCATGTTCTTTACATATCGTTACATGCATGTATGATTCTGTGATTTTTGGTTTGTTATTCTTACACTTCCGCTGCATGCATGTGACGCATGCAACCATAGCTAACCCTACAATATATTTAGATGTTTAATATGTTTTTTTGATCATTATTCTTTTGTCTTCAGGTTTTAATATTGGCATCAGAAAAAGTGGTAGAGGTATCACTAAAGGTTCTGAGTTGCAACGAAAGAATTTTGTGAAGAATGGAAAGGTTTCTGTAAATATTGATACCTCATAAGGTCATTCAATTGACAATATTCAATAGGCAAAATTGTCAAATGAGTTAGGGGTTACTGCCAGGACTAAAATGACTTGATTTTAGAATGCCAAGCAGTTGAAACAAGACAACTTTCTATAGAATTCTTTAGAAAGTTTCGACAACTTTTTAATTTATTAAATTACATAAAATTTTGTTTTACTTATTTAAAGATTAATTTCAATTTTACTTTTTTTTTCATAGATGAAGCTCAATATTATCGATATCGAGAACCTTGAAGTTTCAAGCTGTATGTATTCACTGTTGAAAAAAAGGGCCAAGGATCATTATTATCGACTGTATAAATACTACAAATCTTTTCCTTTGCATAAGGAGGCAAAAAGACATATTCCTAAATAGGTGACTTTAGAAAATTAGAGCAAAATATGTGATTGGTAGGCCTCTGCCAATGTTAAGGTTTATCTTCTTTCTTTTTATA
This sequence comes from Erythroxylum suave, assembly GCA_027563595.1. NCBI lineage: Eukaryota > Viridiplantae > Streptophyta > Magnoliopsida > Malpighiales > Erythroxylaceae > Erythroxylum > Erythroxylum suave. The sequence continues at coordinate 19,219,939 of JAOSBN010000178.1, read as the reverse complement.
TTTGCTTCCATTAATCTTGTTAAATGATTTAATGAATTTTTTTATTTAGGAAAAGTGTGGCAAAGCCAAAGTTAACAGAGAAAAAAATGAAAACTCCTCACAACCAAGGCCTTAAATCATTTATTGTTATACGAAATGAATTTATAAGTTTTGTGTTTAGAAGTTATAATTACATCAGTGAATACAATATTATTTATTATGTTGCAATTCTTTTTTTCTATAAAACAGAGTCACAATGAGCTACATGGACAAGAGTGTGATAGGATCACACTTTACAAGCTTATACACTATAAGGAAGGTGAAGGTTGGATATTTGAAGAAGGGCAATATAATTATTTAAGTATAATTTTTAAATTTTACGTTTATTTATTTATGTAGTACTAACTAATAATATTTGAATAAAATATTGATTCACACTCATTTTCACTCATTTATTAAGAAAGAAGTCGAATTGTAAACATTTATAATTTTTGAACACCATTTTGAAATTGTTTACATCATATAATTATAGGATAGGAAAATCTCATAAGCATAATGAAGTGATGATTTTATAAAAATAAGTAGTATAAGTGAAGATATGTATATTTGGATTAAGTTTGTCATGTTAATAAATTATAATGGGCATTTGAAAATCACCAGATGAATCCTTGTTTTCCTTTATTTTTGAGCTAAATAAGTCTTGTATCATTTCACTTGAAACAGTTATTATATTAGATAAAAGCATACCCCTTTCAAATTCAACTTTTTTTATGAACTTGGTTTAAGATAAACACTCAAATGGAGAAATGCACTAGTAATAAACAAAGGAGAGTAAAAATGTTTATTCCACCTATCACTAATGATAATAAGAAAAAGTTTATGCAAAGAAGTCCTTTTTTTAAAAATCAGTCTAAATTCTTTCCTTTGATCTTGTCATAACATCATAAAAGTAACCTATAGCCAAAATTTTGTCACTATGATCTAGATAGATTACTCTCACTGGAGTTCTACAAACCTAAAAAAAATTTGATATTGAGATTGAAATTAATGATCCTCAAGTTTAGTTAAAGAAATCTCAATTTCAACATTACATATAACATATTGAGATGCAACTAATTTATCACTAATGAACACTTTCTTAAGCTCCTTTATTTAAGTAAAACAATGAAATGGTAAGACATTGGTCACAAATCATATAATGGTAGGATGAAAATTTTGTATTGTTTGTAAAATCTTTTCTTATCAAATTCAAAAACTTATGCACATTTATAAATGACTTTAGTAATTCTTTTCTCATTCTATATGGTTTCGCCAATACGAAAATGCCTAATATCATCTATATTTTCTAACATCAATTTAGTATAATGTATAATATAAGGAGTCCATTAAAAGAATTGTACTTATTTTACAACCTTTTCCTAACTATTTTATAAGTGTCATCATTGTTAACGATTAATTGTACAATATTATCCAACTTCATTTTTGACTTCACAAAAAATTTCTTATAGAGTATCATCATTTCTTATAAGGCTCAATATACCAATTGATTTTAAGAACAATGTTCTTTTATTAAAATGAATCAAATAATTCATAATTAATTAATTTATCTTATTGTCTAACTACTAAATATGGTTGAACACTAATAGTTTACCTAACTCTTTTTTCATTTAGATAGATTTTTTTTAATGACGAAATTGCCCAAAAGATTTGCTCTATAGTCATTAATAAAAGAGTTTTAATTCCTAGACCAACAAAGGTTGTTGCATTCATCATAGAGTGATAGTAAGATTGAGTAATATTAAATGACATACCTATATTATACCACCATCTAGTCATTGTCATTTCCATGTTTTGAACAACTTCTTTAGATAATAATCCATTACAGATAGAAGGTTTAGCTTTATAACTTATCTATAAAGTAAAAAAGTTGTCTTCTTCTCTTCCTCCATTACTTAGGATTGCATCAACTCCTTATTACTTTAGATTGGTAATAAAAGAGGTATATTAGTCCAAGATAAGGAGTTGATGCAATCCCAACTAATGGAGGAAGAGAAGAAGACAACTTTCCATTTGATATTATGATAAACATTTTTTGCATGGTTCCACATTATCATTAACCTTAGGTAAATGTTTCTTCAACCTAGTGATTCCATCATTTTACAGATGATTGTCATAATATAAACATATAGTACGGTTTCGCATACTATGAACAAACTTTTTATGAATCCAAGCCAGATCATCAAATCATCTTAAAGGTGATGAAATATTATGAGCACTTTAGTTTCCTTTTATTTATTGTAAAATTAACATAAGGTAAAAAAATAAAAAAAACTTTGGACTAATATTACATGCCAAAAAAAAATGTTGAGTGTCCCATAAATTCCCTTAGTCTAAAATTAAAAAGAAGTTACAATATATATCTATTATATTCTATGTAATATCCAAAATTAAAATTAGAGGTTGAAATAAAATCTTGTGCTGAATAACACAGGCTTTTAATGAATGTCATTGTTGAGGTAAGACCGACATTGTTGTATTTGACATCATACTCGTTTTGAAGGAAATTTTGATGTTAATTTTATGAGATTTGAAAATTCTCTCCAATTAGGATTTATTCTTTTTTAATTCAGATGGTAGGCATTTTTTCCTTAATGATGTAATCTCATAATTTCCAAGTTTTTGAACGACATTTTGTTTAGTAATATCCAAAATAGTAACAACAGAGATTGAAGTGAGGATGAGAAAACATTTTACATTGCTTATATTTATGTTGCAAGGAAATATTTTTAACAAAATTTGTTCAAGAATAGATAGAAATGGAGGTAGAGGACCAACGATAATGATTGGCCAATAAGTAATAGAAGATAATTGATAGTTACCAACAATAAAGCATAAGCAATGAGGAGTGAAGTATGCTAGTAATTCGTTACTTTTAGTACTATTTTCATGACATGCTTGTATTTTTTATGACTTTGAAGGTTTTAATACTTAAAAAGAGACTTATTTTTATTTTATGTCTTATTTTTTTCTATATAAGGAAAATGAATAAAGTAAAGAAGAATTATATTGATTTAGAGGAAATTAAAGAGCCCTAAGCATGATACCTACATGCCACTCTGTTAGGGTTGTATTTAAAAGTGGTCATTTATGTTTCTCTTTCATAACCCTACACACCCCTATATTATCCCTTAGATGAAGAAATATAACACCTTACACATTCCACTATTGATCTTATGTTGGCATTAAAGATTCAAGAGAATTATAAGTATAACCAGCCAACTACACAGACTCATAGATTCTAGAGAATTACAAGTATAACTAGCCAACTACACAGACTCATATTAAGACTGTGTAGCTCATTAAAAAAATTAGAGTTTCATATTTAAAGAAAAGAAGGTGGAAATGAAAGGGAGCTTTTTTGACAAAGAAAGAGCTGGAAAGCTTAAAAAAGTTAACCAAAATTATTATGAATTAAGATAAAGTTATTATTGGAATTTAGGCAAGATTACAAGAAGGATTTGCTAAAGATTCAAGATTTAATGATTCATAACAATGGTCTCTTTTTATTGGATTCTTTATTATTTCTTTATGGTTTTTTTATCTAACTATGAACATATGATTTCATACATCTTGATTGATTCTTTAGGTTAATGAATATTTATTTTCTTTATAATTTATCCACGTTTTTATAATCAATTGAATTGAAGAAGAAAAATAGAAATTTCAAATATTTAATTCATGCATTGAGATTCAAAAGGTGAGATGTATGGTTAGATCATAATATGTGTAAAGAGGGTTAATAATGAGATCTTCCTAGGTTATGGTGAAACCTACCGAGAGAGTTCACAAAATGAATTAATGAATTCTTAAATTCTCTTAATTCAAAAATAATTTTAATTGATTATTCTAAGTATAGAGGTTGTATGTTTCGAGAGAGACTATAATCTAAGTTAGAAATGTTTACTGGTCCAGGAAACTAGAATCATTCATTAAGTTAATGTTAAAGTGAAATTGAATATAATAAAGTTCTAAACAAAATCTTACCTAAATCTAGTTTATTCATAGAATGGTTTATTTGTGATCACTGCTTTGTTTTAGTATTTAGATTATATGTTTTTATTTAATTAATCATAATTATTGGTCTAGCTTATTAAGTTTGCAAATAATTGGTGATTAACCAATAGTCCTAATGAGATTACCAGTACTTTCCTATGCTAGCTACAGTTATACCATGCATTTGCTATAAAATGGTCAGTCAAATTTTTAGCACTATTATTATAGATTAAGCATTAATATTGATAGGCTTGCAAACTAATTATCCTGTGTGTGTTTTGTTTTATTTTCTTTTAGTTTCATTATTATTTACTAAATTTTATTTACTCTTTCCCTTTTGTAAACTCCTTATATGCATAAGTTTGATGACCTTAGGAATCTTGTTGATCTTGAAGTAAATCACACGTCAATAAGATACTTGTATACGATAAACTAGATACACAAGAAGGGGGGGGGGTTGAATGGTGTATCCTTTTCGTAAATACAAATCAAAAGAAATAATGAGAACTTCTTGAACTTGTTAA
>JAOSBN010000178.1:19196697-19210712 GCA_027563595.1 Erythroxylum suave | reverse complement strand
ACCCCTGGTGCTTTTGAATGTTATATATATATATATATATATATATATATATATATGTATATTATGCTTCTACATTCATACTTATCTAGAAGGTCACCGCTAACAAAAATTTAATATTTTATTAAAAATAAATCTTGTATTCAATGAAATTGTTATTAAAACATTTATATTGTTATTGTTATTTACAAAACTCATGAGACTCTTTCACAGCAGTTTCAAGTCATGGCAACTCGCGAAAAATAATTATCATCCATTAGCTCTAATGTCTCTAAAAATATATAAAGACATTGTAATTTGAATATTTTAGTTAACGTCATTTATGAATTTATTTTATGAAATTATTTTTTGAATTAATTTTAAATTTGTCAGAAATCTTTGCCACCACTCCACCGCTGTCCAATCAGCCCCGATTTCAGGATATTCCTGACTCCGCCACTGGATATCTATATGATCTTGCAAACCAAAATAAAGATGTATATGAAATCCGATGTGAAAGTATCACCTTACGTACATGCAACTCATATAAGCAATGATCGTTGTTATTGAGTTGTTTCCTAGGTAACAAAAAGCCATAGCAGACCAACTCTCCAAAAAGGGAGCCAAGGGAATCACAATGCCAGATTTCTAATAGGAAATGAGATGAGATAGTGCTCGTGAGGAAGAGAAACGGGCCTGCATCGAGAAATCAGAAGATGAATGGATAGCAACGCTACAACACTGAATTTAGAAGGGGAAGCAACCTATAGGTCTAGAAGAAACAAGGCATCTCATCTGCCAAACTGTCAAATTCGCAATAATTATCAAATCATTGCACGTCATACACTTTGCATCCACGTTGGATAAGGAAGCCTTTATAAGAGTGTCATATTGGCCCATGTGGTGTGCTACAAGGCATGTCAACTTTGTCCCGTTTATTACTCAGACGAGGCTTTCAATGGAAGACACCAAAGAAAGATGTAAGGCCTTTGTAAATGCATTCGATAAACCCCTCAAATCTTTTGTCCCATTAACTCAGGCCCTACCTTGTCTTATTCGATTCCCATTATCTATTTATGTGTATGTGTATTTATGTGGGACATAAATAGATGGTGGGGATCGAATGAGACAGGGTAGGGCCTGAGTTAATGGGACAGAGAATCAAGTCCCTTCGATAAATGTTAGAGGCACACAAAATTCCAACACAGGCATGCAGCTGACTATCGACCTTCTCAGATCCCATTCCTTTCCAACTTGGTGCTTTTCCTACAATTACGGGACAATTAAGTGTATACTCGTGGACGTAGAATTTTTTACCAAATCTATGGAGGCTAAAGTCTTCGTGACAATCACTAGCAAGACCTTGGGACAATTCTTAAAGTCTAACGTCACTCGCAGGTTGCAGGTTGATTCTCCTTTTTGATAGGTTTGTCTCAAGTTAAGTTTTCGATGTGAAATAAGTTATTGTCTATGTCCATACTTGATTTTTCCCAAACATTTTATACCGTTTTTGTCCATAATTCCACTTTAACAATGTGTATTTTTTTCAAAAATTTTTGTAATTTAAGTCATCAATCAAAATCAGTTAAGTACGTTCAGGTTATTGCACTTTTTAATTAATAAATACATAATTCGTTTACTTACTTTTTATTTATTTAGTTCGTCTCAATATCTATTTAATTTTTTTAGAAACCAAAAATGCAAATACATAGCTTATAGATGCTTTGGCTTTTAGGTACAGTTCTTTGTGTTTCTGAACTGACTGGTTATACATTGGTCCTCCAATGGTTTATGTCATCCTTCTGGTTCCTTTTTGATTGCCCTGTAGCTAGTTGCTTAGTTGAGCTAGATGTGTCTTCAGTGGCACTTGTAATGAACATCTTTGTATATATTTTGTTCCAATTAAAAATTCTTTTGGTTTACCAAAAAAAATGAAAATAAGGTTTAACTAAGAAGAATATGAGTTTAAGTGAAAAGCGTTGAAAATTTAATATATTAAAAAATTCGAACAAAAGATGGAGGATGCAAATCAATAAAATTCCAAAGTGGGGCCTAACTACAATTTGGAAAGGATTTATTTGCATAAAATGGGAAAAACTGAGAATAATTTAAAGAAATAAAAAATGCACTATGCTCATTAAACATTTGAAAGGGAAAAGGGAAAAGGAAAAAGGAAAAATGAAACTATAACATGTAGGGTTAGAGAACAAGAATAAGATATGAGTATAGAAGGATAATAAAGCAATGTAAAGGAGCTCCAAAGACTGATATATGCCAAAAAAAAGGGCGACAAAAACAATGTGTGTTAGAAGGAAAGCGCCGCGAACAAGCATAGTGAAACCTGTCACGTCTCTTATTCACTAAATGCTATATATTATGAAACGAGAGCCTCGTCACTTTTTATAAACTCCAAAGATGTCTAACTTGGATGTAATGTGAAAAAATGTTCACTCTGTCGTAAAAAAGCTAGATGGCCTTCCAAACAAGCTTCTAATACTCTAATTTTGTTTGAATTTATTTATTATTCATAAGGGTTATGAAGGTGTTTGAAAGTCAAAACTTTATCTTATATATGGTAATTTTATGCATGGGATTATATTTTGTGATTTGACTTAAAGTTTGAAGAATGAAGTTAATCAAGCCAACTTGGGGATTGATGCAAGTAGTTGATTGCATAGCATTTTATTTTCCTTTTATTATTGAATGAATAATTAAAAGTCTTAATTAGTATGATTGATTTGTTTTACACATTTCCATAATTATTTCTTAGTTAGTATGTTTGATTTGTTTTACACATTTCCATAATTATTTCATATTTGATATTAAATGATGGATATGTTTGTTTAAGGACAAGTAATTGTTTAAATGTAGGGAGCCGCCTCTTTGATGTTTTTCTTTTCCTTTTTATACTCCTGATCATCCTAAGTTCCTTCTAGGATCTCTCCATTTGTTATTGTTCCAAAAACAGCTTGAATCATCAAAAGTGTAAAAATCTAGCAACTTGGAAATCTTCCTCTTACAAAGTGTAAAAATCTAGCAACTTGGAAATCTTCCTCTTACACGATCGTACACAGCTACCTATGCTTCCTCTCTGTCACAATCGTGCATGGCATGTATGATCATGATAGAGATTTCACTAAGCTCCTGCTACCCTCAAGTCAGAACATGCAGGTGCATAATTATGACCCATCTTGTTGTCCAACTTCTTTATCCTTTCTTCAATTTTCCTATCCCCACTTATCATCAATCATGTTAAACATCCACCAAAGCATACAATTAAGATCATGTCCTTTCCTAAATCAATAATAAGCAAACAAAACAGATAAAATCATTAACAAGAATATAAATCCTAAACATATGATTATCACCTAAGAAAACACTTTAAAACACACTCTAAATCCTAGGAAACACACTATAATTTACACCTATCACATACATATATACATTGCATATTTACACTACAAAAATTTAATACAATCCGCAACGGTTTATGAATAAAACATAGCGGATTGTTCACACTTTTCATGATGTATGTAAAACATCACGAAAAGTTTATATATTTCGCGATGTTTTATAAGAACGTCGCGGATTTGTAAGACTTTTTGCTACGTTTTATCAATGAAATGTCATGAAATAGAAACTGTGACGTTTTGTTGAAGAAAACGTTGCAGAAAGTGTTCTGAAAATGTTCTCCTCCCCTGTGCAAAACGACATTGTTTGGACCAAACGGTGTTGTTTTGGTTTTGTTAAAACTGACTCCTTTCCCCTTCCCCTTCCCGCCTAACCTGTGTGCTGTTTCCTTCTTTGCATCTCCGTCGTTCTTCCTCCTTTAGATTGTTCCGTCATCCGTCATGTGCGTGTTCTCCGTCGATCGATTACATCTCCGACCATTGCGGTCGTCTTCTCCGGTGTATTTTGTAAAGGTATTTTTGTCTTCTCTCTATCTCTCTAATGTATTTTCGTCAAATCTGAACCTAGGATCTTTATAGTGTTTAACACTAAAATCAGATTGATTCTCCATGAAATGCACTAGCTTAGATGGCTTTCTCATGTTGTTAAGTAATTGAAATTTATGAATTGGGTGTTCCTTATTATTAATGTCATAGCTCATATTGTATCAGTTGAGTTACTGAACTCAAACTGTAAATATTCATGTTCAGAGCTTATAAATTTGACTCTAATATGTCACTATATTATCATTATCAATACTAATTTGAGCTTTAGCTTTAGGTTTCCTTATTGGTAATTATCAACTACAATATTTTTAATAGGGTCTTATAGTTACTCAGGAGTTTTAAAACTTATGGTCCATTTGAAGATGCATCAATAAATCGTTTAGTTAAATAGCTCAATTCACTATGAAATGTTTACATCTATAATCCCAAATCATGTTCTTAATGTAGGAACTTTCTCAATAGCTCCTCCCATCACTCCTATGTCTTATACAACATCTTACTCTCTAGTTTTTGAAAAGAGAAAACGTTGTTCGTATGTTTTTTAAAAAAAGGAATGAATTAATAAATAATGAAACTTACATCCCCAAAAGGACGTTTATGGGATTAACCCTTAATATAGAAAAGAGCACATTGGATATACCTACAACATTTTTATTATTTAAGAAATACATAGATTAGATAGTCAAAGAGAGTATTAGAGTGGAACTATAAGTTGTAGCAAGGTTTTTCAGTAAAATAATTTCTCGAGCCCCATTTATAACTTTATTGATAAGAGTTTCTATAGTTTTGCATTTGGATTAAAAAATTCTCACCTTCCTTTCTTTCCAGATTGTTTGCAGACATATTACCATAGCCATCAAGTAGATTAGTTTGTCAGTAATATGAACAAAAGCTTGTGTGGCTAGCCAATGACTAATGATAAAGATAGAATTGTGAAAACCAATCTATAAGCATTTTAACTTCACCTATTCCCAAATAAAATAGGAAACTGAACATATTAAGAATATATTTTCTTTCATTTCATCTTCTATAAAACATAAAAAGTAGCATTTGATTATATCAAGGTAAGAAAGTCTACCAGTAGTATTAAGTCAATTCCTGACAATAGGCTATAGGAGAAAAGATACCTTTTAAGGAAGAATCTTTTTCCAAATGATTCTACTCTAGTCAATTTTTTGGTTCCTTAATTTGAGCATATCAATATTAATCTTATTTGATAGTTTACAAGTTGGAAGATCTCTCTAATAAAAGGTGTGTGCGATGGATGAATTTGGGGAATATTCTAGTTGCAGCTGATTAAGATGAATAGGGAGCCTCTAGGATTATATTCTTAGCTTTCCATAATAATGTGTTTCCTGAATTTATTATAGTGTTACTTTGATAAATGTATTCAAACTCAACTAGTACTTAAATATATTATTGTAGTGTTACTTTGATAAATGTATTCAGACTGAACTAGTACTTAAATATATTATTTTAGTGTTACTTTCATAAATGCCTTCTTCTTACCATTTTAAAACTTCTTTGTAAAATATTATTGTCTTCTTCTTCCCTTTATTAATTTTCTCTTAAAAAGTTAATATCCTTATTAACAATAACCTCATAGTTAGCGAGATTATGAGATTCAATAAAAGATTATGAGATTAATATGATGGGAAATTCAAGTAAAAGATTATGAAATTAAATTTAACATGAAAGGAGTACCAATGAATGTTCAAAGAAGTTGAATTTGCATTGTTTGCATTTTTTTTTTAGTTGTGGATTCAGTTATGATTTTTTTTTATGTTCCAACATGATTTTAGATTGTTTTAAGTTACAAAGACAGGATAAATGACAACTCACACGATGGGTTATTAAAGGGATTTATATAGAATACAATCTTTGAAGTTTAATGAGATGAAACTAGTAACTTATATGTTGTTTTAGTATACAAATTCTAGATTTGATTTATTTGGTTGTATAATCAATTTTCTAATTTAAGGGGCTAAAATTTGGTAAATAAAATGGTTACAAGTTATGCATATGTTTGAGCTAAATTAGACATCAAATTATAGCATGTCTTCTAAAAATATCTAACTTGATTGTTCATATGACTTTTTCATATATTTCATGAATACATCATGAGTAATTATGAGAACACTAGCTATCTCAAATAAGAGATGATAGAAAAACCTATAAGAAAAGGATCTACAAACTCCTAAATAAGATAAATGAGATTAAGTGTATTTTTTCAAATTAAAATGTTAAAAACTTGTGTTCATAAAGATTTTATACTCTCTTAAAGAGACATCCTTTAGAAGGCCAAAGTAATAGCTTAGACATAATTGATATTAATTGAGATGGGAGTTTAAGGCAATAATGCCTTTAAATATAAGTATTGATAAGAAAATTGAATATGTTGGATCAAATTTTTGTTGGGATCATATACCAATAAGATTCTGCTATTGAAATAAGATTACTGGTTTCAACACATCAAAGGATCTATTTAACTTTTCACAAGCATTGACTTTTTTTCCATTGCCTCAATCTTGGCTACCTTGATATTTCCATAAGAATTTACTTAAGAAATTTCAATTCTTCCTTAATGGCCCTTAATGTTGTCATACCCTTACAAGCTTCATATCCTTAAACTTCTTTGTTCAAACTCCTTCGTACTTTTTAGAAACTAGGAGAGTAAATCATGTAGTTGTTGAATCTAAAGGGTGCTTTCCTTTTTAAATGAAATTTATTGAGAAAACTTAATAGGGCAATGGTCTTAGCATAGTTGATTGCTAAAGTATGTATAACTATTAGGGAAGCTTGTGAGACAATTAGAATTTACCAAGGCCTTATTAAGCTTCTTCCTAAAAGTCACTGTTTATTCTTATTTTCATTCCATATTAACAAATTGCCTTTAAATATAAGATCCACAGTACTTTGTGGCCCACGTAATTTAACAAGTCTTTATTACAACTTTTAAGTATGCTCTTGATGCTTCCACTTTTTATGATAGATGTATACAACTAAAATCCCCCTTTAAGATCTAACGTACTATATTTTCCACTTGCAAATCCAACAATTCAATACTTGTTTCATATATTACCACGATATCTATTCTTATTAAACATGACAATAAATTAGTAAGTCATATTGTGGATGATAAAAAGTCTTAATAACATCAAGATCATACGAGATTATGATCCTTCTATTTTAATGCTTAACATGATTAATAATTTTGATCCATTTTTTGAAAAAACTATAACCTTTATTAGTAGTATCATTTTAACAAGTTCAATTGCTGCTTTTCATACAGGATACTGAACAAGCTCACACCTGAGAAGTTTGATCTTCTTAAGGCTCAGTTGATAGAATCTACCATAACATCTGCTAATATCTTAGAGGTGAATACTCTTCTCTCTTTCTTTTACTCTTGGTTGTACTTGTTTCGGAGTTGGTTAAAATTGATATTGACTACTTATGTTATTTCTGTTGCGTTGTAGGTTTTGGACTTTTTTATCTATAATGGAACCTTTAATTGTTTATGAAAGTAGGTTTTGGACCTTTTTTAGACCATCTTACTTTCGCACCAGTGAGTAGTTTTTCTTAATTGACCAAAGAAAATTCCTTAACAACCTTGCAGTTGACTTAAGTTATCAATCAGTAGGTAAAGGCGAAATGTCTACAATATATGAAAATGGTTTAAGTATTGATTTAATAAATTGGAACATCCTTTCCATAGATAAAGCTCTATTACAGTGATCACCATGTTCACTTCCATATTCAGTTCCTTTCGATAGTTACCTTTATTCCAACAACTATTGCAAACTTTAAAAACTAGAAGGCCAAAGATAACCATTAAATCTGAGAGAGGCCAGCTAATGAAAAGTACAATTTAAAATTGTTACATTTAATAGGAATTTTATGAAACATAGTCACTAGTTCTTGAGAGTCATGATTCCTTAAATCATGTATGCAAGTTCTTTTAAGATTTATATGATTTTAAATAATGTCCTAAAGAAGGTCAAAATAGACGAGACAAAAGCACTAGGCACACCTATGATCATCACCACTGAACTATAAAGGAATTAATAGGGCCAGGAAATTCATGAGAAGGTAAAACATGGTATGATTAGTAATCACATTATTGGTCATCTTGATATATTATTTGTTGTTAGTATATGTATTAGATTTCAAGCATCACATATAGAATCTCATTTGATAGTTGTAAAGAGGATACTAACATATATATTTGAGAGGGACTTTTTCTGTAGGTCTTTAGTTTAGTATCCCAATTCCCATGTGAACTATGTAGTAAATGTTAATTCTTAGGTCAATCTTTCATATCATGGTTTAGCAGGAAATAAATTGAGTAGATTTTTTCATCAAAGGCCAAATGTGTTGTTTTAGTTAGTTTATGGATTAAATGATAACTTCAGTATTTTTATTAAAGTTTAACCATGAACCAACAAGATGTAATAACATTAATGTTATTTTTCTAACCAAAAATTGATATTTAACATTTTATAACAAAATATTTAGAGAATATTAAACATTGTTGTATGCATATTATGTCTCATATAGTGATGTAAAAGTAGAATTTATTGATACTTCAAATCAATCAGTTGAATTTTTTTACCAAGCATCATAAGGAACAATATTTTAATTCCATTCATAAAAAGATTGAGAAGATTAATGCATATCTTTTATAGCTTTTTATATCAAGAATCATTTAATAGACTACACATTACCCTTGCCAAGCTCATTCGAGTTCATTAAAAAGAAAGGCGGCTTAACTATGGAGTCCAATTACCCTTGCCAAGCTCAAGACTTCCTCATCTAATTCCACAGGACCTAATTCACTTAAGGATGAACTCTAATTAAATAGGATATAAACTGATTATAGATTATACTACCAGTCTATTAGTTTCAGCTATTACTTTAGTTTTTTTCTTGTTTCTGTACATTGTACAGAAATATTATTACTGATATAGTTGCATCTCTTCAACGATGAAAACCTATGTTACATACTTGATGATGTACCTTTATAAAATCCTTTTCCTACTTCAGAAATCAATAAACTTGTAAATAATATACTATTGTTCTATTTTATTACCTAAACGTGCATTCAATCTTTTAACACCTTATTTTGAATTCTGACAATTGAACTCGCACAGAAGCTAGTATAGCCAAAAACATAATAAAGATCAAAACTTTATTACAAATTATTATAGACACTTGAAGGCTTTCTTGCCAACAAACATTATGAGCTTAAGAGTGAAGCTTTGAGATGTTTCAGAGAGATTCTAGGATCTAAATCCCCAACAATATATTCTCTTTATGTATTGGAAAAATGTATCACCCAAGGTGTCAATATTGAGGTTGCTAGCTACCTAGTTAAACCATTTTCCAATTTGGAGATTAATAATGTTGGGGTTCTATGATTTTAAATGTACTGATGAATATAAAATCGGTGAGTTTGTCCTCAATGCTATGTAAAGCATCATGTAGCTGCTTTTCATTTTTATTGGGAGATAGCTTCTCATTTAAGAGTTGCAATGGATTATGCTGGATTCGGCTTTTTTAATGGTTGAACTTGCATTGTTAAAGAACTTTGAACACTAGTTCAAATTAGGTCGAACATGGTTTGACCTATTCATTTCATATATTAGATTGTCAAGAATTAATGCTAAAGGTTTTTATGTTTAGAAGTAATGCACCGTTTCCAAAACCCAACTCTTAATCGGAACCATATAACGTGAGCATAAACCAATGATGTCTCCTTAACCATCATCGATTTCCTCTCCTTGCTTTGATACCACAAAATGTGCGAAAGCATGAAACCTGAGCCAAAAAAAATTTTTTCTTCCATGAACCCTTATCAGGCATCATCCCACAAGGGTGGCATGCCCATAACAATCAAACATCAAAACAAACTTATTACTCTATTGTTGGATCCCACTTGCGAAGCCTAAATCTTGCTCTAATACCAAATATGTTAGACCCTGTTTCTAAATGCGAAGTCCAACTCTTGCGGAAAATCATAAGACTCTCAAATCTTTACTTCTTCATACTCTTTAATACATTACTTACAACTAGTTTTCATCATTCACATTTCAATACCCTCAAAACAAAGGGTTTTACAAAGCTATAATGGCCTTTCAAGCCACATTACAACATAATCCGAAATCTCAAAATACAAAAGTTACATTAACTTCAAATTCTTAAAATGTGACTAAAGCCTTGTGTTTTCCAAAACTAACTCAAGATACAACATAAGCAAACTTGGAGTGCTGCCTTGACTCTCTTTCACTCCATCTCTTGCTCATCACCTGGAGGTGCGAACAGGAAGGGGTGAGTTTGAAAGCTCGTGGGTAACAGTTTATAATGAATAACAAGCAAAACTATTTAAAATGTTCATTGTCATAAAAAAAATTCTTATTGAATCATAAAACACATCACAGCAATTCACAATTTCAATTCACATTTCATAATTCAATTCATCAACGCATAACACTCAAATTTGCGTCATAACTTAACATATTAAAAATGTAAATGCACAACAAATGGCTTGAGGGTTCCGTGAAACAAAACAGAGAAACCAAAGTTTACTCCGTGAACGAAACAAGTCCACTTTCCGAATCTCGTGGGCCATAAGTGGACAGTCGGGAGAAGGCTTTATGTCGACGTGCACGTGACTATGAAACGATTCCGCTTGTGCCCAAATATAATCAACTCTCATGCTCAGTTCATTCACAATTTCATATTCTCATGCTTTTCTTTATACAAAATGTCATGACACAATTCAATGGCATAACATGGTCATACTCACAATTCAACTATATCAACATGTCATACATATTTCAATGCATAATATAAAATAAAACATGTTACCCAAATGATGCATTTTCAAAACATCTTTTTTCATAAATCAATAACCTAAATCATAAACAAAACATCTAGCAAATATATAACAATTTCTCATTTCATTTATGAAGCAATAAATGCAATACTTATGAAAAATTTTAAAATCATTAAACTTTCTTGATTCAAAGAACACATTAAGTGGTTTAATTACTCTCTTATAAACATGTACCCACCTTGATTTCCTTGCTTATAGCCTTGCTCAAACATGCCTCTTCTCTTGTTCCTCTTGCCTCTTTAATCCCTTTATACAATAACAAAAATCCCACTCAATAGGGTTTTCAATTGAAAATCCCTTAAGCATAATCACTAAAATTAGTTCTAGAATACTTAAATCCACGCATTTTCTAAACTCCTTGGACTAAAATCCTTTCAAAAGTCCAAAAGTTCCAAAAGTTCAAAGTGGTTTTACCTTCATTCTTCATCAAATGAAGGGATCCTTAGCTCACAGGGAAGCTCTTCTCTTCCTCTACTTGTTTCCTTTCTTGAACAATCTCAAAATCTCTCTTGTAAACTAAGAAAAGTCAAACCCTAGCTTATTTTCTCTTCTTTCTCCCCTTCTTTTCTTCGACTCATATTTCTCTCTCTTTTCCATGACATTCTTTCTTTTTCTCTTCAATTTTCGTTCTTCTTTCTTCTTAAAATGCAAGACAACACTTCTTCTTCCAGTTATTCCCTTAATGATTGAGAAACGCCCTATTTGTCCTTCCATTTATGCCTTATGTCTTTTATACTTAAGTGTCGTGCCAAAAACACCCTTGAACATTTTGACATAATACTTTATTCTAGAAAAATATTCTCTATTGTCTTACGTTTCTAAGGACACCAAAATCCATCAATTCGGTTCAGAAATCTAAAAGTTAGGGCCTAAATATTTCAGATTGTTGTTAGACTGAAACAGTGCACTATACCCATCCCACGTTTTTCAGTCAATCTTTCTCACTTCATTTCAGATGGCTATCATTTTTGTTGTAGATGTAGAGCAATGTCTTACGAGTCAAATGGTTCAAGAATCAAGTCATTTGAGTGTCTAGAGAAGAAGTTATGGCCAAAAGAATCAAATATGTTTTTTGTCCTCAATCATACTGAACCTGTTTCAGGGAAACAGCCATAACTTTCTCTAGAAATATTTGATTAAGGTGTTCTTTAGATGGCTTGAAAGAGGACTTAAAGATATACGACTTTCATGAAGACCATAAAGATAGATTTTATCATCTGAAGCGTCGAAAATAGAATAGACGAATCAAAACATAGAAGAAGATGATGTCATCACAGAAGAAGCAAAAAGGCAGAAGAAGCAAAACATAGAAGAAGATGACGTTATCACATAAGAAGTAAAAACCTAGAAGATAACTTCACTTTTGAACATCTTCTCTTATAAGGAACATAATTTTCAGCTCCAATGTCCAAAATTCTCATACTATATACCGTTGGAAAGATAAAAGAATGATATACAATTTTATAAAGATCAAGAAGACAGATTCTATCTTATAAAAGGTCAAAAATGGAACAGAATATAGGTATAGACGAAGCTAAATGAAAAAGCGGACTAATGGAAAAAGATAGACAAATGGGGAAAATTGCTATAACTTTCCCTATAGTTATCGGATTAAGGTGTTATTTATATGGTTCAAAAGAGAACTTAAAGATATATATCTTTCATGAAGACATTAAAGACATATTCTATCTTCTGAAGGGCTAAAAATGGAACACAAGATAGGTACTGACGAAGACAATTGAAAAATCAAACTAATAGAAAAAGACAGATGAATGGGGAAAATTACTATAACTTTTCTTATAGATATCAGATTAAGGTTTTCTTTATATGGTTTGGAAGACGACTTTAGGATCTACAACTTTGCTGAAGACCTCAAAGACAGATTCTATCTTCTGGAAGGTATAAAAAGGAATAGAAGATAGGCCAGCCGAAAACAGAACAAGCAAAAAGCAGAAGAAGCAAAGCACAGAAGAAGCGAAAAGTAGAAGAAGCAAAACACAGAAGATATGATGTCATCACAAACCATGTGGCATCATCACAAGAGAAGCAAAAACATAGAAGCAGCAAAAAGTAGAAGAAGCAAAACACAAAAGAAGCAAAAATTAGAAGAAACAAAACACAAAAGATATGACATCATCACAGACCATGTGACGTCATCACAGAAGAAACGAAAACATAAAAGAAGCAAAAAGCAGAAGAAACAAAACACAGAAAAAGAAGAAAGTAGAAGAAGCAAAACACAGAAGATATGACATCATCACAGACTATTTGACTTCATCACAGAAGAAGCGAAAACATAGAAGAAGCAAAACATAGAAGAAGCGAAAAGACAGAAGATACATCTTCCTTTATAAGGACCATAACTTTCAGTTAAGATTTCCAAAAATTTCATGCTATATATTGTTGAAAATATAAAAGAAATATCTACAACTTTTTAGATGGAACATTTGCCTAAATCAGCCTAAATTAATTCAGATTTTCCCTCGAATACAGAACAGGAATTTTTACATTCATCCAATGTACTACACTCAGCTCTCAAATTCATCACAAACTTTGCAATTCTTAAAGACATAATTTAAATTTGATTCTTTATAAGAAATGCAGCCATATTTTTCTATTTTAATCCAAATCAAGATTCATCTCGTTTGGATAACTAGAGAAAAAGTTGTGGCTAAAGGATTGAAGCATACTCCTTGAATAATTTTCCAGATCAGCCACCCATTTTACTTCACAATCTTTCTTTAACACAACTCATACCTAGATCACCCTTTTCTACTTCATTTATTCCTCATTCTCATCTCCATTTCAAACCAATATCATCCGTAAGGAAATTTTAATCCATGATTAATCATGAACACCAATAACAGAACATACACATATGTACATATTGTTCATCAACTTACTACACAAATTCATTTTTTTTTTCATTCTACTTATAACTTTCACCTTAATTCTTCCCATTTCGAAATCTCTTATCCACTAAAAGCACCAAAGAAAAAATATGAACCTCTCTACATTTCTCATTTATTAGTTCTAGTCTTTTAAGAAAAGTTCGGGGTCCAATAAAAAGAATAATATATTTTGCTTTTTTTGTGTAATCTCTTTTTACTAGTGTAGTTGCTATTATTTCTGCTTCTCTTTCCATATGACCTGCACTCTGACTTAAGAAGTCTTTGCCTTTAATT
>JAOSBN010000178.1:19158474-19174710 GCA_027563595.1 Erythroxylum suave | reverse complement strand
GCACCTAAAACATATCCTTGAGACTAGAGAGTGGATGTAAGACTTGATTATGAGCAGAATAGGTAATGGGAAAAACACATTTTTTGGTTTGATAACTGGCATCAAAGAGGACCTTTGCATAGAGTATAGAAGCTGCAAGATCTCACATGAATAATCAACACAAGCACTAAAGTCTATAGTTTCATCAACAAAAATCAATGGAATTGGACATTTCTCAACAAAAGAGGAGCAAAACATCTAATAACTAATCTCTTAATGATTCAAACAACAAGGAATGACAAGAGGGAGGGTTAGTGACCAATAATACGTTCTTTGGCGTAAAATCCTTCAAGAAGCATTTTAAGGAAATGCCAACAAGAAGAGGGAAGTAGAATAATATGGTTTGGGAAGCAGACATCTAACCTACACATACGGTAATCCTCTGGCTAGAAGTTATAAGAAAGCTGGATACAAAAGACATAATGAAGATCAATATTGAGACCCCAAACTGTGAATTATGCAATGTTGAGACAGAAATAGTGGACCATCTGCTGGTAAACTACAGGTGCACAAGACCAATCTAGGGAAGGATACAAGCTGGATTATGGGTCCGATTACCAGCTCAATAATGGGAAGAATTGATAGACCGAGTCACCAGACTGAATATGGACAGAAGTGTAGACAATAAAGCTTTAAAAATATGTTTTGCAGTAGTGGTGTATTTCATATGGCAGGAGAGGAATGGAAGAATCTTCAGAGGGGAAGCAAGAGAGATGGAATAAGTTTACCAGAAAAAATTCTACATAGCCAGCTCTCGATGCTAGCAAGAGGAGTAATAGATAACTTCCCCAACATCAAACCCACTTGGAACTTTGAATGAAAGTGTTATAAAGAGAAACTGGATATCTGTATTTTTCTTAGTTTTTAGTTAGGAAGAGGTCCTTTGATCCTCTTAAAGTCTACATCTAGATTGTAAGCTTTGATGGATGTTCATCTTTTATATTTAATATAAATTTATTAATTTTCAAAAGAAATTATAGTACTTCCCTTCGAATTTCATGCTATTTCTATGGTTCTTCAAACCTCCCCATGCATGAGTACTTATATTGCCTTGATGACTTGTTGCTTCATGACTATTCTTTTTAGATCTACAGTAGCTATGTTACCTAGAATTCCACCTACCTTTACTGGTGTAGAGTGCACCTCTCGACTCTTTAATGAAACTCCACCAATTTGCTTAGCCAATGCTTCTTGTCCGATAAGCAAATTTTCTAGCTCAATAAGTGATGGTTGATTTTTCCATCCTTGTATTGTGGAAATAAAGTTTACGTGTTCAGGTCCCAAACTATGGATAATAATTATGTTCATCCTGGTTTCTTTTATTGGTGCTTAAGGATCCAAATCGGATATATGATGTCATAATGATTTCATCTTGTGATAATACTGAGTGACTATCATGTCACATTATGTTATTGATAGTAACTCACTCTCAAGAAGTTGGAACCTCTTGTCATTTCTCTTAAAGGACAACTTGGAAAATGTATCTCATGCTTCTTTGGGTGTTTTGGCATTTTGAATATGGCCTAGCACATATTCCTCAACCGTTGTCTTCAAGACAAACATGGCTTTGCCTACTTTTATCTTCTATTTTCGCAAGGTATCATTTGCATCCTCAGCCATTGGTTACGTCACTTCACCACTGTTGATGGCCTCACACAAGTCCTGACCTTACATGTATGACATCATACATATAGACCAAGAATTATAATTCTGTTATTGAGCTTCTTAACTCTACCAACAACTTGGAGATCATTCATTTTTTCAAGGATTAAAGAAATATGCCTATTAATCATTTTGTCAAGGATTAAAGAAATATGCCCACTGACTAACATCTCATGAGTATCAATCTATATTTTATTCAGTGAAAATAATGGCCTTTGTATAGGCATATAAGAAAAGATAGCTTCCTTAATTATTGGAACAAAGTCTACTACTTCCTAATGACTAGGAACAATTAGAATACAAACTAATTTAACTAAAAAAAGGAACTACTAAACAAACTAATAATATACTTAATAATGTTGGTAATTGTAATAATGACAACTTGGGGAAAAGTAGGGAAAGTTATTACTTTATTTTATTTTCAATTTATTCTTTAAACTTTTCTTAATTTATATTTCTTATTTAGTTTTTTTTAGGTACTTAGATTTCCACTATTGTAATTCAAATTTTCATGATACACTTCGACACAGTACATGATATTTTGGTACCCTTTTTAATCAATGAACGCATACTAATCAATGCAATAAAACCCATAGAATCATGTGTACCTTACAAATACTTAAAATACAAGCACTTTTTGATATTCATGTTGGGATAACCTTTTTTTTTCTATTTCTATGTCATGTGTACCTTACAAACACTTAAAATACAAGCACTTTTTGATATTCATGTTAGGACAACCTTGTCTTTTCTAGTTCTATGTCACTATGTTTAAGGATTAAAATTTAGACACAGTTATAAGTTTAAAATTTAAATTATTATCCAAAAGTAAGTCGAAGTCTCATCTAATAGGAATATCATAAAATTTGAATGTTATGTCATCAGCTTGTGTATTACTTGAAATTCTTTATAGAAATCAAACAAATTATTGCTTCCTTTCTAGTATTAGACTCAATTAACACTTTAAGTGTCCATTTTTACGAAGGAATGAAAATTTAAGCTCTTGTAGTTAATAAAAAGTATTTTAATAATTTTCAATTTGTAAGAATTAAAGGTGTAATATTTTGTATTGGAATGAAGACAGCCATGTACTCTTCATATTCTATATATTTCAAATAAAACTAGAAAAAATTTAACTTACCCATTTTCATATAATGAAAGCTCGTGATCCATCACAGATTAGCCTCTGATCAAATTTTAGTTGAATGAATGGATGAGTAGAAGAAAATAAAAATCTCATATTCAGCCAAGGAGACCAACCTCGTAACTTCATCACAGGGGACCATTTTAGTGCACTAAATTCAAAGTTTATAGTTTATCCAACTTTCAAGACATGTATACTTTTTTTTTTTGATAATTCAAGTTCCAGGTTTGGGTCTAATCTGAAATAGTATCAAGAAAACTTGTTCCGAAGGATGGGCCACTAATAGGAGGATTACATCATCTTAAATAAAGGTTGCTCCTTCCTAGGTTCGAGCCCACAATTCATACCCCGTGAGGGGCAAGACATTGTATACTTTTAACATGACTTGGGGTGTCATTTTAATTAATTAGCCAATTAACATTCAATTGGATCTCTTAAAGGAAAAAAAAAAAAAAAAAACTACGGACCATTAAGTGCCAGTGAGATACTAAAGGAACACTTTCCGGGAAGTGCGGGAGCCCACTAGAGATATTGTCGTCTTACCAGTAAAGGAGATATTAAGAAGACAGCCAGTACAACTTGCCATGGCTAAGCTTAATATTGCGATTCATCCTCCAGCCACTTTCTTCAAATTGGGTGAGATAGATGCAATTAATTTCCTTCGGGTATCACTTAAAGTTCAAACCGATTTTAGTAAACATAACTCAATCGTTACATAGTTGATTTAAGACTCAATGCTGCATTAAAAGATGAAAGTATGCAAATAGAACAATAATCAGAGAGCAGAAGCCACGGAATGGATTAATTCAATTAACTCCTTCAAATAAGAAGTCCAAGGACGTATGTGGCCAACGTACAAATGACGAGGGCATATGAAGTAATTACAGGCCAAATCATGAACAACACTAGACTGTTGACTTTGAGGGGCCCTTACGTTGGTTGCACAAGGTCCCGAGGCTCAGCTCGTTTTGGGAACTGGGACCCTGTGATAGGGCAAGACTAGACGTAGTAATCGAACTATTGAATAGGATCATCAAATACATGAGTCGGCTTCACAGGAGTTGGTTTGGTATCAGTTGTGCGGGGGAAGGTGATATGTATGTGGCCAATAATACTTGAGACTTGAAGAGAATACCAATCACTATGAATGAATGTGCATGATTTTGCAGGGCCTCGTTGATCGTACATGTCTAAGAAATTAGTTCGGGTCATGTTTTAAAAAAGGTGATATCAAGATCACCACATATAAACATATCAAACTTTTATATACTATTAATTTAATCTCAATTAGTTAACATTCCTCATCTCCATTTACCTACCTAAGCCTCATATTTTTATCATTATAAAGCGTTCTTGTGTGATTAAACGTTTAAGTATTTGGACTCTACTACTCTTCTCTAAAAAATGCATGTGCCAAATAATACAACATTCTTGTTTTGTTTTTTGTTAGTTAAACAGTTAAGCATCTTACGTCATCATTTCTTTCCAAACTGTAGATTCACCAGCCCATTAGAGAGGGAGGAGGGCTGGTGGTGACATTGACTGGTACGAGGACGAAAGTGACTGCAGGTTAGGTCATTAAATTCAAGTAAAATATTTCTCCCAACTTCCAACCATTTGGAAAACTACCTACGTCGATTATTTGGAGTAAACATTATTTAGGCAACAATTAAACTGATGTTCATAGGATGATTACGAAATTTAGCCTTGATAAGACGATTATTCTTTGCGGAAGAGGCCAAGAAAAGCACATATTGTTAAACCACAATCTGTGAGCACGTAATGCGTTCTCATCGGCTAGTTCTCTTCCCTTCATAAAAGAAGATGCAAAGGGTTTTACATTTTCGACTTTTCCTTACAAGGAAATAACGCAAAAGTTTTTAGATGATAAGAATTAATTAGATGACAGAACTTCCTTAGTCGTTCTCTTACGCGTTCCTAATGTATAGGTTGTGTTATGTTTTTCAACAGAAACGAATTTGTGTTGGAATCATTGCCTATTCTTGAAGTATTTGTTGCCATCAATGTCTTCATACACACCTTCCTCAATTAGCCAACAGCTGTTAATTAATTTTGTTTGATTATTATCCCTATGTCTGAAGTCACAGAATAAATTGGTGTCATTAGACTCACGTACGCTTATGCCTTTGCCTTGTTGGAAGTTTAAAACATTGTTTGCACCATGTGGGCTTATGGTATTATTGATCTTCGATGATATCTACGAATAGGAGATGATGCTCATGCCTGCTATGAATCAAGGGTCCACTTGTTAATTATACAAAGAAAACTTGAATTTGAGAATGAATGAATGATGTGGGGACGTACTAATTGTTAATTCAGTTATCTAACTGTAAAGGGCTTCTTTGTTTTTTCAGTCTTTGTACCATCAATAGAAGATTAACTGAAATCCTTCCATTTATTCTATCAAATCAACCATAAAATAAATTATATTCTATTCTACTCATCTTAATCAATAATAATTTTCTATCATTAAGCACTCTATATCCTAGGGAAAATAAGACACTCTCAGACGTTGCCTTCATGAAAAGGCATACGATAGATTAACTAAAACATTAAGACCATAGAATAACGCGAATCTGAAAACGAAAACATGTTATTAGTAGTTGAGGAAGGAATAGCAAGAAAAATAATATATTTTTGTTGCATTATTATGTCTGGAAGATTATTTTGTGTTTATGCACCGCCTGTTTCTCTCCCTGAAGGTTTCTGTTTCTAGCTCCCGTATGGGTGTGTGGCCAACGTAGTTAACTTTTGGTTAGCTAGCTAGAAAAAGCATCACACTCGTTATATAATTCATGATTGGGGGGTGCAGTTTCAATATGTATATTAGGAGGGGAATTAAACCGTCGATAGTCTCGCAGCATAAACTTTGTAAGTCTACCCAGGATTATATGTTTTTACTGACCCTCCGTCAAACTCGTTATACTTTTTACATTCCGATCGAAACAGCCCATTGTATCGTCCGGTTTAGGCCCCCGGCTGAACTGCAGTTTTTGTCATGATTTTCTTTCGTTTTTCCTCCCCGTGTACACAAAAAGGAAAAAGCATCACACTTTTCTCTCTAAACTGGAACGTCGAATCTGTTCCACAGCACTGAACAACACTGGTCCGATCAATAAAGTTAGTAGGACAAGGCAACTGTTTTCAATTTAAACAATCGGCAGTAATTGTTTGCAGTTGACAACCGGAAGGATTTAATGAAAATAGAATTCCACAAACATAACCGAGGCCACATTCTGAAACCACACTCACAGCGAGGATTTGGACTAAATTCATAAGCACAAAGGAACTTATAGTATCTCCTACAGGTTATGGCTCTATCTCTTTATCTATTTATCCTCAGATTTGAGACAACCTTATCAACTGACTCTTGTCTTCAAGTACGATTTTTACAGGAAAAAGTTGTCTTCAAATGATTGTTTATATCAAACAACTGTTTCGCCATTACAAATAAGTTTATACTTGCAGGAAGCGGCCAACAGTGCTTGGACATTCCCAGATTTAAGTGGCAATGCAGGCTACTAGTGATAGTCACGTGGGAAAATGAATTCGGACAATTCGAACACTACAAGTTGACTAGGTTTTGTTAGGAGTTTGTTTTGCCTCCCTTTTCTTGATAGTCTTAAAACTATATATATCCTGTTCTTTCTTTCCTAACCGAAAGAAAAACAAGTAGAGACTTTATAGTGTAGTCTTACCCAAAGGGATAGAAGGCTTTTCCGGATTGAAGTTCCTTTTCCTTTTTTCTCCCTGCAAATAATGATTATGTTTGCTTTTTGTTAGATTCTTCATGTTTAATATATTTCATTTAGTGACTATAAAATCCAAACTAGAGACGTTGCTTTATTACGAGAGATGCAAATTAGATTTTCAATGTCAAAGCAAAATACTTAATAAAATAAACATATTTACGAACTGAAATAATCAAAAATATTCAACACACACTTACAAAGGAAACGGTAAAGAAGGAAACACAAAATATGTCTACGGTTTTTGAAATGGTTTTTTTTTTTGGGTATAATTCACAAAATGCTTCATATAAATTAATTGAAGGACGTGAGAAAGGCTAAATTTCCCTTGAAATTATGAAGCTCTCCAATAAATTCAAAGTTTTGCAACCTAAGTCGCACAAATTTTAGTATGTGTGGATAGTTCATCAGGCCTGTTAAGAAAACAGAATATTATTATATTTTGATTACTTGATCATCACTAATCATGATAAGTCTTAGCTATAACTCTTGATTAGTACCATCGTATATTTTCATATTTAGTCGTATCTTTTTGTTAGTATAGTTGTACATTACTAATGTTCAGGCATACTTCATGCTCACATATATGTACATATGTTACAATCATGTAATGAGAATACACACAAAAACTCTTACTTTCATGTAGTATTAGAGGAACCCTAATTTTTACATTTTCTTTCATCGACTTTTTCCAGTATTACTAACCTGTAAGCACCATTACCAACCACTTAGTTAATGTTGCTATGAAACAACCTAAACAATCCACTCTAAAATTTTTCAAGCTAAACGTTAATTCAATTCTAAAAGGGGACAAAGAAAGAAAGGGCCTTTTCAAATTTGTGGCTCACAAAACTATATAGTTGATCGACAATGATGTAGATATATAACTCACCTATACTTTAATGTTCAAACTAATATAGCCTGGTCTCACTCTTCTATATATCATAATCATACCTAGTACCCAACAACTCCTATGATGCTTAATAAATCAACAATTCAGTTAGTTTAATCTTACATGCGATAGTACCTTGACACAAAAGCAACACATCATATGACCCCAAATATTAATAATCTCAGTCTTGCACTCTCCTATAGATGAAAATTGGAAAGCAGTGAAAGCATGTATTTGCAATATAAAACCAATAAGTGACTTTTCTTTTCTAACAGTAATTACTTTCATTTATAATGCTTTGTTAACATTAATTGGGGTGGTTGTGATGATCGAAGATCTATCAATGGATTTGGTGTTATCTTGGCAAATCATTAATCCCTTATAAGGGAAAAAAATGAACAATTGTAAGAAGTTCAACTAAAGGCCAATATAAAGCCATTGTCCACAATTAAAGTATTGTGGATTTGTTTACTTCTATATGAAATTAGATTTCCTCTTACATAAAAGGTTGTTTTATGGTGTGATAATGTAGGAGCTATCCATTTCACTACAAATTTGGAGTCCCATGCTCGTAGAAAACATATTGAAATTTACTACGAATCAATTAGCTAACATATTTACCAAGTTATTAAGCACTATAAGACTTCAATTCCTCTATGACAAACTTTTATTAATCTCTTACCCGATGTCTTCACAGGGGGAGGGGGATCTTAAGGAAATAGAATCCTATTCTATTTTGGTCAATTGATCATTGCTGATTACAGTCAGTTTTAGTCATAATTCTTGATTAGTGTCATTGTATCATGTTTAGTCATATCTATTTATTAGCATAGTTGTACATTTGTAAAGTTTAAACATACGTCCTACTCACATATATGTATACATGTTACAATCATGTAATGAGAATACACACAAAAACTCCTACTTTCGTAAGGCCTTGTAGCTAGGAAGATATATGAAGGCAAACTAATATTAAAAGCATGAAATTAATGAAATTACAAACAATCCATGTATAAAACATTAAGAAAAAATTGGATGTATATAAATTATAATTAAAAAGCATTATTCTGCGTTAGCACAAATAGTTAAGTGGCCATAATTTAGTGTCAATGGTACATTTGTCCTCTATTGTCATCACAGATAGTAACCAACAAATTGAAAACAAATAAAGCAAGCTTCTTTGTATGATGAGGCTTTAGGTTGAGAATAGAAGCAAAAAGAATAAGACTTACTTAAGGCTCTAATAATTTTACTTTTGGATCATGTGGACAAGAATGGAAGCAATATATAACAAAAACGGTACTTTTAGGTGAGGCTTCAATAGTTATTTTGTAAGTTACTGTTTTCATTAGAATTGAAATTCTAGGAACAAATTAGCTGAGACCTTGCCATACAACCACCTATTCCTTTTAGGACTCCTTTGTAACTCATTAACAGCTTTTATACTGTTCACACGACCCACACACAGACGCCCGACTACTGTGCGGCACGTGCAACGCAGGCGTCAACATGCATCCCCATTGACTGGTGCCACATGCGCCCACATTCCAAGGCCGGTGGGAGTGGCCGGGTCTCGTGCGTGCGTCGTACTCTAGACATGCGTCGCCCGTTTGCTGGAGCGACGTGGCGGTGCATGAATGCACGCGCCTCATGAACAGCCTCCTCCTTTGCTACTGTAGCAAGTCGGGCGCGTGCAGTCCCTTCTCCCTCCAATACAGGAGGCGATTTCTGGCATCCTGGAGGTTCTTTTTTGCTCTGTTTAGCGCTTTTTGAATTTCCACGTCTAACCTTATATATATCACTTCTACGCAATTATTTACACAAAAAAACTGAAAACCAAATCAAAAACGAAGAAAAACCATATGAGATAAAAAATTGAAAATCCTTCGTTTTCGGCAATCCGAACTGCTCTGATACCACATGTAATACGTAGAACAGACCTTATTACGTATACAGAATCGATCACGAAAGGATTAAAAATGAAGGAATGTAAAATACTTGATTTCGGTTTCGTCCAATGTTCCGAAGCGATTTCTGACCTCCAAACGAGCTCGAATCTCCTCGGAACCTTTATAGAAAACGTTCACCAGCACGTGGTCTAGGCCTTTCCACAGTTTTCTCAAAACATGAGTGTTCTTAACAGGTCAGAGCTCTGAATGCTCGTGAATGATATGAGTAACTGTAGAAGACCATAACCTATTCATATAGCTTCCATATCGGGCTTCCCTATCACAAGGCCGATATGGACCAGGTCCACACTAGAAGGGACTCATTTTTTACCCAGACTTCAACCCATTAATCTAGATCATTTATTGGGTCACTTTATTGCTTTTGTCTGTATCAAATTGCGTCACTTAATAAGTAATTTATTGGAAAACTAAAAATTACAATTAATAACTATCCATTATAAAGGAAAATCACAAAATTGCCACTAAGGGCAAAATTGTCTTTCATTATGTTACTAAAGTTCAAGCATACTTTGTTTTCACATATTTGTATACATGTTACAATTATGTAATAAGAATATTCACAAAAACTCTAACTTTCATAAAGCTTTGTATCTAGGAAAACATATGGAGGCACCAATTAGATGCTAATGGCCTATATGTCCTCTCTTTTGTTAACATTGGCAACAATTAACAAATTAAAAACAAATAAAAACAATAAGAACAAGACTTAACTAAGGCTCTAATAATTTTACTTTTAGAGTGTGGAGGAGAATGGAAGTAATTTATAACAAAAATGGTACTTTTATATGAGGTTTCAATGCTTCTATTATAAGTTATTGATTTCATTATAACTTAAATTGCAAGAACAGAATTGGTTGAGACCTTGCCATACAACCTCCTATTCCTTTTAGGAATCTTTTTTGACTCATCAATTGCCTTTATACTGTTCATTGTCGTGTTAAGGAAATAGGATCCTATTATATTTTGGCTAATTGATCATTGTTGATCATGATCAGTCTTAGCCATAATTCTTAATTAGTATCGTTGTAAATTTCCATGTTTACTCATATCTCTTTATTAGCATATTTGTACATTACTAAAATTCAGGCATACTTCGTGCTCACATATCGCTATATGTTTTACAATCACGTAATGAAAATATACACAAGAACTCTTTTACAAGGCCTTGCAGTTAGGAAGATATGTGGAGGCAAACTAATATTAGAAGCATATAAGCAACGAAACTACAAGCAACCATGTATAAAATACTAAGATAAAATTGGTTGTAAATAAATTATAAAGGCATTATTCTGCATTAGCTCAAATAGTTAAGTGACCATAATTATTTAGTGTTAATGGTCTATCTGTCCTCTATTGTCAACATAGGCAACAACCAACAAATCAAGAACAAATAAAGCAAACTTTTTTGCATGATAAGGCTTTAGATTGAGAATAGAAGCAATAAGAACAATACTTACTCAAGGATCTAATAATTTTACTTTTGGAGCATGTGGATGAGAATATATGACAAAAATGGTACTACGTAAGGTTTGAATGGTTATGTTTTAAGTTACTGATTCCATTAGAACTGAAATTCTAGGAACAAAATTGGTCGAGACCTTACGTACAACTATCTATTTCTTTTAGTAGTCTTTTGTGACTCATCAACTAGCTTTATGCTGTTTCTATAAATTAAAGATATTTATTAACTTGTCAGGTTGTGCCCATCCAACAAGAAAGGGTCAAATGAAAGTGCCTATGCGTTTTTATCCACAATTTTCATGAGTTTTGTGAGATATTTTGTTTTAGGTTCCTAATCAGTCTATCTTTCTGATTTTTATTATGATTTCATCTTATAAATAAATAATCTCCTGACCTTGAATATTAATAAACTAAATAGATAATAATATTATTTTTATATATAGATCAAAAGATGAGCACTTCACTGCTAAAAAAATGGAAACTAAACGAGAACAAACAGTTTTTTATATTTCCATTCATTAGAGAGATAGAAAATATTTATTTAAATAAATTGAATTTATTTTTGTCTTTTATATTCTTCCTTAGTATAGTTTGATTTGATATAATTAACAAGCAACATTTTTTATGTATCTTAAGTGTATGGTGAGCTGAAAATTGGTTCCAACGGATAACTGCAAGGACAAGACATTATCTTCATCTCATCTAACTAATTAATATTGATGAGTCGTTCGTTGAGGATAGACTGCCTCTGCCTCCACTACTGTCCAAAGGCACCGAATTCCTAGCTGTATGCCTCTTAGGAAAAAAAAATTGCAATCCTTACTTAGGTGAACTTGCAGATCTCTTGTAAGTTTTTAGTTGGTCCTAATTGACGAATTGGTCAGTTTCAATATACTAATCAAACAGCCCCCCTCCCCACTTTAATTTGGGTCTTTAACATGTCACATATGAATAGCTCTCCATGTTTTAGGGGGCATTTTAACCTACAATTAATGATATTAGTCGATGTGGATATGCATTTCAAACGCATTTTGCACTAATGTTTGGAAGGTTCATTCGTCCTTAATTATAGGGCCTTGCCCTTGGAAATTAAGGGCTATGTGCCACTTTTGACAAAGTTAATTGGTTGCTTTATCTTACTCAACATCTCATCTCAACTTTACGTGTTTGGATTTTGTTTGTTTTGGAAGTATTATCACTTGTTTCAAATTTTGCGGTTTCTAAGCAGCTTAACTTCATTATACTAAAACCATGCCATTGCTTAGTCGATCTTGATGTATTGAAGGATCCCCCTTAATTTGTGCACTTCACTAGCTACACAATCATTTCGCTTATTGAATTTTAAAGCAAATTCTTTCATGTATTCCTAAACACCTACTTATCATTGTTAAGGCTTGTACCCTTCTACACGAACAGCCAAAGCATGATTGAGAATTTCGATATTAAGAGAAGTTTGGTTGTGTAACAGAAACATACAAGTTAGGAAGGGACTACAGAATACAGATGATGTCGCCGACCACTTCAAGTCAGTTAATAACGAATCGACCCCCAACGGTGACCTATATGATCTCCCACTCCCCAACCATACAAAGGCATTAATTTCTAGTACTACTCGGCCATAACTCACAGCTGATGCAATTAGACGAAGTTATTGAAGGTGAGAACACCTTGAAATCCCAACTGTGCATGTAGGAAGACTTTTGGTCACGATTGGCGACCGCCCATAACCGTGACACAAACTCTTTTCCAAGTATTATAAGAAACATTTTATTTTTTATTTTTGGCTGTTTTAGAAACATACTTATTCTAGCTATATAAGAAGGTGGCCTTTCAATACATCCTTTCGTAGAGAAGAGCTCCTAAACGTTTAGATTTAGGAAACCAAGAGAAGATCACAAGAACACTCAAATCAAGTTGCTAGTGTCAGTATCTCTTCACCTTATTCTTGTGCTGTTTCCTGCTTCGTTTCATTCTTCTCTAGGACTTTGGTTTTGGCCTTTTTTGTGCCACTAATTTCTTTGGTTCATCTTTTTGAAAGAGAAGGGTTTATGTTATACAGCCTCAGGGGAAGGAAGCTGAGGTAGATTACCATCAGAATATCAATTTACTTCATTGGGAAAAAATGGTTGCTCCATTGTCAACTTGGCCATGGGAGAACATGGGAGTTTATAAGGTAAAGAAATCTCTTACTAGACTCTGTTTTCTTACATTGTCACTGCCCGAAATCCATGGAGTTGATTCTTGGATTATTTTCTATTGCTTGACGTTGACGTGATTTGTCTCTTCAATGTTTGTTACGCAGTATCTGCTCTATGCACCTGTTCTCTCGAAAGTCGCGTATTCAAGAATTCAGGACGGAACTTTCAAGGTCGATTGGTATCTGCATGTTGTCGTATTATTTACTCTGAGAGAGTTTGTTTATTTTCTGTGGAGTTCCTTCTCTAGCATGCTTTTCCTGAATCGCAAACTCCGGATTAACAAGGATGGGTATGATTTCAAGCAGATAGACAGTGAATGGGATTGGTAAGATTTTCCTGGAAAATGAAATATTTGACTTTTCGTTTCTTCCCCTGAATTACTATGATGGTTTGTCATTATGCTCCTGGTAGTTGGAAATTGACCTCCTAGCAGTTACAGTTGCATCTTTGTTTACGGGGGATTTTGCAGGGACAACTTCATACTTCTCCAGGCACTGATTGCTTCAATGGCATGTCTTATTTTTCCATCATCCCTTGAAAATGCTCCGCTCTGGAACACATATGGTTTTATTACCACCTTGATCTTTCATGTAGCTATTTCAGAGCCCCTGTACTATTGGGTTCACAGATGGTTTCACAACGGATATCTCTTTACTCATTACCATTCACTCCACCATTCGAGTCCGGTCATACATCCTTTCACAGG
Organism: Erythroxylum suave; assembly: GCA_027563595.1. Lineage (NCBI taxonomy): Eukaryota > Viridiplantae > Streptophyta > Magnoliopsida > Malpighiales > Erythroxylaceae > Erythroxylum > Erythroxylum suave. The sequence goes on along the minus strand of JAOSBN010000178.1, from coordinate 19,160,868 downwards.
TAAAGAACAGGCCTAAAATTTCTAGACCGTGGATTAATATCTTTAAATGCTCGTCTTTATTTGTTTATCCTCTCTTGTGCAGGTGCAAATGCAACATTTTTGGAACATTTGATACTAACAGTTTTAACCAGTATTCCAATAATTGGAGCTTTTGCGTTGGGATATGGATCAAAGAGCATGATCTATGGCTACCTTCTGGCATTTGATTTTCTCAGATGCTTGGGACATTGTAATGTTGAAGTTGTGCCTAATCAACTGTTTGAGACATTTCCGTTCTTTAGATACATTCTCTATACCCCAACGTAAGTGCTAAGCAGCCTAAGCTAAATATTCGCTTCACGTGCTTGATTAGAACCACATTTGGCACATCAAACAGCCACTAAATAGTGCATTGAATGTTTCAAAGAAACAACAACCATCTACAAGCTCATGGAGTGGTAGTCCCCAATGCAATTGTACACATATACAGAGGGCCGCATTGTCTCACCATCCTATTGGAAAGTCCATTTTACTTTCTTTCTCACATGAAACTTAGGAAGAAATGTGCAAAAGCAACTTCATCACAATGTACAGCAATGATATGGTTGCGTAGTCCCCTTATAATCGCTTGAATCCATACATTTTCTGAATCCCATTTATGGAGACCAATAACTTAGAATGCTCTGTCACCGCTTTTTATCCGATCAACATCAGATGCGAGTGGGTAGGAGGATAATTGCATATCAGTACATAAGCGTCAGTGCACACAAAATTTGCTATGCCACCAAATTTACCGATGAAAATTTTGCTATATTACATTTTCTAGCACCTAATTTTCTTTATTATCTATTGACTCACAATTTTATGGTTGGCGGATTGCAGGTACCACAGTCTGCATCACACAGATATGAAGACCAATTTCTGCCTCTTTATGCCACTCTTTGATGCTTTGTGGAGCACTCTGAATTCCAACTCTTGGGATCAGCACAAGAAAATGAGCTCAAACGGCGGTAAATCCTGAAGCATTAAATTAAATGACCAACTTGTAATGCATTAAAATGGGGTTTCCCCACTCACAATCACACCGGACAAAAATTTACCTAGTACCATTCCAGTCAAAAATTTCCATGAACAGGCTAGCGCATGTCATCAAAGTTTGTGTTTAGAAATGGCATACTGTGTTGAGAAATGCAAGAGTAATGGATCTGCATGAATTGCCGTATCACATTAATATTTTGAATTTCGACTGATTCGTGATCTTGGTTTTAATGCAGACGAAAAGGTAGCTGATTTCGTGTTCTTAGCTCATGTGGTAGACGTAACATCTTCAATGCACGCGCCATTCGTTAATCGATCATTTGCGGCCTTACCCTACTCGATGAGATTCTTTCTAGTGCCTTTCTGGCCCCTGGCTTTTACTGTCATGTTCATACTGTGGGCTGCTGCTAAGACTTTCTATGTATCTTTTTACAATCTCAGAGGCAGGTTGCACCAAACATGGGTTGTACCTAGGTTTGGCTTTCAGGTGGGGAATCATAATTTGTTTAATAAACCTTGTTGTTATAGACTCATAATTTTATGTTATTATTCCTTTTCTTCTCAGTACTTCTTGCCATTCGCTGCAAAGGGCATTAATAATCACATAGAAGACGCCATTCTCAGGGCTGACAAACTCGGTGTCAAGGTCATTAGCCTTGCAGCTTTGAACAAGGTAAGTAATTAATAAGTCGGCATTCCTTAGCATGTTATTACGTCAAATCTTGTTTTCCATTGGCTTTGCTTTAAGAAGGCTCGAATAGGTGGGGTGTGAGGGACAAGTGACATCTAATCAAGTTATAAGGCTTGCTGGCAGCAAGTTCTAGTTTTGCTCTCGCTACTTCTTCTTGTAAGGCCAGAAATAAACAAAAGTTAATTTGCTCTGATTATGGTCGTTGAAAAAAATAAATGCATGGTATTAAACAATCTGCAGTGGGAACCGGGACCTCTCTCTTCTTGAACCAAAAGTGTAATAATCATTGCTGTTTGGGAATACATTGTATACAGCCTCTATCGAAAGCCTATTGCATGGGTTTTTCCGGTAATGGTCTTGAGATAGCAGATTTTTCACAAACTTTCTTGCGTAACCCTGTGGCCGAGAACCTTTGTTGTCAAATAACAGCTGATTAATGAAGTAGGTCCGTAATTATCATCTGAACTGTTTTCTGTAATGATTATGACTCGTGACAATCTCTTCTTGGCTAAATCCTGTTAGAGAACTTCTATATCAAATAACACCTGCTTAATGAAGTAGTAATGTAAATAACAGCATTCAGAAACTTCGGGCCCTGGAAACTTTCTTGTTTTCAATTATCAATTACTGCCTGTGCAGCAAACAGTGATTTGAAGTAACATTCCTAGACGCAAGTGTCATTCCCT
>JAOSBN010000178.1:19120508-19133228 GCA_027563595.1 Erythroxylum suave | reverse complement strand
GCTAGATTAAGTGGAAAACACCCCAAAAGAAATGGAACATAGTTTTGGTCAGAAATTTAGATCCTTACCTTCCATACGATTTTATCCAGGCACAAGCATATTTTCCATACTTGTCGAGACAAATTCTCTCAGTTGGAGGCTTCCCACACACATCTTTCACCGCAGAATTTATAGCAAAAATGACTTCTGTGACTACAGTAACCATTCAAGAAGACGGGAATCAAAATCCACAAGCTATAAACATAGTAAATACATAAAGATGTAATATGCCCCTATTCACTCTTTTCGTGAGTGTGTATCCAAGGTGGAGCAACTCCCTATTTGGTATAATAAAATAAACAAAAAGATGCTCCCATAATCATAGAAAATATATATCTTAAATTTTCCTTTAGTCCAAATACAGAACCAATACTCTAGTGGTATGTAATAGAATTACGTTGTTTAAAATTAGATATGAGTATTTAAGTCAAAGGAGCCAGAAATGATTGTAGAAAGCATATCAGAAGAAATTATATACAAGGAACATCTACTCATAAGCAAGCTCATCATATTCATCCTTACTAAGACAATGTAAACTGACCTGAGAAGAACATAAAAGGCAGCATTCAACAAGACTGAGCAAAATAGAAAGGGCAGTTGAATTAGTGATAATAAAAAAAGAATCAAGGTCACTTGTAAGAGCAGTTAAATTTTGTCATTGATAAGAGTAGTTAAGTTCTTAATTATTTCCTTTTGTCAAAAAATAAAGGGACTACTTGACTCTATTTTTATTTTTGATTATGGTTATTCATTTTTATTTCTTAATTTTTGCTTATGTATTACAAAAATAAACACATATTTGATCGTTATAACAATATAATTATAGTTTATTAGTGATAATAATTAAAGATTAAATATAATATAAAATAAATTAATTTTATAAAATATTTAAAGCAATAAATTTTATTTTGATCTCTTATATAATATATATTAATAATAAATATGTTATATCTTATTATAAATATATAAGTAAATAAGTAAAATCTTGTGAAGTTTTATTTTTGAACTAATATTTATTTATTGTTTTAATTGTTAAACCAATGGTATTAGTTAGAATTAAACAAATGATATTCATAATTTAAATTCAAATTTAAAATTTATATTTTTAATTTTGAATATATTTATTATATAACTTTAAAACTTATTCAAATTAAAATATTAGGTTATATTAATCTTTTTTTAATTTAAAGAAACTTTGTTGATGATAAAAGATTTGATTAAACCATTGTATAATGCTCAAGAGAACAATATTGAGTTAATTTTCAATCAACCCTAACAATATTTAGTATTTTTTTAGATAAATTTTGTTGTCTTAAATAAATGTCTAAAAGCTCTACCAATTTTTGGATTATTTAAGACAATTATTAAAAGTATCTAGGCATAAGCATCTAAAAGTTCCTTACTTTGGTGTATTGACATCATCCAATATCTCTCTGCAATCTCTATCCACTGATGATGCAGTGTGATCTTATCGAAGCCCATATAGCACACTGGTCTGATTCAATGCTTCCCATAATAAGTTCACTAGTCATAGTTCATTCATTCGAGCATAGGCCAAGTCCTTAGTCTATCAAATCCTTACCCTGAGTTTAATCAATCTTTACAAGGTCTAAAATTCTACTAAAATTCGTACCAAGTCTAATCCACTTACCCATGTTTGCCTTAGTTTTGTTGCATGTTTCGCTCATGTGTATAATCCAACTAAACATATCGTAATTTAATTGTAATTAATTAATTTTATATTGCATTTAATTACAATAAAATAATAAAAATTATTTAATAAATTATTTAATAAATAAATTATATAAAATAAAATATATAATTATATATTGTAATTCTATTCTATTTATATATTCGATATTCTATTTATATATTATAAATGTATTCTTTTTAAAACTTAAATTTGAAAAAAAGGAAGTTTTTTTCATTGTATAGCAATTTACATTTAAAAAAAATATAGGATTCTTTTTTGATTTTTTGTTTTATAATTACCTATAAAAAATTACAAAAAATTACCTATAATCTTAAGGCGCATCGTGAAGGTCGCTGAGAAGTGTTTCGAAGTTTAAGAGTCTAACAAACCACCCCCACCGGATGGGTTTGATGTCCTCATCGATTTAGTCTATTAGTAGTCCTCTACGAGTGGTTTCTTCGAAGACTCCTTAATCAGCTCTTGAAGATGATAGCAAGCCTTCATATCAATTAGCACTTCAACCACGTACTATTTCCCCAATCCATCGGGGTTGTCTTTGCTTCCATTTGAACTCGTCTTCTCAAAACTCACCGCGCCCACCAAAGACATATTGAGAAGAGCTCCATCTGCTGAGCTTTCCCTATCACCTTAATCCTCTACGATCTTGGCAATGATATTCTCCTAATTTACCTTCGGTTCTGGGCTTTCTCGAGCATAGTTTAGCCCCTTTTTAATGATCATAACCGACAATTGTGCTATTGGTGTTGTAGTCTCCTTCGTCCCACCAGAATCTACAACAATTAACAAAGAAGGATTTTTTATCATGCATAACCGTCATACCTCCCAAACTTGGTAAAGAACTGTCTTCGCTGCCTTAAGCAAGTCGATCCCCAATATCATTTAGAAATCCTCAAGTAGTACGACCATGCAATTCATCTTGACAAGCCAACTCCTTATGCTCATTAGGAGTTTGTAAGCAGCTCTCATCACCACTTATGCTTTACTTGTAAGGGTTCTTAACTTTGATAGGGTCTTGAACACTCTAAGCCCTAACTTGTGCACCATCCTTTCCGCTACGAAAGGATGTGACGTACCTGTATCTACCATCGCAGTTACCTCTATCATATTAACATGTATTCTCACATACATTAGATCATCATAGGGATTACTAACTGTATTCAACAACACAATCAGATTTAGCTCCGCATCATCCAAAGATTCTCCCTCTTCTTCGATTATCAGGGCATTTAGCTTCTCTTTCCTTAGACATTCTCTTGCATAATGTGATCCACTATATAGATAATAAGCAATCTTATCCTTTTTAGAGGACGTCTCCCTATTCTTGGAGCCACCATTTTGCTTGCTTTTCCTATTGAAGTCTCCCTTCTTGGAACCCTTCTTCTTCTTTCCCTTGGTATTCTCTTGTTGAGCATGGCCTTTTCCCTTCATAGAATTAGAGGAGTTTGCCGTAGTTTCCTTCATTGCTCGAAAATGCACCAAAGCATCAGCAGCCGTAATTGCACTAACTACGTCAGTGACATTTTGCCTCCGCAAGTGCATTTATGCCCACAGTTCTAACCCTGACAAAAAGTTGAAGAGCTTGCTCTCATCTGACATGTTTTCAGTGTCAAGTAATAGAGAACTAAAAGATTTAACAGTCTTTTACTGAACCTTCTTGTTTTAGTTTCTTTAAGGCATCCTTCATAAGCTATGAAGTATTTAACCGAAGAAATTGATCCTTCAACTCCTTCATGAGTTGCCATGTATCCACGAGAGTTTTACCTATATTGATCTCCGTAGAAGTTGTTGTCCTCCATAAGAGCTTGGCATCCCCATCCAAGTACATGACCATCATATTGACCTTCTCAGTATCAGATACCCTAGTAGCCTCAAAGTACTGCTTTATATCCCACAAGAAAGTCTCTAACACCTTAGCATCCCACACACCTTCAAACACCCTAGGTTCATGACCTTCACAGATGAAAGTTATGGTGTGAAGCTTTCAACTCGATCGACATCTAGTGTTGCAATGACACGCCTTAGCACAGTGATCTCTAACTGGGCCTCCTCTTGTGTCTTCAACAAATCTACCAGATATTGTTGTAACTGTCGGATTCGCACCTCCAACATCTCGAATCAAGTATTGTGAGATGTGATCTCTTCCTCCCCTTAGGGAATTGTCCCAATGAATTATGGGTGAGGGATTATCAATCAAGAGGTTGGACTAATTGACGAATCTATTCCTTACTATAACACAACTGTAGGACATAAGGAAAATGATATAGCCACTACTAGAAAAGAGGTATTTGTTGCAGCTGGTGGTGGAAAAAAGTTATTTGTTAAAGCTAGTGGTGGAAAAGAGGCTACAACGGTAGCTGCTGATAGTAAATCAATTGTTGTGGATGATATTTTTAGAGAGGAGACTACTATGGGTGAACAACCAACTAAATCTAATACTATGGATGAACAACCAACTTTAACGACCTTCCCAATGGTCTTGATCAAATGTTTAACAACTCTCCACCTTCTAATGACAATAAAGATGATGATCCTCTTATTGGGAAATTTTTTACAGCTATTAAAAGGAAATGTAATAGGAGTAAAGGTAAGGGCTCCAAAAATAAGATCTTTTGATTTATAAAAGTCATTGCATGGAATATGAGGGGATCAATTGCCCTAAAAAGCTCTTTACTTTAAGGGATTTTGTCTATAACACAAAACCATAGATTTTTTTCTCTTTTTGAAACCAAAATCAATCTTGAGAATATTAGACTTCTTAATAAACTAGGCTCTAGGTGGAAATTTATCTCCAAACATTAAGCTCATAGGTTTGGGAGAATCACTATTGGATGTGACGCTTCTTTGGTGGATGTCCACGTTTTTAGGACAGAGATGCAAGTTATTCATCTAAAATGTAAACTTCTTTAAAGTAAATGTTGATTGTTTTCCTCTTTTATCTATGGTGCTAATTATGTTTTCCAAAGGAAACTTTTATGGGATAGCTTATCATAGTTCTAGAAGATAGTGAATAAACATTGGCTTCTATGTGGAGATTTCAATTCTACCTTATATAGAATTGAATATCAGAGAAAATAAAGTTTGAGAAACTTCTCATCTAACTTCAATGGCTGTGAAAATAAATTAGAATTTTTTTGATTTAAAGTCCGAGGGTCATTTCTACACGTGGAGCAACAAACAAGCTCATAGATGGGCTTTAAAGAAAAAACTAAATTGTACATTGGTGAACTACGAATGGATTACATAGTTTCCTAATAGAGTATCTACTTTCTTGGATCCATTATTCTTATAACATACACTATACAGATATAGAATTTCTATCAAAGCTAAGGTAGAAGAGGTCCTTTCAGGTTTAACAATCTTTCAATTGATGATGACGGATTTACAAAAGCTGTCCAGGAGGGTTTGGAGGTTCCAATTAATGGATCACACCATTTCATTTATGTCTAGAAGATTAAGGCTATAAAAATGGAGATGAAAAGCATTATGAGCAAAAAAACTTCAACAACACAACTAGTTGTTGCTCAAGTTAAAGAAGAACTGGAAGCTATACAAGATAAGCTTGCTTAAGATCTTACTAATTCTATCTTATTGAGTACTAAGAAGACTATTTTGAGGTCTTATTTATCAAAAGCTAGGGATCATGATACCCTTATAGAACAACGAGCTAAAGTCAATTGGCTAAAAGATGGTGGAAGGTACTCTAAATTCTTCTTTTAACTCTATTTTAACAAGTAAAAATGCAAATAGAATTTATTCCCTCAAGCTTCAAGATGGAGAGGAACTTACTGAACAAAAAGACCTTTTAATGGAAGCTAAGAGATACTTTAAGAGCTTTTATGGTTGTTTATATACTCAAGCAACTACTACTCCTTTTGGCTCCCTTATTCAAAAGGAGATCTCTCAAGAGCAAGCTACAACATTCATTAAACTAGTGGAAGACAAAGAGATAGAAGAGGTGATTTTTCAAATGCATCCTCATAAATCTCCTAGACCTAATGGATTTAATGGCTACTTCTTTCAAAAGACCTAGTAAGAAACTAACCCAGTGCTAAAGAGAGTAGTCTTGGAATTTTTCTCAAGGGGAATATTATTAAAGGAGATCAATAAAACTTATATTTACTTGATTCCTAAAACCTCTGTCCCTTCTTCCTTAGATGACTTCAGGCCTATTGCACGCACCAACTTCATTTACGAGGTAATTTCCAAAATTTTAGCAGCAGGCTAAAGTTTGTCTTGGATTCACTGATCTCTGATAATCAAAGTGTCTTTTTATATGGTAGAAAGATTGGGGATAATATCTCTATTGTTCAAGAACTAATGAAACAGTATCAGAGGAAAAATACGCCTCTTAATTGTATCATAAAAGGGGATTCCAAAAAGGCTTTTGATTATGTAGAATGGGATTTTATTCTTCAAACTCTGAGGCTTTTGGGTTTCTAAAATGTGTTTATTAGATGGGTTGAGGCCCGAATTACCACTCCATGATACCTTTAAGAGTGCTAAAGGACTAAGACAAGGAGATCTCATCTTCCTTTATCTCTTTATCATATGCATGGAGGTTCTAAGTCAATTGATCCTTCAAAAGGTGGGTAATAACAAAGACTATAAATTTCATAGCAAATGTAAGAGAGTAGGGCTTATTAATTTATGCTTTACGGATAACCTTTTTCCTTTTTCTAAGGCCCATAGTAATTTTGTTGAATTGCTCATCTTAACTCTTTCTGTATTCAAAGACCGCTCAGGTTTAGAGGCAAACCTCAAGAAAAGCCATCTCATTCTGGCTACTAGTGCAACTATGATGGAAACTAGAATCTCTTTAATCATAGGAATAAGTAGGAAGCTAGCTCCTCTGACTTATCTAGACCTACCCATTTCTACAAAAAGGATACAATTCTTTTAATGCTTTCCCTTGATAGAAAAAATACAGAGAAGATTGATTATGTAGTCTAACAAAGTTCTCTCTTTTAGTGGGAGATTGCAACTCACCGAATCCATTCTGAATTCCCTTTATGCTTACTGGTCCTCCAACAAATCCTTAGCTAAAAGAGTCATTAAAACCATCGAGAAGCTATTTAGAAGATTTTCATGGGGAAAATTAAACTTAGACAACCACTTTGCTAAAGTTAAATGGACATAAGTATGCAAAAGAAAAGAAGAGGGTGATCTAGGATTGACCTCTATTGACAAGTTTAATAGATCAATCCTGATCAAAAATCTATAGAGCATCCTATTGGAAAAGAAATCTTTACAGATTCAATAGCTCCATAGCTATATCCTTAAAGGATTTAGCCTTTGGTCTATTCCTCTAAAACCTTTCTTTTCTTGGTCTTTGATTTAACTTTTAATGTTAAGACCTATCTTAGAACCTTTAGTGTTTTATAAGGTTGGAAATTGAGAAAAGACTTATTTTTAGTGTGATAATTGGATTGGTAAAGGTCCCATAATTAGATTTCCTCAAGCTTTTTAGTATTGGAATGGACTTCTTATCAACTTGAAAGTGAATTCCATCATTCTAAGGGGCCAATGGAACATTCCCTCAGAATTACAACACCTCACTCCAAATTACCAACCTAACTTAGGAAGAAATGACTTATTCCAATGTATTAATCTACCTCTAAACATCTTCAACATTGAGAAATTCGAAAATTGGCATAATCAGAATAATCCAAGGCAAATCTGGTTTCCTATTATTTGGCACAAGTTAGTCATGACTCTATTCCATTCTTCTATGACTTACTGTGCTGAATAAAATAAGCATAATGGATAGAATGCACTATATTTCTTCTAATTCTACTTGTTTCCTTTATGAGATAGAGGAAGAATCAAGAAACCACTTATTTTTCCTCTGCCCTTTCTCCCAGTTTACATGGGAGAAGATTCAAGAGTTGTGTCTTACCTCTAATGCAGGTACCACCTTCATGGAAACTCTTGATTAGCCTCTGAACCTGAACCATGCTTCTAACTACAACAAGTAGATATATATCATCTCCTTTGTCCCCTCTATCAAGGAGACTTAGTGAGAAAGAAACATCGTGTTTTCATAATATTCAAGGAGATGATATCGAGAAAGAAACATAAGGTGTTTTAATAATATTACACATTTTAAAAATAAGGTTCTCTACTCTTTAATTGGTGGAATCAGAGAGAAACTCCATTGTACTCTAAGATCTCAAAGAGTCTGTCCTAATTTAGCCTTATCATGGAGAATCAATGAATATATAGACAGGGAAAACAATCTCATGACATAGTAGATATATAAATTTTTGCGAGAAAGTACCAGGTAGATGAGGAGTAAAGGTCCTGGTAAGTTGCAAATCATTTGGAGTTCTCCCCCTTTTTTGATGTGTAGTGTAAGAACATAGGCTCTGAACATAAACGTTAGTCCATGCAGCATGAGAACAACTTCTAATCCATCAGTGGTGAGGATGAGCAACAAGAAACTCTGAAGATCAACCATTGACTGGAGCATTTGATTGCGCATTTTAATGCTAGTCAAAATAAAATAACTAGACTATTACTGTAGCAGTGGTGAGTCTAGGTCGATCCCATAGGGAGTGTTCAATTAGCTTATGAAATGAAATTAATTTATAATTAGGTAATAGGGGCTTTTGGATTTTGAAATAAGAAAATAAAATGAATATAGAATAATAATAACAAATTAAAGAAAACATGCGAAAATTGATAAAACCAAGAATTCGGTAGGGACCTGGTTATTTAGTTCAATCTCGGCTTACATCCTAATTAAACATATTTTATTGATTTATTGTTCTCAAACCTCTCCTAGAAACTATTAATCATGTGTTAATAATTAACCTGAGTTTTTCCTTAGGTTTTGTTTAATCAAGATACGATCATGAACTCATTAAATTCATCATCATTCAATACGTAATCCAATAAATACAAGATAACACAATCAATTCCTAACGAGAGAAAGAAACATCAAAATAATAAAATGAGTGAAAGAAACATCAAAATAATAAAAAATGCTTAACTCATGTCATCGGTGTTAATGTCACCTCCGAACCAGTGTGGAACTTTTAGTCCTCCTTGGGTCTTTCCCGAAAAAATGCTTCAACCCTCATTAATATCCCTACTGAGAAACCCTTTTGTTTCTTCTTCACTACCCAAGCTTCTATTCATATATACTGTTCATTGATGTGACAAATAAACTTTAGGGTTTTCAGTCCACCCTACTATTCACCCACTTCTCTTTTCTACCTCCAATCCACAGCTCTCCTCTCTTCTCCTCAGCCACCAAGCTACAGCCTCCTCTCTTCACGCCCCTTACTGTTTTATTAATGAGACAATTTAACATAAGAGTTTTTGGTCCAAGCTACTGTACACCTAAAACCTTCAGCCAACTTATGGAAAGCGTCTGTGCTTCCACAGGTGGCTAAGTCGTCATTTCCTCTTCTCTTCAGGCTATTGTAAGGGAGAACAACAAGAAACTCTGAAGATCAACCATCGATTGGAGCATTTGATAGCGCGATATAACGCTAGTCAAAATAAAATAACTAGATCACTATTATAATAGTAGTGAGTCTAGGTCGACCTCACAAGGAGTGTTCAGATAGCTTATGAATTGATGTTTAGGTAAAGTGGGTTTTGGATTTTGAAATTAAAAAATAAAATGAAGCTAGATTAATAAAAACAAATTAAAGAAAGCATGTGAAAATTAATAAAAGTAGGAATTTCAGCAAGAATATGATTTTTTTGTTCGATCTCAACTTATAGCCTAATTAAGCATAATTTATTGATTTTTTGTCTTTTTATCTCTCTTAGCAATTATTAGTCATAGATTAACAACAAGCTCCGTTAATACCAATTTTTTCTTAGATCTTATTTAATCACGAAGCGCTTGTTAATTAACCCTAGTTATTGAGAAACTTAGAATAAACTCTCTAAGTTTATCTAAACAACCGCATTACCAATCAGAAAAATAGATCAATCTAGGCAATAATCATATAAACTCGGATTATTTAACCTATGTTATGTTATTTCTAATGATTCGAAACCATTAGTCGCTACATATGAATCAAGAATATAACGACTACATATTATATTCGATTCTAGCAATGAATTTTCATGAAAAATGATCCAACAAAACATTAAAATCATCATTATTGAAATACTTAATCAATTCGCACAAGATAGCATAATCAATTTATAATGAGAGAAAGAAACAATAAAACAATAAAAAGGCTTAACCCGGGTCGTCGGCATCGATGTTGCCTCTAAACCAAGCTCGAGATGTTTAGCCTTCCATTAGTCTCCCAAAAAAATGTTTCAGCCCAAAGTTGTAACCCTACCGAATAACCCTTTTCGTTTCTTCTTCAATGTACAACTCTCTTCTCTCTTTTATTATTCAATTGACAAATAAAGATGGTAAATTTTGCTTCACCTTCACTATTCACTCACTTATTCTCTTTTCTCACACCTAGCCGTAGCTATTCTCCATTGCTCCCACCACCAAGCTGAAGCCCCCTCTCTTCAGGCCTCCAGCTGTAGCTCCACTGTTTTTGTGATTTGACAATTAAAGTCCCTAGCTCTTGGTCCACTGATACTGTGAGTTCTTAAAACTTAGCGTTAAATGCAATCCTCGTCTGCATTGCAGCATTGCACAGACGTAGTCTGCGTTAAATGCAAACTATGATTAGATCTCCTGCCTTATCCTCTGCATTCCGTTTTCTTCATCATGCATTGTTGTTTTGTTCATCTGCTGCTCCTTCGTGTATGCTGTCGTTTCACTCTTTACTTATTCTTCATTTTTATCTTCATTTTTTCCAGCAGGCATTCTTCTTCTTTGCATTTTATTTTTTTTGTGTTTTAATTTTTTTCTTTTTACTTCATGAAAATAAATGAAAATTAATTTTCAAAAATTAACTTAAATATAATATTTTTAATTTACTTTAATTTTTTAATTCCAAACTATACTTAAAATCATATATAAATTAAAATATTTTATTCATTTATGTATCATTAATTACTAAATATAAATGATTAAACATATCAACAATTAATCACATATCAGCCACTCTTCTGAAACCTAGCGAACGCTTCTTTACCTGATCCCTAATTTGGTTGGGATCAGTAAAAAGGGTATGACGTGATTTGCAATTACCCCCATTTTGGTCAAACACCCCATTTTGATGTATGCTTATTAGATGTCGTTGCTTTGTTGTTGAGCACGTGATTTCGCGTTGACATCCTATTATTAATACAATTCTTTACCTTATCAAAAAAAAACGTTATATTTCCATTTTGTTTCCCCAAACAAAGCTTCATGTGGCGTCGTGTACATGCGTTACATAATACTGCACTCCACCCGACGTCGTGTACCTTGGCTATAGTAGACAAGGTTATGCGATTCTTGTTACAACTATGATAAGTATTGTGTAATGTTCATATAATGTTGTTTTCCTATTCTTTGTTAATTCATAGAATGTCGTTTTGCTATTCTTCGTTAACCTATTCTTCGGTGACTTTGTTAACGAAGAACGATGTCAAGTGAAACAAAAATCAAATTCTATGGAGATAAATGATAAATTTTTTTAAAAAAATTCAAACTACAAAAGCATTCAGTATAGCAGATGAACTTATAAATCTACGATCGTCCATTTTAAATTTTGCTGATGAAACTGATTACATACCCTAAATGATCGTCGAATGATACATAAGATATCTACCGGGCTTATCCTCGTGGGGTGTAGACTACGATGTTGATGGCAGACCTATATGAGTGAATTTTGACTCTAGACATGTTGGCTTCCAAAAAAGTATGCATCTTTTATAGACTTGCAGAATCAATCGTCTGGTGATGTTCTAGCGCTTGTTTCCAATTCGTTAAGTGTTGTTTTAAGGAAGGGAGAGAGTTAAAAGGCAGATTGATTTTGAGATTGTGAATGCTTATATAAGAAGCTGTGGATACTTGTGATTGCACCACTTGGCAACATCTTATGTGAGCTTCCTTGATTGATGGACTTCTTTCGATCTGTGCTTTATCATGCCATTGTTTCGGGAATACCACCCCACCGGTCTAAATACGAATGTTAAAATTGGCTTGGCCTGGCTAGTAGTCAATAAATTTGGCCCGATCAAACTAACTTACAAGCCAGATAGATGGCTTATGGAATGACTGGTCGGATGCCCGTAACCCATGGGAGGGCTACGAACAAAACGCGTCATTTTGTTCAAGTTTAACTTATTTGTTACGACGATGTCGTTTTGCGTTAAGAGTAAAACGACATCATTTCTTTGCTATAAAGTTACTAAAAAAAAAGAGACAAAGCGACTTCGTTTTTTGCTTGGTTTTCTTGTAAGCAAAAAAAGCCGACGTTTTGTCTCTGATGAAATGAACAAACATGTGGTAGCATCTTCACTCCCACTCGTCTCTCCCACTCACCCAGTCGCTGCTCTACCTCTGTATTTGTCTCCCTCCCTCCGTCACCTCGTGTTGCGATTAGGCTTGTCAAATTGGGCTCAAACCACCTGGCTCGGCCCGCCCCGGCCCATAGGCCAGTCAACAATTTTTGGCCTGATTTGACTAGCCCATGGGCCGAGCCACGGATCAAATATATATGGCTCGCGGGCCCAGCGAGCCGAGGTGGACGGACTGCAGGTTGGCCCGTGGCCAATGAAATAATAGATGGGCTGATCCACTCGGCCCGGCCCATGGCCCGTGGCCTACCCACCACAAAAATTTTTTTAATTATTTATTAAAATAATTAATAAATAATTCAAGTAAGTTAAAAATTTGTAATTAATGTAGTTCATAATCTTAACAATAACTTTTAACTTGTTAACTTATTAACTTTTCATATAAATTTCTAATTAATTGAATTAAATATATTAATTAATCATACCATTACATAATATATACATCTTAATAATTTTATTATATCATAATTAATTCATTATATGTTGTTATAATTTAAAGTTGTCCCATAATACATATATTAAAAAGAAAA
>JAOSBN010000178.1:19101837-19111961 GCA_027563595.1 Erythroxylum suave | reverse complement strand
GGGGGTTGTTGGGTGGGGCGGTACGATGTTGAAACATTTAAACTATTATACATTTGATTTGTGAAATTTTTTAGTAAAAAAATAATACCTATAGTAGGTTCAGGTGACTATATAGCAGCAACACAGTTCTCAGAAAAGTCGTAAGATATTCCACCAAATAGAGCGTAATTGTAAAAGTGGATATCAACACTGTACTAGAGAAAGACTTTAGGTGTGAGTCCATACATCTATCTATTTATATATATAGCTTGTATATATAGATAGATACAAGATCTAGCACGATCTTTTGTGAAGTTGAAAACAACTTCCGATCTTATGTTTGAATGAAGTGGAAAAAGGATAGTAGTAAATCATATAGAATCAATGGATTCTATATCTGAATATAACTAGGGTTTGTGCTATTGAGGACAGTATTCTACCTAAAGAGTAGACACAGGTAATAAATAAGAGAATACTAAAGATTTAAGCCACAAAATTTCTCAATTTTAACATAAGTTATTCGTGTTACCAATAGATTTTCTCCGATTATTTCTATTATTGAATGAGTCAATGATCCACTTTAGTATCTTATTAAACATAAATAGTTGGACTTTTTTTATGAATTGCCATTTCAAGTATTGCTCCTATTAGACTTCTTATGTTAGAACATGGATCAGATAATAAATATTCCTTTTTAGGTGGTTACTTCTAAATTGATCTAATCTTTTAAGAATTGCCATTTTTTTTTCTTGAATTCACCTCAACAGTTATGCCACATTAATAGCAAATTTTTTTCTTCTAAACAAATACTATAGAAATTACATCTTACATTAGATTAGAATAAATTGACATTTGTGTTCTGCTCCAAGCCTAGTCCTTGAAAGAGATATATATGAAATATTAAATTTGTCCTATCAAATCTAAAAAATCTTATTTGTATGCTGAAGAAACAAATCTTGATTGAACCCCTATTTGGCCAATGAATACAATATGCTTATGGTAAAACTTCCTATAAGTTCGATGTATTTTTATCTTCAACGAATAGTCCAGCTTTCAATGAGACATAATAAAAAGAAATCATAAACCTATGTTTTAGTTTTTTTATTTTAGATAGTGAAGGGGGTCTTCTTATTCCAAATGCCAACTATGAAATCCCTTCTCTCCTACTTCCACGTCAGAATGCATAGTTCTTATGGACAAAGAGGCACCTTCGCATCTTTTTAACCCCAAATGGCCCTGCAATATAGAAACCATACCCTAACCATAGGCATAACGTCTTTCACTCAATGCTAGAATTGACAGTTGAAGATCCAGAGGCTAAATTAATCCGGGATACACAACAAAAGGAATTGTTTTTATTTTCAAACTTCACCTTTATTGAGTGTAAAGTTATTTCAAATCTTTCTAATTTTAATTTACCAGCTACTTGTTTTATAGCTTTGATTTGAGTTGCAGAGCCTACTCTAAAGATGAAAATACCCACATTAATAGCAAGCCTTTCACAGTTTTGGTTTGTATATTCATATGACCAGCAAGATGTGTTTTCTGATACTGCTATACGATTACAATCCATCTTTGCTCATTAGATACAAAATACCCATTCTTAGCACATGTTACAATGGCTTTTAGTGCAACAGCAAGCACCAATTTGATTTGGGGGTTGGTTATTTAGTGGTCTCTTGAAATCTTCCCTCTTTACCTTCAATTACATATGAAAACGACTTGCAAAACTAAAGATGATTGTCCCTCATTTGTTGTCTGCGAATTCCATTATCAAGAAGTGTGTCCATAACTTCTTATACCAATTTCAGGAGCTATAGTGGTCCCCCCAGGACTGCCCATATTTCACGAGTGCATAAAAAGTTTGATCCATATTGGATCTCACATGAATCACCCCATCTATCCTCTTGAGGAAAAGTTTTGCTTCAAACCCCAATTCGAATAGGGGAAGTATACCCATCCTTTACCAGAGTCATTCGATTCAAAGAATCTTTATTCCAAAACTGTACATGAGATTTTCAATTAAACACTTTTCTTTTCTTATTATTCTCAAAAGAGAAGATTCTTCTTTTTACGAAACAAATGTAGATCCAATAATGATCTTATAACTTATAATAAAAATAAAAAATCTTTCTCGATCAATCCCTTTACCCCTTATTCTTCAAAAATCAAAAAGATTTCTTTTCAAGTTTGAATTTGTTCATTTGGGCACTTTTAGTTCAGTTTAGTAGAATGTGGGCCTCCAAAACCCAATGTCGTAGATTCCAATCCTACAAAGTGTGCTTCTATTCATATTTTGTTAAGTTGATAATTATATGAAAAAATGGAACTACAACTTTAAATTAACCTCCTGTAGAGAGTATAACAAGTTACAAATTTTGTCTTAGTAGGATCGACATGTATCTCATCTATGAAATTCATAATTCATAAATGAAGTAGTTTATAAATGAATAGGTAATGGTGGGTTACCATTAGCCTTTTTTTTTTGTAGTGACGAATTTTGTCTGCATTCCTAAGAAAAGGAATTTGTCCATTTTTCAGGGTCTCAAAAGGGCGTTGAGTCACATAAGAACTCTTAAATGGAAATGGAAATCAGATATAAATCCAATTACTTCAAAAATGGTAAGATCTTTGGCTCAAGAAGAAGGGGTTGATTTGTATTATCTTGACTTGGTTATGTTTTCTCTGAATTTTTTTTATCCCATTTTGCTTTTGCCACCCATTTTTTATCATCACATTATAATACAATATTCTTCAGAAATTTCTCTCAACCCATGACCAATATGAGCTTGAAGTTTCCTTCGTAACTCCTAGAACTTCTTCATGGAGTCTTCGCTCTATACTGAATGATATTAAGAATCATTATTTATTTTGACATAAGAAAAGATTTGAAAATTTTCTTTTCTTAGGTTGAAGATTTAGAAGACGAATATAATAATACTACTTAGGAATTTTTATAAGTTTGTATCATTACATCTAAGGGACTCCTTTGTTCGGGTCGAAGAAGCAATGTCACTTAATCATTATCAAACTGACTACAATCTTTTCTATTTGTAAGGATCCCATTAGAGCACCTTCTACTTCTAATACGCCACGAATTAGATCAACATCATTCTCAAGAAGTCCATAATCTTTAGCCAATTTGAAGCAAACTTGTTATTGTGCCAAAAAGATAATTTTAAAAAATTATAGATATAATCTTTTATTATATAAATCTATTAATTATGAAGATAAGAAAGACTCATCACTATAATAGAGAAAGACATTAAATGTGATTCCATACATTTATCTATTTAAATACATATATTGTATATATAGATAGATACAGGATCTAGCATGACCTTTTGTGAATAAAATCCATTCGATTTCTAAAAAGGATTACTAATCTTTAACTTTTCGAGGAATCCTTCATCAGTGTTTGTGAATGACCGATTATAGAAGATTTTTCCATATATTCATATCTAATAATTTTTTTTTCATTTTTAATAAATTTCTTTAGATTTGCTTCCCCTGATACTTGGTCGAGTAATAATAATGTTGTTTTTTCCAGTACATCATTATGAGGTTGGATTAGTCTTTTTAGTGGGTATCCTTAATTCACTCATAATTAATTAATATTAATTACATTATAAATAATTAATTTTTTAAGCAAAAAATTCACTCCCAAATACCCAACTCAGTAATTAATTCTTTATAACATACTTTCTTTTTATAAGTTCTATCAGCAAAATGGCAATAAAGTGTTTCAGGTATTTTGTTTATTTTGTTAATTTAGTGACACTAGGAATTGAATTGCTAATCCAAATTGATCATGTAATAGCTCCACTACAAAATGAATACATTTATTGTTTAAGTGATTCATATCGTCAAGTGTACTCATTCCAATCAACTGCTTTGTAGTTGCTAATATATCTCGTGGTAACAAATGCAAATATAACTATAGTTTTTTATATATAGTCTAGCCCCCTTTTTATTCTAGTTTTATTTTGGAAAACCCATGTTATGCTCTATCAAAATTTCTAAACAAATTCCTCAATGGTCATACAAATTAATCAACGATTTTGAACAGCTAGAAAGAGAAAATGAAGCAAACATAATAGAAAATACTGAAAATAATTTAAAATTTGATTTTTGATTAAATCTTCTTGTTCCTAATTATTGTGTAGAAAGTAATGAATATTTCCTTCTTCTGCCTTCCCCAAAAAATTTTATTTGAAGTTACAACATAAGACATGGAACAATATGTTATTGCGGAAATATAGAAGAGTTGAAGTCTTAGATCAAAACACTATGTATGGATGGTATGAACCGTCTAAACAAGAATTCTTAAACAGTAAGCAACTAGAGCTATTAATCACCAGAGAGGTAATCTTTGGAAAAGAAGGAACATTTTTCACAATCCCTAGAGAGATAATTCACTAATAGAACAAGAGATAAGTAATTTAGTCCCAGTGGATCCAAATCTAATAATCCAATCATAAAAGATATTAAGGGACGAGTCAAACTTTCTAGTAATTTTGAATTTCTAAAAATAATTCAAATAAATGTAATTAAATGTAAAATGAAATGGAATTTGAGAAAACAAAAATTCTAAAAAACTAATTCAAAATTTTGATAAAATAATTAATATCTGATAGTATGGTAGAAAGAAATATAGTGCGTTGTATATTCTTATCCAAGACTTGTATCACTTGATGATGCCATGGGAATCTCTAAAAACATGACAACACTATGGCTAAACCAATAATGAAAGTTTTGTAAGGAGATTGGAGTATGCTACTATGAGACAGAAGATCTTCTATCCCGTAGAGGTACTTAAGTTGGATTAGTGATCGATTCTTAGGTTTCATCATAAACCTACTTATGAAACATTTTATTTAGATGGGAATTAAGAAAATTTGAAGTAATTGACAATTATACAATTCGAAAAATTTTGAATTCATCTTTAAAAAATGAGTAAATGTACTTTGATTCAAATTGGATTAAAGAACAATTTCCAATTACTAAAATTGTGTTCAGTTTAGATGTAAAGAGACAGAAATGGAATGGGTATATTCTTTACTTAGTATTAAGTAGTATTATTTTAATAGATAATTTCACATATCAAATGTATGGATATATTCTTTACTTAGTATTAAGTATTATTATTTCCCTGGAAAAGTTCACATATCAAATGTGTAGAGGTTTAGTCCTCCCTCTCTCTCGCTATATATATACAAACATTTCCATGTTTATATATATGTGTGTGTGTGTGTGAATTTGACAACTAATGTTTTCTAATAAAAATTAGTTCTTGATATAGCCTTTAAAATTTAATGAAAAACATATAATATAAAAATCAATTATTACATTAATTATTAAAAGAGCTCTTTATATTTTTTTATTTTTATATTTAAATAAATGCAAAATCATAATTTTTATGACTTAATTCACATATTGAATTTAAAATAAAAATGAAATGATATAAATCCATAAATATCTATTACTATTACCTTCTTCGTGATTATTATAAACTATATTTTAAATTTAAATTACTTATCTATTATACATTCTGTGTATTATGTTATTTAAATTAATGGAGCAATGAAAATTTTGTCAAAGAATTCTTGTTTTAAATAATTGAAAAAATTATAGCTATTATTTGACGCTATACATAAATTGGAATGTTCATTGACCAAATATTGTACATCCATTATAATGTTTGCTAATCGAATGCATTGTTCACTCGACTAGCCAATAATATTTTTCAAAATTGGACAGAATGAGGGGTAAATTGGAATGTTCATTGACTAAATATTGTACATCCATTGTAATGTTCGCCAATCGAATGCATTGTTCATTCCACCAGCCAATAATATTTTTCAAAATTGGACATAATGAGGGTTAAGTATTCAATTAGAGAATAAGTTAATTGATAGCTAAACTAAAATGACATAAACTAGTCGAAGGTATGATATCAGTTAACCTATTATGTATAGAAACTAACTATTATAATAACTAGTTTGTTTGTTTAATGACCATTTTAAGTACTTGTCGGTATAAACAAGTCACATATAAGTAATAGATCTTTAGCATCAAAAGGAATCTTAAGAAGCTTTTGAAAGAGTTTTATTACATTCATATATATATGAGAATGATATGAGCAATCATTATATTATATGATTTAGAAATAAATTATTAGATTGCATTCAAGTTATTATCATATCAATTATGAGAGAAGTTATTCTTTAAAGGGGTTTCTCTTGACCTATGAAAAAAATTATGTGTAAATGGTTCCTCTTTACCCTCATGTAACGTTTCCTTTTCACTCAAAAGAAGATGCATGTACAAAAAGTTCCTTTTCTTCTACTAAAGAATATAATAGTAAATTATCAAATAGAGTTTAGGAAGTAGATGTATGCCAACAATTTTCTAGTCGAACTACTATAAATGAATTTTATGTCTTTCTTTTTGTACTAGTTTGTTATTGTTATGAATTTTTTTATGATTAACTTACTTAAATTTGTCATAATCATACATTAGTATAGACAACAAAATCATTAATTTTTGAAAAAACATAAAAAATTTTAACAGACATTCCACCCTCCTCTATATCATCTAAAAACTAACACTTATTATATTTATATATATATAATATATATATCATCCACCCATTTATCAAATACAAGGTAGGGAATAGAAGAGATACATCGCTATGGTATGAAATTGAAGTATGGTTGGCTCGAAATATCTTCTCCCTAACTTTGCTAAATTTAAAGTTTTCTTCTATGGAAATGCAAAGGTTAATAGTTTAACTACAGATGAAAGATGACATTGTGATAATAGAGGTAAGTAATTCTTTCAAGGTTGCTTCCCCTAAATTCCCCCAGACATGCAAATGAAGGATAAGGTAATTTGGCTTAAACATCTTTCTGGTTTATCTAGAAACAAATCTTGTATGAATATGATTAAGAACTAGGCAATAACTATGAACTAGTGTTCTCTTATTTAGAGTAAGCTTCTTGTCATAAGATTTTTATTTACTTTGTGGCTTATGGTTAAAAGAAAGGCTCACTACCTTTAACATAATAAGAGGCACTAATAATTTGAATCGTATGTATGCTTGTCAGGTCAAGAAACCAATACACATCTTGGATGGATGTTATTAAACTTTATGACCTAGATCCTTAAATCAAAGGCTTGTTGGGAATAATTCAATGGCTATGTTCCCTTTTTAAGGGTTATAAATATGAAAGGTTGTTGTATAGCTTAGTTTTTAGTAACACAATTTATGGTGTTTGGTGGGAAAGGAACCAAAGGATTTTCAAAGGCAAGTTCAACTCTTTAGATCATATAAATCAATGCAACATTGGACGTATTAGGAAGCTACTTATAACTAGAAGAAAAGGCTTTTTAGTTTCTCCACTTTTGAAATTAAATTGGTTCCTCTAATGACTCTTAGTAAGTTGCCATAGTCCTAACATAATACACATGTGGTGCCTTAATGAGCTTTGGTAGTCTTAAATTATACTTGATGTTGTATTTTGTACTTTCCATGTAAACTCTGGTTAGTTATTAATGCAATTTATTTAATTCCTTTCCAAAAAAATGCCTATTTAAAAATATATATCATTCAAAGATGAAATATTCTGGAATCAAACATAAGAGAATGTTATTATAATTGTAAATAAACTAAACTTATGATTATATTCATATAGAGGTAAGCATTATATTGATAAAATATAAATCAATTTATTATATTGATAAAATATAAATCAAATTATCACTAAAAAATAAAAATGGTATTGAGTTTCTTTTTTGTTTTCTTGAAATTTAAAATTTATTTGTAACAATAATAATATAATCTGATGTTTTTGTTCCCATACTTTTCATTATTTAATGTTGAACTAGATTAATAAAAATGAATAGTTGTAAAAAAAGTCTAAAACTTTTTTCAATTTTGCAATACTAACTCGAACTTTAAAAATTAGTGCTATAATGCTCCAACTTTCAATTTGTTGAAAAATAACTCAAAGTTAAGTTCTTCATTATTGTGTCTAACTTAAAGAGCCACGTCAAATTAATGTTTGTGCCACATTATTACCACGTTTTCTAATTTGTCAAATAATTATTTTATTATTTAAAAATTTTAGAAAAATAAAAAACCCTAACACTGAAAGGACTCTTCTTTTTTTCTATTCATAGTGATTCATATTCTTCTTCTATTAATTTGCATTCCTACTTTATGTCTATTTTTCTTCTATGAACATTACGATGATAAGTATATCACATAATTAATTTGTATCTTTTCGAACCTTCCATGGACTTGATGAGAAAGACCATTCTTTTTCACTAATTAATGGTTTAAATTAGGGATTGAATAAAAACTAAAATTTCCAAGTTTTATTGTACTTTTAAGCTTAATTATGATTATTTTTGGAATCAATTATAAAATTCTAGGACACTTTTTTTTAGTGATGTTTTCAAATAACCTGAGATATGCACACAAATGTAGGGTACAGAAGATGAAGTTAAGCATGCAATTGCATTTGGTCATCCAGTTAATATTGCATTTGAGGTAGTAAGTGGCTTCCATCTCTACAAGACTCTAGTGATACTTATGGAAACACTCCATTGGTGAGATTTTCTAATTTGGAATATGAAAATTTTATCAAATGGTTGGTTAAGACATAATGTCTAAGTTGGTTATTGTTTGATTTGTATGCACAATAAATGACCTCAACCTTCTTGTATAGGAATTATTTCAGTTAAATGGTAAAATAGTTCATGAGCCACTATACAATTAAAGTACAAAACAGAAATTACCCACGTGCGGCAGTGTCCTGAAACTGTCAAAAGACTGTATGATCTACTCAAAACTTCAAGCTCACTAAATAACCTGCATAGTTAGAAAGTGGAGGGGGGTGAGTACACTATGTACTCTATAAGTAGGAAAAAATATGTCTCGAACAAAACTCGATGCACACCAAGACGGTATAGATAACCCATAAGGTGAACATACAATATATAGAAACACATAGGTCGAGTTTATGTCTCAATGTATACTGGTTAGGAACCATATAGGCCTAGCCTATTAATTCACTCATCCTGTGAACATAGGTTCCAGTTCCAATACACAAAACCATAAAAACATCATATGTATAAATTAAAGCTTGTCAGAAAAATGAATATCATGGTAAGCCAAAACAATGATGTGTGACACCACTAGTCGACCAAACTAGCATGCACACCCACCGATCCCGGGTGTTGGATCGACTTCATTCATTGTGAGATCGGACTATAGTCGACAAGAGCGTCATGAACCTAGGTGATGACCTCATCGGTGTCTAGACCCTAAGTGTGGAATCACCTGTAAGTCCCATAGAAATGTGTCAATACAGGGACTCGACTTTTATGTACCAGCGTCAAGGGTATGTGGGTCGCTAAATCAGTTGTGCCCAGCACACGATTGGCCAATCTTTTCCTCACTAATCATAAAAAATCATATACAAGTATTAAATACTAAAATCAAGTAAAACACCATGCCTTTAATTATCGGTCCAACAGATGAAATGAAACTTTGTCATGGCTCTAAGCCAAAAGAGAACATAAACATATAGCATACATGATTCGATTATGCATATGGAAATTTCCAAAACATTATCTTATGAAATAAAAGCCAATTTTTGTGCTTCAAATGCATAGTTGTTTAAAACAATGTCATTTCATAAATACATAAGTGTATTAGTATCCATTTGAGATTTAATTCTACTAAGTATTACCTAGGTTCAAAATTCACATACAAGTCATCATACATGTCTTAGGGTGATCTAATCCCATATGAGAAATATGGCTTCCCCAACTCACCTCAAAAGAAGGTGTGCACTACCTTTCCTTAAAAATTCCTCGGTAAGAGCTCCTTGATTCCTAGCTCTTGAGTCTTTATACATAAAAAGACATACAATGAAATTACTACCTAAACATAAATTTTTTTATAGTTATAAACCATCATATAAGTGTACAAAACATAATATCATTCCCTTTAAGCTATAGGATTCGGCCATTAAGCTTCTCACATGACTACTTCCTTACCATTCACATTAGCTTCTCTTTTGCATTTCTAAGGCATTTAATGCCTTTAACCTAATACTTGCTCATTTTGAAAC
>JAOSBN010000178.1:19078996-19098000 GCA_027563595.1 Erythroxylum suave | reverse complement strand
TGTTTGCTGTTTGACTTTAATCCATTGAATGATTTGCAAAGCTGTTAGATTAATATGTTTGAATTTTGGCATGAAAGAAATAATTGCCTAATTATGTTAAACATAATATGAATTTGTTTGGTTTTAAAACTGTCAAGTCCTAGTCGTGGGTAAATAGGCATGCCTAGAAGGGTCTGCAGCTGCTTCTGTGACACTTTGGTGTCTTCTGATATTGACAGTTAGGTGTCGAGACTTTGGTCTCTTCTGTGACATTTTGGTCTCTTCTGTATAAGTCATGTTACCCACTTCAGTTGATGGATTAGCAGTTATCTGGTTTTGTCATTATGATATATATGTTTGATTATGACATAAACATTATTGTTTTGCTTTTGAAGGGTTTATACCCTCATGTGATATTCAGTTTTGTTAATTATGTAAAGTCTGTTACGAAAAACATTATGTCTGATTTATTTTTCAATGCATTGATATGCTATTATGTGATTCAGTATGATAAGTTGTTAGTTATCCACATATTAGTTATTACTCACAAGGCTATATGCTTAGCACGGTGGATTTGCCCTGTGTAAGTTCTGAAAGAGGAACATAGGAACTTGGATAAGACAACCGCGATGGCCAAAGGAGTTTGATTTTTGTTTTGTTCATATGTAATTTGAGATTGTTTTTGGACTTGTATGTAATGTATATGAATCTTGAATTTTATTTTGATGGGTTGTAATAACCTTAATTCAGGTTGTTTCTAGAAATGAATGTATGTATGTACAAGTGTTTTGTATGTTTCGAAATACTTCATGTTCAGTGTGTTCAATGTGTATGTGGCACTCGCAATATCCTCCCAAGGGGGTATTAGGGCGCCACAGAGGCAGTGATGAAATGGGAAGCTTCGAGGAATGTATAAGAAATCCTTAGTTTCCTAGGATTAGCTGGATATTACCGGAGGTTTGTCGAGAGGTTTTCTTTGATTTCGGCCCCTCTGACTAAACTTTTGAGGAAGAATGTAGCTTTTAGATGGGATGATGATTGTCAGCAAAATTTTGAGGAGTTGAAACATCGGTTGACTACTGCACCGGTGTTAACTATACCATCGGGAAGTGGTGGATATGTCATATATAGTGATGCTTCGCATCTAGGATTGGGATGTGTATTGATGCAAAATAGCAGGGTGATAGCTTATGCATTGAGACAACAAAGTTCTCATAAGATGAACTATCTAATATATGATTTAGAGCTAGCTGCAGTTGTCTTTGCTATAAAGATTTGGAGACATTATCTTTCTGGAGAGACATTCTAGATATATACTGATCACAAGAGTTTGAGGTATCTGTTAAGTCAAAAAGAACTGAACGTGAGACAGAGGAGATGGATTTAGTTATTAAAAGATTATGACTACACAATTGAGCACCATCCGAGGAAAGCAAATATTGTGGTTGATGCACTGAGTAGAAAGTCATATAGTAATGTAGCTCAGATTCAGATATCGAGATTACCAAGTCTGATTCAGTTGAGAGCTTTGAATATAGAGTTGAATCTTGAGCATAATGAAGCATTGACAACTACATTGAAACTGAGACCAATATTGCATGAAGAATTAAAAGGATTCAGACTAAGGACCTTGACATGGTGAAACTGATTGAGAAAGTTAAAGTGAATTCAGATTCTGAATTTGAATTGAGAGATGAAGCATTGTAGTTAAAGGAGAGACTATGCGTGCCTAATGTCAATGATCCAAGGAAGGAAATCTTAGAGGAAGCTCACATGGCTACTTATCCTATGATCCTGGCATGACTAAGATGTATAACTAAGATGTATAACACACTAAAGCAACATTTCTGTTGGCCTGGAATGAAGAAGCAGGTAGCGGAGTATGTTTCTAAATGTATAATATGTCTGCAGGTTAAGGCTCAGCATCAAGCTCAATCTAGGAAGCTTCATTCGTTGCCTATTCTTGAGCAGAGATGGGACTCCAAATAGGCAACGAATGTGACTGAGATTGTGAGATTGCATGGGGTTCCTGTGTTCATTGTATCGGACAGGGATCCCAGATTTATTTCAAGATTTTGGAAGAGTTTGCAGTTAGCTATAGGTACAAAGCTAAATTTTAGTACCGTATTCCATCCTCAGACAAATGGATAGAGTGAGAGAACTATGAAGACTATTGAGGACATGCTTAGAGTATATGTATTGGAGTTTCAAGGAGCTTGGGATCAATATATAGCACTGATTGAATTTGCTTACAATAACCATAATCATAGCAGTATCAGAATGGCACCATATAAGGCACTGTATGGCAAAAAATGTCGATCACCTCTATACTGGGATGAAGAAGGTTTGAGAATGATAGAAGGTTTTGAATTGATCCAAAACACAGTAGATAAGGTGGAACTGATCCGAAGTTGGATAAAAGTAGCTCAAGATAGACAAAAAAGTTATATGGATCAGCATCGTCGGGATATGGAGTACAGTGTCGGGGATAAAGTATTTTTGAGAGTGTCACCTTGATGAGGTGTGCTAAGGTTTGGTAAAAAGGGTATGTTGAGCCCGAGATACATTAGTCCTTATGAAATTCTTGAGAGAATTGGACTTTTGACATACGAACTAGCTTTGCCTACTAAAATGTCTCAATTACATAATGTGTTTTATGTGAGCATGTTGAGAAGATACATATCTGATCCAACACATGTAATACCGACTCAAAAAATTGAGGTTGCTAGTAATTTATGCTATGTTGACGAGCCCGTTCAGGTAGTAGGTTATAAGACAAAGCAACTGAGAAATAGAGTAATTCTATTGGTGAAAGTCCTTTAGAGAAACCACTCGACTAAAGAAATTTTGGACTAAGAAAAATGTTAAAAAAGGGACAAATGGAAGCGTGACACGTGGCTTGATTTGTGAGTAACAAATGTAGTACATGCAATAGTGATACGTGGAGAGATTGGCTTAAGGCACTTTGTTATGTATTTGATGAAAACAACAATTACTATAGATGTTCTTCATCACCGAAAACACTAGTTTCCAAACTTCCTTCTTGTATTATTCAACACTGAAATATCAACTGTGTAGTTTGTGCATTTGATTCATTTCCACTGCTGGAAACCTTGTTGAACAAAGTAAGTGCTTGTTGATGATGTTTTAACATTGTAAATGAATACATCATGAGAGGTTTAAGAAGTATAGTTTCGATGAATGAATGTGAGGATTGAAATATTCTTCATGTTGTTAATAGTTCAAAATTTATAGAATGATAATGCTTAATAACAAAAACGTGTGTAGGAAAGTGTAGAAAATTGGAGTTATCTGGAAAAATGCAGAAAAGTGATAATATACATTAATAGTTATCTGTTTTGATGTTTATTGTTAAATCTTGGATTTTCTATTTGTTTGGGTTGTGATGAGCTGAGATGGAAGTGGAAAAATTGGTTTATACATTAGATATATGAATTGAATAAGATAGAAGAGAGAAAATCTAGAAAAAGGGAAGAAGAAGAAATTTGTGTTTTAAACTGAGAAGAGAAGAAGAGTTGCACCGAAGGGCTTTTCAAAAAAATGAACTGTGATGATTCTTTTAGCTACAACTTTGTCATCTGACCACTAAATAACTTAAAAATTGAACCACTAGACTCCTAAGACATTGTTCTTTTTCTTCATGAAAATTTAGAGCCATATGAATTGATTTGGAAAAGATTGATTGGATGAAGGTAAGGAAATGTGTTGGAATGTTTTCATTGATCATACTTCTGTATGTCGATTATATCTAAAGCCATAGATTTTCAAATGAGTTTATCTTTAGTTCATATTAAACTAGCAACATTTTTCTATAACTTTTATGAAGAAGTCGAATTTTAAATCTGTCTTTAGGACTTTCAAAATTGGCATGAAATTGAATCTTGGCTTAAGCTATAGCACTACCAGTGATAGAAATCATGTCCTGTAGTTATTGAGTAAACTGTATTGATTTAGGTTGAATTAGAGAAAGATGTCTTCATAAAAGTTATAGCTTATTCTATTAGCTTTTAATTGATAGAATTTTTGCGATTTTTTTATATTGGAATTGAGAGATATGGGTTGTACAACTTGATTGCATGATCATGCTCTAGCAAAAATTATAAATATACATAGTCTGTGGTATTTTGATCATAACTTGCATGATACCTGACCAAAATGTATGAATTTAATGTTTTTAGAAACTTAAGATAATGAGGAATATTTGTTTAGAAGAAAGTATTATCTAGAAACGTCTGGTTATGGGTCAAAAATGGCAAGAAAGGTAGAAAAAGAGGGAAGAAAAAACAGCACGATTGCGACTCTGTTGCAAATTGAAGGAAGTTGCGATCGCGCCTCAGTAGATCGTGACTCTGTTGAAAAAGAAGAAAGTCGTGATCGTGCACATGCACAATCGTGACTCTAAAACTCTAAAATTTGAACATCCTTGATTCTTTTGGCTATGACTTCCTCTTCTGACCTCCAAATGACATAGGACTTGAACTATCAGACTCAAAACACATTTTTTTATATCTCCACCAAAAATTATAGCCATATTAAATTATTTGGGGGAGATTGGTTGATTAAATTGGGACAGAAATGATGAATAATTCTGGAATTTCATAACTGGAGTATTTTCACTGAACATGATTTGGTATTTTGACAATATCTTGTTCTATATGTTTTGCAACTGGAATGCTTTTTGACTTGGGTAAACTAGAGACATCAGGTTACAAATTGTATGAAGAAATCAAATTTTAATTCTGTCCTTAAGAACTTCAATTTCTAAGTAGAAGCTGAGTAAAGAGCTTTTGAGATTAAAGAATGTTTAGAAGGTGCTGAAATTGCTTATAAAGTGTATTAAAGAAACATACCCGAGAAATTGTCATTGACATGCATAGTACATGATATATTCATGAATGTGCTTATGATTGACTATTTATCTGAATGTGTAATTTTTGTATATGGTTGCATATAAGAGAAAAAGTAGAGCGATCACTTCCTGATATTGCCGGAACTTCGAGGCAATAGCTTTGGGAGCAAATTGTGAGTAACCTAGACGGTCTCACTTAATTATTTGTTTGCTTAATTTTTGATTTGAATTATTGTTGAATGTGATTTGATTGTTGGGTTCTAGATATGAAGGTCCGATGATTCAAATTTGATGATTGTGATAATAAAGTGCTCCTTGTATGTGAATTGGAACGAATAAGTGATACTCCACGTTATTGTGGAATGCTGGAACAAGGTTCAATGATGTATGTGAATGTGAAAGTAAAATTGAAATCAAGTGACTAATTTTATATATTTGAATGTGAAGCATTTCATTATATGAATGCATGAAAGATAAAGGCAGTTGTGATCGGGGTTGCCAATGTAAAGAACTTAAAACTCATACTATGATCAGAGCCTCAGGCTCAGTTGTGAAAGTACTCGGTATCCACTAAGGGATATGGGACATTATTCTGACACAACTCAGTATCCGCTAAGGGATATGAGCTAGTAAAAAGGCACTCAGTCACAACAACAACAATAACAAGTGAAAGTTAGTCTCACATGCATTGCATACGCATTTTAAAACAAATGATATTTCTAACTGATTAAAATGCATTGGTACTTTGTATTTGAATGAAAATGTGAAATCTAAAATTTCTTGCAAATTGCAAAGATGTGAAATATGTGTTATTTATAACAAGGTGTTGCTTGAATTGAGTGAACCATTGATGATGGTTACCTCATTAAGTTCGTAAAACTCACCCAAAATTGCATGTTGGCATTTCAGGTCCGAGAGAGGACATTAACGATTGAGAGATTACAAGAAGCATAATTCTTGTAATTTTGTTAAGAAGAAATGGCTCAAAGGTCGGTCAGCTAAGATTGAAGACTTTAGATAGACTTTTCGTATAATTTCCTCTTTCATGTAGCATACTCTATATTAGGATATGATGATGTACATGTATGGATGTTTAAAAGCTACAATGTAAATATGTTCAGTTTTATGAAATGAAATGAGGATTACAGTTTGGTATTTGGTTTTAATATTTGGTGACATTTATGTGCAGTAGTTGATGCCATGACTAAGTTAGATATGTTGCCATGTTATAAAGTGAAGGTGAGATAGTTAATACACCATTATTATAGATTGTATACTAGAATATCCACTATGCATTTCGGTATGTAATTTATAGTAATGGGGTGTTACATGCACTATGCTGGGTGGTCTTAAGAAAAATGGTATGTTATTGAAAGGCATAACAGCACGCTAAAGGGCGTGAAGAAGTTAATGCAGAACAAGTCTAATTTACTTGATTATTTAGAAGTATGGAAAACTAGCCTTGCATATATTCGTGTATGTGGTTGCCCTACTGAGGTAGTATAATCGTTATAAAGACAAATTGCATACTCATTTCACTCATTGCTATTTAGTCAGATATCTTGACCACTCTAAATGTTACAAATTTTGCTGTAGAGAAGGAAGGACCAGAATAGTGGAATCATAAACAGTTGAGTTTTAGAATATAATGTCTATAAGGATGGTAGGCGTAGTACAAATACTATAGTTATTATGTACATCTCACTCATATAGTTAGATTCGGTGGATATAGGTCTTAGTACCATGCCTGTACAAGAACAAAAACTCATAACTATACACATAGAGGTTCCTATAGTACAAGAACCAATGCAGTTGCGTAGATCCACTAGAGTGAGGTGACATGCTATCTCATCTGCTTATATAGTCTATTTGGTGAAAAGGACTATGACATTAGACGTGTTACGAATCCAATTACTTGTATAGAAACTATTTCTAGACCTAATTCAGATTTTTGGTAGGATGCAATGACTAACGAGATGCAATCCATTAAGCATAATAAGGTATATGGTTTATATCAAACATCTCGAAAATGGTACCTTACATTTGATGAGGTTATGACCTCTTTCAGCTTCGTAGAAAATAAAGTTAAATGATGCTTGTACTATAAGGTCAAGGGGAGCAAAGTTATCTTCTTATTATTGTATGTGGATGATATATTGCTCATGTCAAATAACTTGACTATGTTGTATAAAGTTAAGCAACTTTTGGGCAAGCATTTTGACATGAAGGACCTTGGTGAGACATCTTTTGTCCTTAGTATATAGATTCACCAAGATAGATCTCAACATTCATTAAGCCTCTCACAAAATGCATACATTGAGTGAGTGTTATAAAGGTTTAATATGGCTACATGTAGACCTATTATAGTACCAATCTCTTATACTGAGATATTATCTTTGTTATAATGCCTAAAGAATAAAGTAAAGGGAGAAGTTATGAGGAATGTTTTGTATTATAATGCGGTTGGTTGCTTAATGTATACCTAGGTATGCACTAGGCTAGACACTGCATTTATTATTGGATTGATAGGTCGCTATCTGACTAACCCAGGTATAGACCACTAGAATGCAATCAAGCAAGAGTTGAGATACTTAAAGGGAACTAAGAATTATATTTTGACATATAGAAAACTCAATAGTCTAATATCTCGTAGAGAATTCAAATTCAAATTTAAGTTAGCTGTCTAAAAGATAGGAAGTCATATCAGAATAAGCTATTAAGTTTACAAATGGTACACTGTCGTAGAAGGGTGTCAAGTAGACAAGGGTGACTTCCTCAACCATGCATGCAGAATGCATGCTATGGGACTACTTTGCAGGTGGTTTGGATCAGAAACTTGATTTTTGAGTTATCTATGGTTGATTCAATGACTAGATACATTTGGTTATACTATGATAATCTTACTGTTATATTGATTGGTAACATCAAGAGAATATCACAGGGTTTTAGCATTTGGAGATCAAATATTTGACCATAGAGGAGTTGATATAAAAAGGTGACAATAAGGTTTGGAGCATTTAAGGATTGAGAAAATGTTAGCCGATTCTTTAACTAAATGACTTTACCTACTTATGAATGAGAGACAGTTATATAGTATGGGTATTTTGAAGTCCTTAGACACTATTAATTTGGGGATCATTATGTTTGCTCCATGTCCATTTGTATGTTTATACATTTTGATGTATTATGATAGTATGGTGGTTGATAAAAAAAGATAACCATTGTTTATCCTTAGTAATACGTGTTATCATGCATTGTCATAATACGTGTGAAATTCTTAATATCTGTGTCAATCTTAAGCATTTTAAAGGTCACTAGGCATATATACATATTGACCTTAAGCCTATGTCATTTATGCAAATACAGTTTTATACAGTTTTCTCTAATGCAGTTTAGCATTTGGTGAGAGAAAACAAGTTTTCTATAATGTTGTTCAATATTTGATGAGAGAAAACAAGATTTCTCTAATGCAGTTTCACATATGCTATTTAGCATAAAGGCTAGAGAAATCAAGATCTACAAATAAGGATGATATAGTTTAGATCATATAGGTATCATCTTAGTTTGCCACACTCCATTTTCCAATTCATGTTAGTGAGCTATTAGATATGCGTGATTGTATTAGATCTGTGTCACACGTGACATATGTATTCAATACTTTTCAGTATTAAAGCCATATGGGGTGGAAATGATGGACTTTGGTTATTTGATCAAGTGTTTTGTTTTTAAACCTAGTCAACTAATACAGTAGTGTAGCTTAGTTGAGTTTTTAAATTGTTTTAAACTTGAGTCAATACCGCAATTAATTATTGTCCAAAAGGGAGAATGTTGGATTTTTTTTTATATTTTCCATAGGGTTGGATAACGAGTAATTGCATTTTATCAGTTTTCAATAACTTATCAACTAAGTTATGTAATTTGATTCGGATAAAGATAATAAAGTGGCCCAATAAATAATCTAAGTCAATGGCTGAAGTCTAGGGGAAAAATGGATCTCAATCAGTGTGGACCGGACCCATATCGAGTCTGTGATAAGGAAGTCCGATATGGATGCTAAAGAGGTTAAGGTCTCCTACAGTTGCTCATGTCATTCGTGAACATAAATTATTCTGACCCATTCAGATGTTCACGTTTTGAGAAAATTGTAGAAAAACTGTAACTCATTCCGGTGAGTAGTTCTTGTGAAGACGGCGATGGATTCGAGCTTGTTTCGATCTTGGAAAGCTTGTTTGAAGCTATGAAAGTATTTTTTGTGTTTCTTCATATATTTCCTTTTTACATTCGATCTGAGATATGTAACTAAGATTCCGTTACGTGTTACACCTAAAAAAAGATGGTGGTGTATCCCATCTTGGGATTCAAAGCATCCGTTTGTATGTGCAGTTCTGTCTTTATCACATGTGAACAGTGACGGTCATCTGATGATGGTTTTGACAGGTGTTAATAGCCCAGCGTTTGCATTATGTCAAGTTGGTCATGGAGTAAGCATGGTTAGATCAAATAAGACTGCATTATCACTGATCGTCATTGTTCAAAACCCTTAGAAAGGTATCAGTTTGTACAGTTCACAAATGCCATTGGGTTCAGGGGAAAGTTCTATGCATTGAGCTTGCAAGGAACTCTTGCTGTTATACAGGTCGTTCATTCTCAACCAAGAATCACAGCTTTGGGAAAGAAAAGAGCTGTTCCTTCTGTCTCATCAATCCATTTTAGAGAAGGCTTGATTGAATCAGATGGAGAGGTCCTACTGGTATTTCTCATCTCTAGAAACTCTATTAACATAGTGGATGGTGTAGAACTGTACAGGCTCAATATCAGTAAACTCACATGGATTAAGTTAGACATCCTTGGAGATAGAGGCTTGTTTATAGGTGCTAATTGTTGTACGTTTGTTTCAACAAGTAAAGTTGGCTGCAGGAGAAACTCTGTTTACTTTACACAGCTAACAGCTGATGGTTGGTGGCTGTATGACATGGAGATCAACACCATCTCTCCTTGTTCTTTTGGAACAATCTCCAACTAGCATTGAACCTTCAGAGGAGAAGGTTCTTAACAACCCTACAAATGTTTGGCTTGAAAGTTGTTAAAGAAAATGCCCTCAGATTGGATACTGGTTGAATTTAATAACTCCAAAAATAGTAACGAAAATAATTATAGGCAATATAAAATGGGACAGAACACCAAGATTTATGTGGTTCGGTCAATGTGACCTACGTTCCCAGCTGGAGGGTGAGCAGTTTTACTAATATGTGTAGAACGTACAACAAAAGGATTTTACAAAATTTCTCAACAAGAGAAAATTAAAAGAAGAATGAAGGAAGGCTGTTGTTTTTGGTGCTATGTACATTAAACTCTACAAGCTTCCCATTTATTTATAGCCAAGGTATCAAACATCTGTCCAAAGTTTAATTCCTTCAATTTCTCCATAACCTTCATTCATGCAAGTCTTACCAAAATCACACCTGAAGATTTTGGCCTAACATAGCCAAAAATAAGATCTATCTTTTCCACAATATTTGAATAGTGAAGGGGAGGCCAAGGCATGCCACAAACGACCAACAAGTTTTTAGTGGAGGGGCCAAGACTTGCAACAAATCTCCACCTTGACTTGGTCTCGAACAATTAGTGATTTGCTCCACCTTCTCCGGCAATGCCCCAATAGGCTGTTTCACCAACATTGAACACCAATCCAGTCCAAGCATTGCTTGAACTTGTAAACTGGAAGAGCCTTCATAAGCATATCAGCAGGATTGTCCTTAATATTGATCTTCTGAATAAGGACCTTCTTTCCTGCAATAGTATCCCGAATGAAATGATACTTCACATTAATATGCTTCATCCTCTCATGATACATCTAGTCTTTCGTCAAATGAATTGCACTTTAACTATCACAATAAACAGTAGTAACCCTTTGATGTAGAGATAACTCACCGAATAAACTTCTCATCCATAGTGCTTCCTTAACAGTATCAATGACTACTATATATTCTACTTCAGTAGTAGATAAATTCACCACATGTTGTAAAGTAGCTTTCCAGCTAATGGCACAACCTCCAATGCAGAATACATAACCTGTCAGAGACCTGCATCTGTCGAGATCACCGGCATAATCTGAATCTACAAAACCAACCAAAATTTTGCTGGTTCTACCAAACTCCAAACAAAAATTTGAAGTGCCCTTCAAGTATCTAAGAATCCATTTCACTGCCTGCCAATGTTCTTTACCAAAATTGGCCATATACCTGCTAACGACACTAATAGCTTGCGAAATATCGAGACGAGTACATACCATTGCATACATAATACTGCTGATAGCACTAGAATACAGAATCGATGTCATATAATTTTCCTCTTCTTGTGATTGTGGTGATTGAGCAACAGATAGTCTGAAATGACTAGCAAGAGGAGTACTAACTACTTTGACATCTCGCATGCCAAATCTCTCTAAAACTTTATTGAGATAATTCTCTTGAGTCAAGAATAATTTACCAGCTCTTTGATGACATCTTATCTCCATGCCAAGAATTTTATTTGTTGCTCCGAAATCTTTCATCTTAAATTCGCCATGCAATAAGGCCTTCAAATGGTGAATATCTGTAACATTCTTGGCAGCAATGAGCATATCATCAACATATAACAACAAATAGGTGAATGAGCCATCATCTAACTTCTGGAAGTAAACACAAATATCATACATGCTCTTGGAGAAATCATGACCCAACATAAATGAATCAAACCTTTTATACCACTGTCTTGAAGATTGCTTCAATTCGAACAAGGATTTCTTCAACAAACACTCCTGGTCTTCTTTTCCTACAGCTTCAAAACCTTCAAGTTGTTTCATATAATTCTACTAGTCTAATTCACCATGCAGGAATGCTGTCTTGACGTCAAGTTGTTCTAATTCCAAATCAAACATGGCAACCAATGCAAGAAATACACGAATAGAGCTATGTTTTACCATTGGTAAGAAAACATCATTAAGATCAACACCTTATACTTGACTATAGCCCTTTGCAACTAAGCGTGCCTTATACCTTGCATTTTCAACACTTGAAGTACTTTCTTTTCTTTTAAAGACCTATTTGCAACCAACAATTTTCTAACCCTTTGGCAGCTTCACCAAAACCCAAGTATCATTCTTATGCAAAAATTCCATTTCTTCATTCATGACCACCACCCATTTATCAGCATCAGCACTTGAAACTGCCTCCATATATGTGGAAGGTTCACCATCTCCATCTGTTTCTTGTGTCATTGATAATGCATATGCAACTAATTGACATACCTTTGTGGTGGTCGAATATCCCATCTTGGTCTGTCTTTGGCTGTGGAATCTTCTTCTTCTGCTGGTTCATCTTGAACCTGATCAGGATCTAGTTCATCAATATGATTTGTTTGATGTGTAGAAGACGTCTATGAAGGACTAGAACTACCAATCTCTAACTCCACCTGCTTCTGTGCAGTATCGTCATTTTTTAAATTGTAAGGCTTATAAGACCCTTTTCTAGGATACAATATAAAGGACTCATCAAATGTAACATCCCTACAAATTACAAATTTAGGTGACTTGGGATCAGGACACCACAAATGATATCCTTTCACTCCTGAAGCCTAACTAAGGAAAATACATTTCTTAACCCTAGGCTTTAATTTTCCCTGACTTACATACATATATGCTGGACACTCAAATATTCTTAAAGTAGTGTAATCAGCAGGAGTACCTAACCAAACTTCCTCTGGAGTCTTGAAATTGAGAGGAGCGCAAGGAGAGTGGTTGACGATGTAGCAAGCTATAGTAATGGCTTCTGCCCAAAAATCAAGTGTCAACCTTGCATTAGAGATCATACACCAAGCCCTTTCCAAAAGAGTTCAATTCATGTGCTTGGCGACTCCATTTTGTTGCAGAGTCATTCTGACAGTGTGATGCCGAGCAATGCCTTCATTCTTGCAAAATTCATTGAATTCACCTCCGCAAAATTTCAAACTATTGTCTGTCCGTAGTCGCTTAACATGCTTTCCTGTCTGCTTTTCAATCAAAACTTTCCATTGCTTAAAGGTTAAGAAAACATCATTCTTATGTTTCAAGAAATACACCCAAACCTTCCTTGAATAATCATCAATAAAAGTCAACATATACCGAGAACCACCTTTAGATGGAACACGAAAGGGTCTCCAAAGATCATAATGAATATAATCCAAAGTACCTTTATTTGTGTGGACAGCTGGAGAACGGAAACTGACTCGCTTCTGCTTCCCAAAGCTACAATGCTTGCAAAAGTCCATCTTACCAGTACTTTGACAAAGTAGGCCTCTCTGGCTTAACAACGTTAAGCCTTTCTCACCCATGTGTCCCAAATGCATATGCCACAATTTGGTAATGTCACCATCAGTAGAGACTACTGCAGTGCCTGTTACTATACATCCCTGCAAAACATACAAACTACCAGACCTGCAAGCTTTCATCAATACAAGAGCACCTTTAGAAATTTTCAAAACTCCACCTTCAGCTGAGAACTTGTACCCTTGACAATCAAGAGAGCCCAAAGAGATGAGATTTTTCTTCAAATCGGGAACGTGTCTAACGTCAGCGAGTGTTCTAATGATACCATCATACATCTTGATCCGGACTGTACCTTTACCAACAACTTTACTAGTAGCATTATTAGCCATCAAAACAATTCCACCATCCAATAACTCATAAGTGGAAAAACACTCCCTGTCGGGACTCATGTGGTAAGAATAACCCGAATATAAAATCCACTCCTTATTAGACCTGACTTTATCTTTTGTGGCTACAAAAATAATTCTCTTATTCTTATCTACCACTACACTAGCTTCAGAGGTGTTACTATTATTCTGCTCAATTTTATTTTTCTCCTTATATTTCAATTTATAGCAGTCAGCCTTTACAGGCCCCTTTTTTCTTGCAATAATTACAAATTTTATTTCTATGTTTGGATTTTGACCTGCCTTTGGATCTACTTCTTTTAAAATCTCTATTTTTAGATCTACCTCGTACAAATAGTCCCTTTGCCTGACTTCTACTAGTCTCCCTGGTGATGTTCCGATCAATCTACTCTTGTAACTTTAATGCAAACTTAATACTATTATATGAGACTGACTCTTTCCCATAAATCATAGTATCACGAAAATATTTAAAAGATTGGGGGAAGGAACATAACAACAATGTGGCTTGATCTTGATCCTCAATTTTTACATCTACATTCTTCAAATCCAAAATAAGGGAATCAAATTTATCCAGATATGAAAGAATAGATGTACCTTCTGTCATCCTCAACATGTACAACTTTTGTTTCAAATAAAACTGATTTTCCACCGTCTTCTTCATGTACATGGCCTTCAACTTCTCGTACATACCTTCAGCTCTGCTTTCACCAGCAACCTCCTCCAAAACCTCATCGGAGAGATTCAATATGATGGCTGATCTAGCCTTTTTATCTAGATCTACGAATTGATCTAACGCCACATCTGCTGGCTTTTTCTCCACTCCATCAAGTGCAATGTCACACCTATTAAAATGACCAACATCTTGAGCTACCACATACTGAAGTTAATACTCGGGTCAAACTTTTCAAAAGAGCTCTTCGTTATTGTCATAATGGCTAAAAATTGATATTTTAGCTATTTTTTGACAAGTGGGCCCCACAAATGAAATCGGGATAGCGGGCCCCATAAAAGCACTAAATGCAGGCCCCACAGGTAAAGTTGGGACGTGGGCCCCAAGACAAAGTCGGGACGTGGGCCCCACAGACAAAGTTGGGATGTGGGCCCCATAAGCAAAACTAAACTCCGTTTACAAAATTAAGGTAGTGGGCCCCACAAGATAAAGCCAACACAGGATAAAACCGAGGCAGTGGGCCCCACTTGGACTTACAATAAAATCTAAATAACTTTCTGATGTGAAGGATCCACTTAGTGGCAACCACAGAGCATATGGTAAATTAGACCAACAAGAGAAACTCTGGTATCAGTTTGTTAAAGAAAATGCCCTCAGATCGGATACCGATTGAATTTAATAGATCAAAAAATAGTAACGAAAATAAATATAGGAAAAATAAAATGGGACAAAACACCAAGATTTACGTGGTTCGGTCAATGTGACCTACGTCTACTGCCGGAGGGTGAGCAATTTTACTAATATGTGTAGAACGTACAACAAAATGCTTTTGCAAAATTTCTCAACAAGAGAAAATTGAAAGAAGAATGAAGGAGCGTTGTTGTTTTTGGTGCTTTGTACATTGAACTCTACAAGCTTCCCATTTATTTATAGTCAAGGTATCAAACATCTTCCCAAAGTTCAATTCCTTCAATTTCTCCACAACCTTCATTGATGCAAGTCTTACCAAAATCACGCTTGAAGATTTTGGCCTAACATAGCCAAAAATAAGATCTATCTTTGCCACAATATTTGAATAGTGAAGGGGGGGCCAAGGCATGCCACGAATGGCCAGCAAGTTTTTGGTGGAGGGTCCAAGAATTGCAATAAAAGTTATATTGAGTTAAATTATCCCTGGAGGGATTAAAGTACAACGTCCAAATATTGAACTCACTTTATGGAAATTGTTTGACGTAGTTGACATTTTCCTTGTATTTTCTGTCAACCTTAATGATTAATTTGCCTTTTCCATCTGTTAGCTTGAGATCTCATGTTATCAGTTTAAAGGTAGGTTAAATTTTTTTATCTTATTTATCAAAATTTTAAAGTGACGATAGAATACTAGAATAAGAAAATCCTTCTCTTAACTTTTAATATTTGATTTGATGTGAAGTAATAGGCCACGTGCTAGTTCACGTGTCTAGCAGCTCTTACCATCAATACTATTAACTATAGAGTTAACGGTGGACTATCTTTAAAAAAAATTCAATTATTTTATTGTTACTTTTAAAATTTTGAGTTAATAATATAAAATTGAGTAAAATTTAAGATAATTTATTTCTAATCTAAATTAAAGTTTTGATTTGTGTTGAATTTTACTAATTTAAGATGCTTATATCAGTAAAAGTGTGAAATATTTGGCTAAATTGTGAATCTATAGAAGACCTAATGCCTTACCGACTGCTTCAAGTGAAACATAAAATTGACTAGATTGTAGAAAGTAGGCTGGAGCATAAAGTTAGCCACTGCCTTTAAATTTCTTAAAGATTTTTGTTTTACGGAGCTAAGGGTTTGAAGAACATACAAGAGTATTTTTTATATAGTTGGTTTATTAAAATCTGAGTTTAAGTTGTTAGAACGATTCACTGCATATGCAACGCATTCTTTTTACAAGAAAGCAGTGTCAAGGCTAAACCCAGAGCTGTGCCTCTTTTGCCATTTTAGATGGCAGATATATAGGTAGTACTTCTTGCTTGCTCTTATTTGTTTAACTTTATTATATTGTTTTGATTTAGTTTATAATTAATAGAGTATCTTGTTTTTGGTTACACTGGGATTCACTACAAGAATACAACCTAATCTGCAATGTTTTTAAAACATCGCCAAATCTAAAAAAATATCGCTGATTACCTTTTGCAACGTTTTAAGAAACGTCACAAAAAACGTTGCGAACGTCACGGATTGTGGAGTAGGCAAAAGGTTTCTGTGACGTTTTAAGGAAAACGTCACGGAATGTATCAATATTTAGCGACGTTTCAGAAAACGTAACAGAAAGGAAGTTTCTGTGAAGTTTAGGAAAACATTGCGGAAACTAACTTTTCGCAACGTTTTCTAAAACGTCACGGAATCATTAGT
This sequence comes from Erythroxylum suave, assembly GCA_027563595.1. Classification (NCBI taxonomy): domain Eukaryota; kingdom Viridiplantae; phylum Streptophyta; class Magnoliopsida; order Malpighiales; family Erythroxylaceae; genus Erythroxylum; species Erythroxylum suave. Next base: position 19,081,396 of record JAOSBN010000178.1, on the reverse strand, counting down.
ATTCCGCAACGTTTCATAAAACATCGCGGAATCGTTAATATTCTGTGACGTTTTATGAAACGTCTCGGAATGTTGATGAATCTACGACATTTTAGAACGTTGCGGAGTGCAATAAAAAAACATCGCAAAAATGTGATTTATTTGTTTTTTATTTTTTATTCGAAAATAAATTTAACTTAATAATTTTCCAATTTTAATAATTTTTAAATCTTATTTATTTAATAACTATTCAATAGTATTTAATGTTGAATTTTATTTATTTTATATCATTAATTTTAATAATTTTAATTTATTTAATATTGAATTTCATAAATGCAGACAATTTACTATTTAATTGCAATTTTCAAACATGTCATCATACATTAATTAATATAAAAAGTTTGTCTTAATTTAATAAGATATCAATACGAGTACATATATCTAATCTAAACGAATATTATGTGTAGAACATAAAAGTTCCAAAAGCCTTTTTTGTTGCTCAAATTCAATTCTTTGTTGCTCGACTTCGGTAGTTAATTGATCCTACATTTGTTCAACTTTTTTAGTCAATTCATCGACTTGAGAGAGTAACTCCTGATTAACCTTCTTTGACTCCTCTAGTTCGTCTTGAAGTCTCTTTCTGACCGAATTCTTCCCTTATGGTCGAGGCCCAACTCCCATGCCAACAACATAATCAGATCTTGTGCCCAAAACTTTGTCGCACACTTCATCCATTGTCATCGAATGACCTTGTTCTATTGAATCTGCCAATTCCTTATACATTAATTCCTAAAACACAAAGAATTAATTAGATACTAAAATTCATAAATACTAAAAAGAATTGTATTTGAACTATGTACTCGCCCATTTTTCTCTGCGTTATGTAGTTGTCCATTGACCTTTACTTTCATCATAATAAGTGTGATACCATAGCTTCATCTGGTCACACTATTCTCCATCTTTATCACTCTGTTGTATTGAAAAATATTATCAGTAATATTTATTATACATTTGAAATATCAACCAAAGTAAAATATAATTAAAAGATAATAACTTACAATCTCATGTCGTATCGCTGCAAAGGCCTTGGAGCCAGAGTTTGGTCAACATTTGACTTGATTCCTAGCCAATTTGGTGTTTTGACTTTTTTGCTAACAATAAACGTAACAAAATCTATTATAACTTCTATAAATCACAATTCATAAATAGAAAAATATAATCAGTTGTCAAAAAAGTTGTGAAAATAATTTTTGTGATAAAATTAACTAACCTTTGTAGCTGATTGGTCCCAATATTTGCATAAATTCATCCACTTCGCCACTGTGACATTTTACGGCTTAACTCCTTTCCGTGCTTGGTATAATGTTTTTTTAAATGAAATCTTTGATCTTTAGACCTTAAAGAAAGAAATTTCTTGACAGCAGCATGTACTTCGGTGTCTGTCCTCATTCCCTTGACTTCTAACTTTTGCTGCAAAAAATTATAAATTATGTCAGAACGCAATAGGCATATGGAAAACACGTACAAATTAGATAGTTTTATAATACTTACGTCTAACTTATCAAATGCAATGTCCAACTCCTCATTAGTTATTTTTTCCATTTTGTTCTTACAGGTAATAAAGTTCGGGATACTACACCAATCTCACTCAATAATTTGGCAGATTGTACGGAGTTGGTTTGTTGTCCTTCAGGGAGGGGGGGATCTTTGCCAATCCGTGTCCTATTGTGACACCCCTTGTCTTTTTTGGATCAATTGTGGATCATAAAATATAGCAGCGAATATTTTACAGTAACATATATAACATACTCTTAATTGGTTAGATAAACAAAATTATTAAACTTTAATGTCTAACCAATGTGATGTGAAAAATGATTTGGTGTATTTTGTAACTCTTTCTTAACTTCTATGTTTTAAGCCTATATTACTGGAACTTCGAAAGCATGGGTATCTTGTAAAAAATTAAGAATGATGATTCAACTGAGCCTTCGCTCCTTTTATCTTTCATTTGACTTTTAGGATCCACTAAGAGGCGCATGGCACATCTTAGTGGGGCAATGAGTAGGGAGGAATACAAGCAGTTGGACTAATCATAGAATATGCTTTTGGATATTCTACATATTTGGGATAGAGAAAATGGTAACCAAATTTAAGATTGAGAAGTTTAAAGAGGATAATTTTTCATTGTAATAACTTTAGATAATGACAATTATTATTGTTTTGAACTAACAATAATAATTGAAAGTAAGAAGTCACTACTTAATTTATGACTCTTCAAGTTAGGAGCTAGTGTTGGGACCCGATCCGGAAACCGGATCCCAACCGAAACATAACAGGAAAACAAACCGGAAACGAATATGAGGTTCGAATTGAAACGCAAAACGATAGCGGAAGCAAATCGAAAACTTAACAAATGTGGAT